>NC_069407.1:66633661-66715011 GCF_026875155.1 Cherax quadricarinatus
CAAAGGCGGTTCCAGAGCTAAAGGGAATTTTCTATAAAGAAAGGTTAAGGTATATCAGTCTGATGACACTGGAGGACAGGAGGGTCAGAGGTGACATGATAACGACATACAAAATGCTGTGTGGAATAGATAAGGAGGACAGAGGCAGGATGTTCCAGAGATGGGACACAGAAACAAGGGGTCACAATCGGAAGTTGAAGACTCAGATGAGCCAAAGGGATGTTATGAAGTATTTCTTCAGCCACAGAGTTTTTAAGAAGTGGAATAGTCGGGCAAGTGATGAAGTGGAGGCAGGAACCATACATAGTTTTAGGACGAGGTACGATTAAGCTCATGGAGCAGGGAGAGGGAGGACCCAGTAGCAGTCAGTGAAGAGGCGGGGCCAGGAGCAGAGTCTCGACCCCTGCAACAATAATTAGGTAAGTACATACACCATAAAACAACAACATATTCACACTAACTCACGTACACTAGCACTAACACATTAACAGTCTCAAACCCACACACACCGGCTAACATATACAAGCACACACACACACACACACACACACACACACACACACCAAAGGGGGATTGGTCATATACAGAAGCACGACCATGCCACCAAGAACTAAAGGAAAAATAAAACGGCCATGAAGAAACAGGAACCAGAGACTCAGAGGGAAAGGCAATGGGAGGAGGAGAAGGCGAAGTCGACAGGCAGAAAGACAGGAGGTTGAGATCATCAAAGAAATAGGCGAAGAGGTCGTGTCTGAGATTGTAAATTTTCAGAGAATAGGGGGGTATGTGAAGGGGAGAAAACGGCCAATCAAGCTGATTTTCAAAGCAGAAACAGTGCAAAACAGGATCCTGCAAGAAAAATCACTAATGATGGAATCGTCAGCATATGAAAGGGTGTTTCTAGACTGAGAAATAAGAACAGAATGACAGCAGCTGAGCCAGAGGACCCAAAAGCGAAAGAAGCTAGGAAGAGCGACAAGGCCAGAATCAGCAGAAGACAACATGAGCATGACAGAGCAACAAGAACAAGCACACACACAATCATCCCCAGAACCCCACAACCAAACACGCTATCCCAACACAGACCACAACCCGCACTCACATCCCCAACCCACAAGACGCTATAGAATTCCGCAGCACACTGCCAGGCCCCCCATCCTCACAGACTCTAAAAAACACAGTGTTGGAGAGAAAACTGAAGGTACAGTACACCGATGGAATAGCGAATAAGTGGGAGGAGTAGCACAAGAGAGTCAGAGGCATCACTGGACATCATACCCCTCACAAGAAAGAAAGCTCATAGAGATAATAACAGATGCCGTCTTTCCAATGGGATATCAGATCCTGAGGAAAGACGGAGGGAACAGAGTGGGTAGAGGAATGGCACTGCTGATCAAAAACCGATGGGATTTTGATGAGCTGGAGAGAGGAGCCAGAAGAGAATTAAGAGACTACATAATAGGAACACTTCCATCTGGAGGTCGCAAGGTGGTAATTGCAGTGATGTATAACCCACCACAGAACAGCAGGAGGCCAAGGCAAGAGTATGATAGGAATAGACCGATGGTTGACACACTGGCTGAAGTGGCCAGAAGGGCTCATGCGAGTAGGGCAAAGCTACTGATCAAGGGTGTCTTCAACCATGACAAAATTGATTGGTAGAACTTGAAGCCACATGGGCGCCAAGAAACGTGGAGGGCTAAGATGTTGGAGGTGGTACTGGAAAATTTCATGTACCAACACGTAAGGGACACTACCAGAGAGAGAGGAGAGGATGAACCATCGAGACTGGACCTAGTATTCACCTCAAGTAGTGCAGATATTGAAGACATCACATGCGAGAGACCCCTTGGGGCCAGTGATCACGTGGTTCTGAACTTCGAATACAAAATAGAGTTACAGGTGGAGGGGAAAGCAGGAGGGGTCGGATGAATGAAGCCAAACTACAAGAAAGTTGACTACGTAGGCATGAAGAACTTCCTGGATGGGGTTCAGTGGGACAGAGAATTGGCAGGGAAGTGGGTAAACAAGATGATGCAATCTGTGACAACAGTATTCAAGCAAACAGGGGAGGTGTTTGTACCCAGGCATAACAGGAATCACGAAAAAGCCAGGTTGAGCCCATGGTTCACCCAAAGGTGCAGGGAGGCCAAACCCAAGTGTGCTAGGGAATGGAAGAAGTATAGAAGGCAAACGACCCAGGAGTATACGGAGAGCAGCCGTAGAGCCAGAAATGAATATGCACAGGTAAGAAGGGAGGCCCAAAGACAATACGTGAATGACATAGCAGCGAAAGCCAAATCTGACCCAAAGCTGTTGTACAGCCGCATCAGGAGGAAGGCAACAGTCAAGGACCAAGTAATCAGGCTGAGGAAGGAAGGAGGGGAGGTCACAAAAAATGACCGTGTAGTATGTAAGGAGCTCAACTTGAGATTCAAAGAAGTGTTCACAGAGGAGAGAGAAGGGCTTCCAGAAAGGCGGAGAGGTGGGGTACACCATCAAGTGTTGGACACAGTACATACAACCAATGAAGTGAAGAGGCTGCTAAATGAGCCAGATACCTCATAGGAGACTGGACCGGATAACATCTCTCCATGGGTCCTGAGAGAGTGGGCAGAAACGTTTTGAGTACCACTAACAACTATCTTCAACATGCTTATCGAAAGAGGGCGACTACTGGAAGTATGGAAAACAGCAAATGTAGTCCAAAGTTTTAAAAAAGGAGACAGACATGAAGCATTAAATTACAGACCAGTGTCACCGATGTGTATAGTATGCAAGGTCATAGAGAAAATTATCAGGAGAAAAGTGGTGGAGCACCTAGAAAGGAATGAGCATATCAATGACAGCCAGCACGGGTTCAGGGACGAGAAATTCTGTTTTGCAAACCTACTGGAGTTCTATGACAACGTGACGGCAGTATGACACTAGAGAAAGGGGTGGGTAGATTGCATTTTCATGGACTGTAAGAAGGCGTTTGACACAGTTCTACTCAAAAGATTAGTGCAAATGCTGGAGGCCAGGCAGGGATAACAGGAAAGGCACTACAATGGATCACGGAATACCTGCAGGAAGACAACAGCGAGTCATAGTACATGGTGAAGTGTCAGAGTGGGAGCCTGTAAGGAACGGGGTGCCACAGGGATCAGTCCTAGGGCCGGTGCTGTTTCTGGTATTTGTGAATGACTTGATGGAAGGAATAGACTCTGAAGTGTCCCTGTTTGGCAGATGATATGAAGTTGAGAAGAATTCAGTCGAACGAGAACCAGGGAGAACTACAGTGGGATCTAGACAGGCCTGGTCCAGCAACTGGCTCCTGGAGTTCAACCCCATCAAGTGCAAAGTCATGAAGATTGGGGAGGGACAAAGAAGACCACAGACGGGGTACAATATAGGGGGCAAGAGCCTACAAACCTCACTCAAGGAAAAGGATCTTCGGGTGAGTACAACACTGGGCACATCTCCTGAGGTGCACATCAACCAAATAACTGCTGCAGCATACATAGCTTTAAGAGGTATGACAAAGCTCATGGAGCAGGGCCAGGAGCTATTACACGACTCTTGAAACCACAACTAGGTGAGTACACACACACACACACACACACACACACACACACACACAAATAAGTGGGAGGAGTGGCACGAAAGAGTCAGAGGCATCACCGGACATCATAGCCCTCACAGAAACAAAGCTCACAGAGATATTAAAGGGGATATCAGATCCCGAGGAAAGACAGAGGGAACAGAGGGGGTGGAGGAGTGGCACTGCTGATGAAAAACTGATGGGATTTTGATGAGCTGGAGAGAGGACACAGAGGAGAAACAAGACCTTAAATAGTACGAACTCTCAGTCTCAGGTCCCAAGGTGTTAATTGCAGTGATGTATAACCCACCACAGAACAGCAGGGGGCAAGAATATGATGAGAGTAATAGAGCGATGATTGACACACTGGCCGAGGTGGCCAGAAGGGCTCAAGTGAACAGGGCAAAGCTACTAATCATGGGTGACTTGAACCACAAGGAAATCGATTGGGAGAACTTGGAGCCACATTGGGGCCAAGAAACGTGGAGGGCTAAGATGATGGAGATGGTACTGGAAAACCTCATGCACCAACACATAAGAGAATACTACCAGAGAGGAGAGGATGAACCAGCGAGACTGGACCTAGTAGTCACCTTGAGTAGTGCAGATATTGAGGATATCACATATGAAAGACCCGTGGGGGTCAGTGATCATGTGGTTTTAAGCTTCGAATAAACAGAGTTACAAGGGGAAGAGGACCTGACGACACTGGAAGACAGGAGAGATTGAAGGAATATGATAACGACATATAAAATACTCAGAGGAATCGACAAGGTGGACAGAGACAGGATGCTTCAGAGAGAGGACACATCAACAAGGCAACACAGTTGGAAGCTGAAGACTGAAATGAACCACATGGATGTTAGGAAGTATTTCTTCTGTTACAGAGTTGTCAGGAAGTGTAATAGCCTGGGTAGTGATGTAGTGGACTCAAGATCCATACATAGCTTTAAAAAGAGGTATGACAAAGCTCATGGAGCAGGAAGACTAAGTAGTGGCCAGTTGAAGAGGCAGGGCCAGGAGCTGTGACTCTACTGCCACAATCACAACTAGATGAATATAACTAGGTGAGTACACACACACACACACACACACACACACACACACACACACACACACACACACACACACACACACACACACACACACACACACACACACACACACACACAGGCTGAAGTGAGTTACAGGGCGATTGCCGAGAGGAGACATATCTTCCAAAGCAGGTACAATTCTACTCAACGAGGAGCCAATCGGAAAGGAAGGAGACACGTCTTACACTAAGACCCTATCAGATAATCAAGGAGGGCCGAGGAATGAAGGGGAGAAGGTCAGTTGAGAGTAAGGATAGCAGCAGGGGAGGGGAGAGAATGCGGAGAGGGGGATAGAAGGTGGAGAGGGGGATAGGTCCCATGCTGAGAAATTACCATGCCATCAAGAGACACAGGAGACAATGGCCATGTACAAATGGAATCAAGAGACAATGTGGAAAAGGCAATGGGAGGAGGAGATGGGAAAGTCAGTGTTTATTCATGGACTTCAGGAGAGCGAGGGATGGACACACAATGAAATACGGTCAGAAGAAAAACGGGAGATGGAAAACAACATCAAAGAAATGGGGGAGGAGGACATGACTGAGATAGTAAATTTTCAGAGAATAGGGGGTATTTGAAGGGAAGAAACCAGCCTGTCAAGATGATTTTCAAGGCATAAATGGTGCGAAACAGGATCCTGTTTTAGAAACCACGATTGAAGGAATCAACATACAGGAGCGTGTTCCTAGACCGAGACAGAAGAAAATCAGAATGACAGCATCTGAGGGAGAGGACGCAGAAGTGAAACGGGCTAGGAGAGACAAGGACGGAAACAGCAGAGGACAAAAAGAGCAGGGAAGAGCAACAAACGCAGGCACACACACAACCACCCCTAGAACCCCATAACCAAACACGCTATCCCAATACAAACCACAGTCCACACTTGTAGAATCCCACAGCACACTGCCAGGTCCCCCACCCTCACAGATCTCCCAGAACACAGTGGTGGAGAGGAAACCTAAGGTATGGTACACCAACGCTGATGGAATAATCAATAAGCAGGAGTGGCACAAAAGAGTCATAGGCATCACCGGACATCATAGCCCTCACAGAAACCAAGCTCACAGAGAAGATAACAGATGCCATCTTTCCAATGGGATATCAGATTCTTAGAAAGACAGAGGGAACTGATGGGGTGAAGGAGTGGCATGCTCATCAAAAACCGATGGGATTTTGATGAGCTGGAGAGAGGAGACAGAGGAGAATTAAGAGATTACATAATAGGAACACTTCCATCTGGAGGTCGCAAGGTGGTAATTGCAGTGATGTATAACCCACCACAGAACAGGAGGAGGCCAAGGCAAGAGTATTTTGAGAGTTACAGAGCAATGGTTGACACTTATCAAAGTGGCCAGAAGGGCTCATGTGAGCATGGCAAAGCTGCTGCTCATGTGAGACTTCAACCACAACAAGATCGACTGGGAAAACCTGGAGCCCAGAAACTTAGAGAGCTAAGATGATGAAGGTGGAACTGGAAAACTTCATGCACCAACACGTAAGGGACACTACGAGAGAGAGAGAGAGAGAGAGGATAGGAGAGAGACAGAAGGATGGGACCTGAATTCACTTGGTAGTGCAGATACGAGGACATCACATGAAAGACCCCTCGGCAGTGACACGTGGTTCGAGCTTCAATGACGTAGAGTTACAAGGAGAAGGGAAACAGGAAGAGGCAGAACGCATGAAGCCAAAATAAGAGAGGGGATAAACAGGCTTGAAGAATTCCGCAAAGGTTTCATGGGACAGAATACTGGCATGGAAGTTAGTAATAGTGATGGAATACTGAAAATTGCCAAGGAAGTTCTGATCCAAGGGTTAAGCTAAATAAAATGAAAGAAGGGTGAGCTGGTTCACCCAAAGTTGAAGAAGCAAACCAAATGCTTAGAAAATGGAAAAGTATAGAAGGCAAAGGACCAAGAAAAGAGGAAAGAAGTCTTAAGCAAGATATGAATATGCACAGGTAGAGAGAGGCCCTACGCAATACGAAAATGACTAGCAGCGGAAGCTAATGACCCGAACTGTGTACGCACATCAAGAGGAAAACGACAGTCATAGGACCAGTAATCAAGGCTGAAAAAGGAAAGAGGGGGAGCCAATATCGAACGTGAAGGTGTAGAAGCCTACCAAGCTTTAGTTATCGCAATACGTAAAAGAGGAAAAAGTGAAAAGGTGTTAAGCGAGCTAGATACTCAAAGGCATTCGGTGGATAACACTCTCACAGGGGTCCTAGAGAGGGAGCAAAGTGCTATCTGTCCACTAAACTTCACAATCTACCGAACGGTTGACACCTGAAGAGGAAAACGACAATAAAGGACCAGGTAATCAGGCTGAAAAAGGAAGGAGGGGAGATCACAAGAAACGAACGTGAAGGTGAGGTACAGCTTCAAGTGTTGGTCGCAATACGTACAACCGAGGAAAAAGTGAAAAGGCTGTTAAGCGAGCTAGATACCTCAAAGGCGATTCGGTGGATAACATCTCTCCACGGGTCCTGAGAGAGGGAGCAGAGGTGCTATCTGTACCACTAACAATCTTCAACATATCTACAGAAACAGGATGACTACCTGAAGTATGGAAGACGGAAAATGTACTCCCAATTTTTAAAAAAGGATACAGACACGAAGCACTAAACTACAGACAAGTGTTAATGACATGTATAGTATGCAAAGTCAAGGCGAAGATCATCGGGAAAAGAGTGGTGGAGCAACTACAAAGGAATGAGCTTATCAACGACAGCCAGCACGGTTTCATGGACGGGAAATCTTGTCACTATCCTACTGGAGTTCTATGACAGGGTGACAGCAGTAAGACAGGAGAGAGAAGGGTGGGTAGATTGCATTTTCTAGGAATGTAAGAAGGCGTTAGACACAGTTTCACACTAAAGATTAGTGCAAAAGCTGGAGGACCAGGGACGGATAACTGGGAAGGAACTGCAATGGATCAGGGACAAAAGCGAGTCATGGTACGTGGCGAGGCGTCAGAGTGGGCGCCTGTGATGAGTGGATTCCACAAGGGTCAGACTGGAGCTGTTTCTGGTATTTGTGAGCAACAAGACGGAAGGAAAAGTCTCTGAAGTGTCCCTGTTTGCAGATGATGTAAAGTTGATGAGAAGAATTCATTCGGACGGGAAGCAGGCAGAAGTACAAAAGAATTTGGACATGCTGCAGGCCTGGTCCAGCAACTAGCCCCTGGAGCTCAACCCCACCAAGTTCAAAGTCATGAAGATTGTGGAAGGAAAAGGAAGACCGCAGACGGAGTACAGTCTAGGGGGCCATAGACTACAAACCTCACTCAAGGAAAAGGATCTTGGGGTGAGTATAACACCGAAAACATCTGAGGTGCTCATCAACCAAATAATTTCTGCAGCATATGGGCACCTGGCAAACCTAACAACAGCATTCCGACATCTTAATAAGGAATTATTCAGGACACTTCACGCTGTGTACGTTAGGCCCATTTTAGGAATATGCAACACCAGTTTGGAACCCACACCTAGCAAAACAAGTAAGGAAACTAGTGAAAGTGCAAAGGTTTGCAACAAGACTAGTCCCGGAGCTAAGGGGTATGTCCTACGAGGAGAGTGTAAGAGAAATCGCCCTGACGACACTAGAGAAAAGGAGGGATAGGGGGATATGATAACGAAATACAAAATACTGAGAGGAATCGACAAGTGGACAGAGACAGGATGTTCCAGAGATGAGACACAGCAACAAGGGTTCACAGTTGGAAGCTGAAGACTTGGATGAATCACAGGGATGTTAGGAAGTATTTCTTTCCTCACAGAGTTGTCGGGAAGTGGAACAGTGTGGGAAGGGATGTAGTGGAGGAAGGATCCATATATAGCGTTAATAAGAGGTATGATAAAGCTCATGGAGCGGCATGAGTGACCTAGTATTGGCCAGCGAAGAGGCATGGCCAGGAGCTGTGACTCGACCCTTGCAACCACAACAGATTAGAAATTAGTCGAAGAGCCAGAAACGAGTAAGTACAGATAACGAGGGAGGCCCACCGACAGTAAGAAAACATAGCATCGAAAGTCGAAGTCTCTTCTGAAGCTGTTTTATAGCCATCATCAGGACCAGGTAATCAGGCTGTGGAAGGAAGGTGAGGAGTTCACAAGAAACGACGAAGAAATATGCAAGGAGCTCAATATGAGATTTAAGGAAGTATTTACAGTAGAGACAGAAAGGACTCCAGGAAGTCAGAACAGGTGTGTTCACCAACAAAGGTTATACAAACAAGTGCTGGATGAAATACACACAACCGAAGAGGAGGTGAAGAAGTTACTAAGTGACCTTTATACCTCAAAGGCGGTGGGACCGGAAATATCTTCGTATGTCCTTAGAGAGAGAGAGCATAGACACTATGTGTGTCAGTAACATCAATTTTCAACACATCAATTGAAACTGGGCAACTGCCTGAGGTTTGGAAGACGGCAAATGTAGTTCCCATTTTTTAGAAAGGAGACAGACCAGAGTCACTGACGTGTATAATATGCAAAGTCTAGGAGAAGGTTATCAGGAGGAGAACCTAGAATGGAACAAGCTTACAAAATGCAACCAGAAGGGTTTCAGGAAAGGAAAATCCTGTGTCACAAACCTACTGGTGTTTAATGACACGGTAAAGGAAGTAAGACACAAGAAAGCATTCGACACAGTTACTCCTGTCAGGCACACTTAATAGGAAGGGCACTGCAGTGGATCAAGGAATACCTGACAGGGTGGCAACAGCGAGTCATGATAAGTGACGAGGTGTCAGAGTGAGCACCTGTGACGAGTTGGGTTGGACTGGGGTCAGTCGTAGGACCAGTGCTGTTTTTGGTATATGTGAATGACATAGGGGAAGGGATAACCTCAGAAGTGTGTCTGTTTGCAGATGATGTGAAGTTAATTAGGAGAATTAAATCGGATCAGGATTAGGCACGACTGCAATGAAACCTGGATAGGCTGCAAGATTGGTCCAGCAACTGTCTCCATGAATTTAACCCCGCCAAATGTAAATTTATGATGATCGGGGAAGGGCAAAGAAGACCACAAGTAGAGTATAGGCTAGGTGGCCAAAGACTGCAAATCTCACTCAAGGAAAAGAATCTTGGGGTGAGTATAATACCGAGCACATCTCCTGAGGCGCACATCAACCATATAACTGCTGCCACATATGGACGGCCGAAGAACCAGATAATAGAGTTCCGATACCTTAGTAATGATTTGTTCAAGATTCTGTACTCCGTGTACGTCAGGCCCATATTGGAGTATGCAGCACCACGAGCAGTATTTATATATTATTGTAACATGGGTTCGAATCCTTGGCTAGCGCAGTGTTGTTATTGATCAATACCACTAGTTCGTGGTTACAATAATATATAAATACTGCTCGTGAGGCTGGTACACCAAACAGGGATGAGAATGAAATTAGCTTAGAAGCTCTCACACCTCCGTATGCCCTCGGATGGTGGCCCAACAGCTAGCTGTGTGCTGGCTGCACCATTCTTGTAGGGTTGGGTGATCCTGTGGTTTAAAGCGTCATGTGGTTCTCACTTACCATGAGGCAGGCCAGTACAACATGGGTTCGAATCCTTGGCTAGCGCAATGTTGTTAATAATGTATATATATTTAATGTGTGTGTGTAATGTATGTAGATTTCCTGAAGCTTAATAAGAGTACCGGAATGAGTATCTGCTTTTTTGATCGCGGATTAATAAACGAGTAATGATAAAGTTGATCATGCATAATGAATGGAAATATCAGTATATTTAAGAATAAAGATAAAATTTCTTCAGACGTCGTTAGCTTATATTTTGGAATTTGTGAAATAAGTAGGAGAAAGTTTTGTACAAGTTTGACAACGCTGAGACTCTGAAGTGTTAAAGTTAAAATTCAAAACTTACTGGGAAGCTACTTAGAGTAAATAGGAGAGGCGACGGTGGTGTCAGCCAACATATTTTACTCAGCACTACCTCCTAGTTATATCACAGAAGGTCTCTCTCCTGAAAGACCTTCTGTGATTTAACTAGGATTTCGTACATGAATAGTATACAATACCGACAAGATGAAAATTAGACACATTTCGCCATCCAGTAGTTTTATCAATACAAATTGAAGGATATAACTGGAAGATAAGAACGGCTACAGTGCTCTTCTTATCTTAAAGCTATGTCCATGAATTTGTATTGATAAAGCCACTGGATGGCGAAACGTCTACAATAAAGATACCCAGATGTTGCACATGTGTATAATTTTCGACTAGGATTTCCTCATGAGTGACTTGAAGTGGTTGCCACAACTTTTTTTTTCCTCCAAAGTTTCGTTATTTCACTTGTAACAATGGTCAACAACCACAATGCTTCCGAGACCAGAGTAGAATTTCCAACTAATTTTAGGTCACTGATAATGAATATCATGGTGAAAATTGTTTGTTAGCTCTATTTTTCAGTATACACCTACGTGTCACAACAGGTTCCAGCAGACTTGCGGCATTGTGTTTTTTACCACACACAGTCTCACTGACCTTCATTATTGTTCCAGAAGGTGGTTGTGATGTCGAAGTTTATATTTCGAGGTGAAACATAGGTGATTTTCTTAGCCAAACACTTTTTAAACTTAAATATTCACTGAACAAGCTTCTGATGCATATGAGGCATATCATTTTAATTTTATTTTCCTACTGAATAATATAAATACTTAGCTCTCATGCTCTATTTATCTACTGACTGGGGCTCATGAAAAACTTTATGAAAGCTATGGACAAATCCGGTCGATGATTCAAGTATTTAACATCAGAATTCCGCTTACTGAGCGATGCTAAGATAAGAGAGGAAGTCTTCAATGGTCCTCAGATTCGAGAGCTTCTTAAAGATGGTGACTTTGAATTAGACTTTCATGGGGAGGAGAAAACTGCTTGCGAAGCATTCAAGTTAGTGGCGAAGAGATTTCTCGGAAACAGAAGGGAAGGCAACTATGAAGAATTGGTGGAAAACCTCATAAAAGCTTACAAGAACATTTGATGTAACATGTCACGTAAAATCCACTTTTTTGGCTCTCACTGACTTTTTTTCCAGCGAACTGTGGGGCAGTCTGTGACGGACATGGTTGAAATGTCTTGGTGAAAGGTTTCACCAAGATATTTCAACCATGGAAAAATGGTACCAGGGCAAATGGAGCACAAGAATGCTTGCAGACTATTGCTGGACATTGACAAGAGGTGATTCTTCAGACCACTATAAGCGTCAAGTAAAAAAGCAAAGAATAGGTACGGATTAGAGTTTAAAACATACTGACACACATTGTACGTTATACTAAAATAATCAAACATTACATGTTTCGTATCTTTAAACACATGGCCAATAAGCATTTTTCAAGGTGTTTTTGGATTCAGGATATGAAATACATAGGAATTTACTAATATCATTTAATAAAGAAGCATACAACTTTTCAAAAAATTTTGACCAGTGTTGCAACAGGAGGTCTCTTGTGATGGTTTCTAATTTTCATCTCTCACGAACAGTTGCTAGAGCAAGATTCTTTTAGCTCTTCAGAGATATTAAACCAATTTCAAGATTCTTGGAAGGGCTCCGATAATATTATCAGAGCTGGTCGTCATCTAATGTCCTGATCATTTGCAACTGTCTACCCAGAACAACTGTGACCCTGGCTAGACTATGATCGTTTACCAAGGCCCTGGAAAACTTTAGGTCTAAGGATACATTGTCATGTGGTATCATACCGAGTTCACGTAATGTACTTCGTCAGGTAAAAGACCTTTGTGCTCCACTACCAAACAGTGCAATCAATTCCACTTGACCGAGGAAACATTTAGGATTACGTGTAGTGGTGATAGATGGAGTGGACTTCATCCACTTACCCTGTCGTACTGTCATAAGCCTGATGCCTACTGACAGGTGGCATCTTAGGTGGTGATGCTTTGGGTTTGAGCCTGCCAGGTGGTCGCTTAACATGGCTAGTATTAGTTTACAGGTAGGCCACAATAAGAACAAGTGACTCCTCATTTAGTGAATCATAGATTCAGGTATGATGGGACTGAAGACCCAGTCATTACCTGTCACAATTTTATAAGAGACCAGAATGATTCAGAATGCTTGCAACCCTGATAATCAATGTGAAGGAGGTGTGAGATCAACCAACCTGTAGACGTGTTTGGCTGTGATCTGATCCTTATCACAGTAATTAAGTTCTAGGATCTGAATAGCACGATGGTAATTAGCACATGTGTTATCAAGGCCCTTGATAAGATCATAAGCTTTGCCTCACAGTTGAGTTCTCATGTAATTGAACTTAGTCAATGCGTCAGTGTCTGACCGACTGTCAATATTCGACCGAAAAAACAGCTACTAACTTCAAATTCCTCCCCGTCACATGTGGGCAGGTTTATTTGTAGTAATCGTAGTGGTATCTGTGGCTGACGGGCACAAGTCAAGGGCCTCTGGGAGGAGGTGGCAGTGGCGACGTGTCCACTGTTGTCCCTCTGCTTAATTAAGGGTGTCGCTTCAAGGACATGTTACCACTTTTCAGCATATCATTCCTGAACAACATTTAGTGAAGTTCTGTCTTTTGAACTCATCAGGAAGTCCTCGAATTGCTCATATGTTATTGTATAGGCTCATTGCCTCATCTCCAGTCTCTAAGTAATCGACTGGATTTCCATGGGTCAATGTTTTGCCTGTTTCCAGGGTAGGCTCACCCTGCAGGTGCCTCACATAGCCATGGCGACTTACGAGTCAGCAAAGACTGTCGCTATCGTAGTAACAATAATTATAGTTGACAACTAAGTGTAGCTGACAGCTTTATGAGTCAGTAAAGAAGAAGAAGTAACATCAAAACTAACCATATTGTAAACATTTATAAGTGCCATGATGCTTAATTTCTCCAGTAATTTTTATTTTTTTTAGAAATTAAAGTTAGAATTTTTTTCAAATATTGGGTTCAATATATCTACTAGATATTTAGGTAATTCATAGGAAACTGAACCTATGGAGCTAATAAGAGATATGGCTGGATTACCTTATTTGTGTTACTTTATTAATTTCTAACTTTAATAATAAAAACAATACGGATTTATTGCATAAATTAAGCACCATGACTGATATAAATAATTACATCATGGTTAGCTTTGATGTTACTTTTTTTTTTTTTTTTTTTTTTTTTTTTTTTAATTTCCAGTTGATAATATATTAAAGTTCCTCTCTGAAGAAATTGTCACATGCGAACATTAGAAAGAAGGAACGCTGCAGCAGGCCTTCTGGTCCATTCGAGGCAGGTTCAATTCTCCCACCGGCTTAAGCAGGAGCCCAGCATCTGACCCAGTAGCACAAGCTAGTCAGGTCCAACTCACACCCACCCACCCACACCCACTCCTGTATTTATCCAACCAATTTTTAAAACTACACAACGGCTTATCTTCTATGACGGTACTCGGGAGTTTGTTCCACTCATCCACAACTCTATTACCAAACCAGTGCTTCCCTATATCCTTCCTGAATCTGAATTTTTCCAGCTTAAAACCATTGCTGCAAGTCCTGTCTATGCTAGTTATTTTAGCACACTATTTATATCCCCTTTATTAAATCCTTGTTAATTACAATTTAACATTGCCGTACCTACATTCATTGAGCTTATTCTGCTCTGTATTGTTGATGCAAAGTTTGTGTTTAATGACAAGTTTTACACTCAGCAGATTCGTATGGCAATGAGAAATCCTCTCTGACCTTCCCTATGCAATTTGTACATGGAATATTTTGAAACAAGGCTGTTTAACAATATGCCTCCCAATACAGCTGAGTGGTACAGATATGCTGAAGATGTTTTATATGTTATGCCTAAGAATATAGATATAAACCATATCCTTTTAAAATTAAATATTCAAGCTCAATCCTTAAATTTTGCTCTTGAGTTTGAACAAAATGACTCACTGCCTTTTCTAGATGTATTAATTATTATGTGGGACCATGACTTTAAATTTAAAATTAAAAAAAAAAATTGTTGTAATAAGGCGTTGAAGTCTTTAAAAATCTTGGGCCCCTTATGTGTATGTTAGTTCTTAGTGTATTTTTGTCAACCCTGTTTTTAACTGAGGATATTTTGTGCAGTCTGCCAAGCCTCTAGGTTTCACATTGAGTAATTTCAGTGTATAGATTTGGAACCAGTCCTTCTTTGATATTTCTGATGTAAATTTTGATGCATTTTCTTCGCTTTCATTTCATGGAATACAGGTAAAGGGATTTAACTTGACTTAAGAAATCGTAGCGCGACGGCCTGGAGTTTTGAGACTCTATGACCGCGGGTTCAATCCCGGCCGGGGGTATGGTTTAAAGGGATTTAAATCATTGCCAGTAAATTAGGTGTTATAGAGAGACTATTCCAGCCTAGAAAGAGCAAGTGACATAAAAAGGATTATTTTCCTCGCCTTAACGAAGATTACTATGGTGTCATCTATCACATTAGTTTCTGGCTCTAAGAAGTTTTTAGGACCAGTGTTTTACTCCATGGAAAGTTTTCTAGTACTTGCATATCTTGAGTCTCTTGATAGTGTCTAGTTACTGAAATGGATTATAAGGTTAGTTTAGCAAAGCTTCTTTATGGTCATTTAGTGCTCTTAATTTTTTTTTTTAAATTCGAAAGATTTCTGATGCACCTAATATTACAATTAATACAATGAATGGCGAGTAGATGATAACTATGATTGTAAAACGCACGCAGCAAATCGAGTTTCTATACAAGCTGGACTCAGCAACGTTGTTCACTTTGTGGTCCTAAAGAGCCCAGTCAGGTAAGAGTGGAATTGACTGAGTAGTTGAGACGTATAGGAATACTGCAGTAATCTTACTTTAGTCTGGGTTGATGGAACATGGTATGTGATTATTAGTAGGAATTTGAGTCAAGGAAATGAGCAGAAGCGCACCTGGTATGATCCTATGTCTTTCAATGGTGTCACTAGCCTACATAGCTGCGGTTCCCACACACCTGTATATGACGAGGCAACATTTTCCAAGTTTATGAGATGGTCATGTAGTCTTTGTGGTTTACACCAGTGCGTTAAGGTTGAGTACCATGCAGGGATACTTACATTCTGGATTCATGTTGGGTTAGAAAAAAGTTTCACCATCACAGACTTACAGAAACGCATCTTCCTTCCTACTAGTCCTTCCGCAGAAATCACTGCGTCCACACTACGTAAAGTAATTCTGAAGTAGCAGGATGAAGCATAGTTTTTGCTGTTGAACTTCTAGTTATTTGCCAACTAGAATCTCAGAACATAATATGCCTGTCGGATAAACATCCTTACTAGCGGCAGTGTAAGCTACAGACACACATGTGGCTTCATGGACTAAGACACAGAAGTAACTCTTTCACATGAAGTAAATATTTGAACGTTATCTGATGCAGTGAGAGCAAATAACTATTGCTTAAGAAAATCTTTGTCAAACTCCATTTTTCCTTCATCACAGGAAGACCAAGCTTGAATATGCTGAGCCGAAGATATATACTACAATTATATACAATTTCTGTATGTACCTATACTGTCACTCCTTCATATTATATGCCCATTCTACGCATATGCACCCTTTTATGAGTATATTCCTTGTTATCAAAGTGTATATACTGTTTCTTCCATGTGAATATAATCTCCCACCTATATATATTATAATCTTCCAAGAATACACTTCCTTCTACGAGTAAATACACATTAATCTGCCATCTTCTGCAAAATATCTTCACTAACTATTAAGCTTTCAGTCTCTACTTTTTGTGTGCATTTACTAACTAATCATTCTAAATGTGCAATCATCTATGTGTATATAGCATTCCTTCTTCAGGTTTTATGCACATTAATGATAGTATATCCTGAGCTATTTACGAACGAACATGCATGTATATTTGAGTGTCTGTAAAAAATTAATTGGTTCTAATGACGAATTTTAATAAACTCAAAAATTTCCTTTTTAATCAACTTCATTATATAATGAACAATTTTATTGCAAAGTTTTAATTGCTTTCAAATTACTTTCTGCATATCGCCTAATAGTTCGGTTATCATTTCATGTCCCGACATTTTAATTTTGTTACGTGTGAAAAATGACGCAAAATATCCTATAAAACAAATCGCTAACCCATCAAAAATTAACACTCTGAACAAAAGGTGAAAACAACTTTTAAAATTTTAGCAAAATAAAATTCCATTTACTAATTAGAGTTCGATACTCCTGGCATTAGAATCTCCATAAAACTGAACTCTGAGTGCAGACTCTATTGAATTTCCTAAATGGACCAGTAAATTTTACTGTTTTTACTCATGGAAATTCTTCTGCTTCGGCAATACAAATTTCACGAAATTTTCGTTTTGAGAGCTAGAAATAAAAACACATAAAGGCAAGACCCCTGTTTTATTAATACAACTTTCTGGTTAGTGTACAAAGTTCTTATCTTTGTATATCGTGTATCAAAATATTTTACGTAAACTTTACTTAACGGATTCCGCACTGAGCAAAGCTGCATAACATATCAAACAAATGTTCTCCATCTTCAAGCTTATAATTAGAAGAACATCGGAAGTGTTGATTTTAATCTACATATATTGAAGCTGGTCCATGAGTGTTATCTTGAAGGCCCTCATGGTGTTGTGTTGTACAAAAAACATACTTATGACAAACTAATGAAGGAAATGAGATGCTATTTTAAACCTCGCAGCATGACTTAAGAGCAAGTTATCCGGCTGGTTGCTTGTTCAACAATGCTCTTCCTACTGGAACTGAGTAAATAAAAAAAATAAGTGAACCTAAATACTCTCAGGTTGAATGATATGTGAATTCCTGCATGATAGATTAAAATAAAACACTGTAAAGGAGCGTGAACATGAATATATATGTATATATAAGAACATAAGAAAGAAGGAACACTGCAACAGGCCTACTGACCCATGCGGAGCAGGTCCATGTCCTCCCCCCGGATTAGACCAATGACCCCCCCCCCCTCGGATTAGCCCAATGACCCACCCAGTCTGGTCACCTCCACTCAAGGATAGAGCACGGCACCAGACTCAGTAGCACAAGCTAGTCAGGTCCAACTCACACCCACCCACACCCACTCATGTATTTATCTAATCTATTTTTAAAACTACACAACGTTTTAGCCTGAATAACTGTATTGGGGAGTTTATTCCACTCATCCACAACTCTGTTCCCAAACCAGTGCTTTCCAATATCCTTCCTGAATCTGAATTTTTCCAACTTGAAACCATTGCTGCGAGTCCTGTCTTGACTGGAAATTTTCAGCACGCTATTTACATCCCCTTTATTTATTCCTGTTTTCCATTTATACACCTGGATCATATCCCCCCTAATTCTACGTCTTTCGAGAGAGAGCAGATTCAGGGCCCTCAGTCTATCCTCATAGGGAAGATTTCTGATGCATGGGATAATCTTTGTCATCCTCCTCTGTACGTTTTCCAGAGCATTTATATCCATTCTGTAATACGGTGACCAGAACTGAGCAGCATAGTCTAAATGAGGCCTAACCAAGGATATATAGAGTTGAACAACCTGAGGACCACTATTTATACTTCTAGATATGAAGCCAAGAATTCTGTTAGCTTTATTGCGAACACTAATGCACTGTTGTCTTGGTTTTAAATTACACACACACACACACACACACACACACACACACACACACACACACACACCACACACACACACACACACACACACACACACACACGGAATACCTATTAGGAGGGGAACAACATGTGTTGGTACGTGACGAGGTGTCAGAGTGGGCGGATGTGCTGAGTGGGGTTAAACGAGGGTCAGTCCTAGGTCTAATGCTCTTGTATATGTGAATGACATGACCAAAAAGATAGATTCAAAGGTGTCCCTGTTCGCAGACGATGTGAAACTAATAAGGAGAATACAAGAGGACGAGGATCAGGTAAACCTACAATGAAATCTGGACAGGCTGCAAGCCTGGTCTAACAAATGGCTCCTGAAGATTAACCCCTGTAAGTGTAAAGCCATGAAGCTTGAAGGACAAAGAATACAACAAACGGAGTACGGCCTTGGAGGTCAAACGTTGCAAACCTCACTCAATGAAAGGAATCTTCGGGTGAGCGTCATACCGATTACATCAACTGAGATGCACCTCATCCAAATAACCTCTGCAGCATATGGAAGCCTGGCAAGCCTGAGAATAGCATTTCGACATCTAATTAATGAGTCATTCACGACACTGTACTCCGTGTACGTCTGGCCCACACTGGAGTATGCAGCTCCAGAATGGAACCCACTCCTGGTCAGACACGTTAAGAAATTAGAGAAAGTGCAAAAGTTTGTGGCAAGACTAGTCCCGGAGCTAAGGAGTATGTCCTACGAGAAGAGGTTAAGGGAGCTCAACCTGACGACACTGGAGGACAGATAGGATAAGGAGGACTTAATATAAATATGCAAAATACTGTGAGGAATTGACAAGGGGGCATAGCCAGGGACACACCTGGCAGTTAAAAACTCAGTAAGCAGAAGATTATTATTATTATAGTCGAAAAGAAGCGCTAAGCCACAAGGGCTATACAGCGCTGCAGGGCAGGAAGGAAGCGAGGGTATCAGGTGCCAAAGGGAAATGGATGAGTAATAGGTTACCCAGAACAGCGGGGCAGTGGATGGTGTAAGGGTAGAGGGTATCCTCTAGGAGGATACTAGGTCCAGTCTCGCTGGTTCATCCTCTCCTCTCTCAGTGGTAGTGTCCCTTATGTGTTGGTACATGAGGTTTTTCAATTCCACCTCCATCATCATAGTCCTCCACGTTTCTTGGCCCCCACGTGGATCCAAGTTTTCCCAAACGATTTCCTTGTGGTTGAAGTCACCGATGATCAGTAGCTTTACCCTGCTCGCATGAGCTCTTCTGGCCACTTCAGCCAGTGTGTCAACCATCGCTCTATTACTCTCATCATACTCTTGCCTTGGCCTCGTGCTATTATGTGGTGGGTTATACATTACAGCAATTACCACCTTGGGACCTCCAGACTGAAGTGTTAGTACTATGTAATCTCTTGCTTCTCCTGTGTCCTCTCTCCAGCTTTTCAAAATCCCATCAGTTTTTGATCAGCAGTGCCACTCCTCCACCCTCTCTGTTCCTCTGTCTTTCCTCAGGATCTGATACCCAGTTGGAAAGATGGCATCTGTTATCCCTCTGAGCTTGGTTTCTGTGGGAGCTATGATGTCTGGTGATGCCTCTTTGACTCTTTCATGCCACTTTTCCCACTTATTTGTTATTCCATCAGTGTTGGTGTACCATACCTTCAGTTACCTCTCCAGCACTGTGTTTTTTGGGATCTGTGAGGGTGGGGGATCTGGCACTGTACTGCAGGATTCTACAGCATAGTGTGGGGTGGGGGCTGTAAATGTGGATTATGGTGTGGGGATAGCGTGATTGGTTGTGGGGTTCTAAGGGTGGCTCTGTGTGTGCTTGCTCTTGTTGCTCTGCCCTGCCCTGGTTGTCCTCTGCTGATTCCTTGTCTCTCCGCCCAGCCCCTTTCACTTTTGTGTCCTCTCAGCTGCTGTCCTTCTGTTTTTGTTGTGTCTCAGTCTAGGAACACCTGCTTGTATGCTGCCGAATCCATCAACCGTGGTTTCTCTTGGAGGAACCTGTTCCGTATTGTTTCTGTCCTGAAAATCAGCTTGATCAGTCGTTTTCTCCCCTTCAGGTACCCCCCTATTCTCTGAAAATTCACGATCTCTAACATTTCCTCTTCACCTATTTTTTATGATATTCTCAATCTCCTGTGTTTCTGCCTGCCTTCTTTCATTGTGTGTGTCCTTTCCTCACTCTCCTGAAGCCCATGAATAAACACTGACTTTGCCTTCTCTTCCTCCTATTGCTTTTCTCTCCGTGTCTCTGGTTCCTGTCTGTACATGGCCGTTTTCTCCCTTATTTTTTCCACTAGCTCTTGGTGGCATGGCCGTGTCTCTGCATATGACCTGTCCCCGTCACCACCTGCACCCAGCTGCTCTCCTCCTTCATTCCTTGGCCATGCTTGGTGGGGTGATAGGGCTGATAGGACCTTAGCATAATTTTTCTCTCCTTCCCATTGGGCTCCTCGTTCAGTAGGGGTGTACCAGGAGTGTACCCCTCTGGTCAATACCCCTGTAGCTCGCTTCAGCCAATTTACCTCGTATTTTAGGACCCTTATCCTGACTACTACAGCTTCGATTTGAGACTCTCAATGCTTCTTCACCTCCTCCAACCTCTTTTCCAGTTTCACAGAAAGTTGTCTCTATTTTTGCAGCAAGCCCTTTTAGTTTTCTCTCCCATACTTTTGCATTGCTCTTCCATCCATTCTTCCCTACCAGAACCAATTCCCTATGATCCCTGGGGTCTTCGAGTCCTCCTCAGAGCTACCATTTTTGTATAAGGAAAAGGGGAGGAGGGAGAAAGGAAAAGGAGAGGGGAGTGGGGGGCAATGGGGGGAGAGGGAGAGAAAAGGGAGAGGTAGAGGGGAGAGAGAGATGGAGAGAGGGAGAGAGGTGTGTGTGTATGTAATATATATATATATATATATATATATATATATATATATATATATATATATATATATATATATATATTCTTACAACAATCCAGCCGTATCCCAACGATTCAACGTGGCCCAAAAGACAAAAACGAAAGTTTCTCCATTAAAATTTAGTAATATATACAGAAGAAAACGTTACTTGCCCCCTTTCTCCCGGCATTTTCTTCTCTTACGACTTGCAGCAAACACGTGATATCACAATATGCAGGACGACTGCTGTGAAAGAATAGTGAACTTCCAAGCGATTTCATGGTTTTTCACATTGTAAAATACCTGTAAAAATAAAAGATCAATAGAAATTACATGTTGCTGTCAACGTACACCACCTTACCTTTTATAATGATGCAGGTAGGTGGTCTAGGACCTGTTAGACACAGCTCATGTTCTACCCAATCTTTATGATTTTAACTTGTCGAATATATCCTAAATTCATCCAAAATTTTGTGAATTATAAATAAGCGTTGCATGTGACCAGTATGTAACAGTTTATTCGGTGTATGTCACACTCCCATATAGGATGCCTCTAAACCAACAAACCAGGTGCGAAGGATTTAATAATCAATAGAGTACACGTCGCTAAAAGAGTTTCTTGGTTCGTTGGCTAATCACAGACACGCCAACTAAAGCTGAAAAAATGATTCACGTGTGTCAAGCGAATTGACAGAATTGCCTGGGCTACTGGTTGTGCATGGTGCATTCTCTGGCTTTGGTTTGGCCCTCTTGTTTCACCGTGTTGTACACTAATTATTCAACCACTGTACATATTATACACAGAATACATGTAAATACAATCTCGTTAATAACTGATGAAGGAAAATACAAGCATATACTATTGTTGAGACTTGCTTGCTATACTTTAATCCCAGTTCTACATGGTACACAGGCCACACTATACCTGTGTTCGTAATATGGGAGCTCCATCCGGGAGCTGGAGCTGGTCGTAGTATCGTTCAGATTGTTTTGCTTTTGGCATTCCGTGTCAGCCTTGCTTTCGCTTCCGGGAATATGTTTCAGTCTTGTTATTGTGTGTATCCTGCAAGTCGTACTGTGCTATTGGTGCGTGTTGCGTGCATTGTAAACGGTGTTTTGTTATAGTGGATTATGCCACCACCACGTATTAGGAGAGTATGCTCTCCTAAAATTTCCCAAGCTATCTCTACAGTGCTGCTGGCGAATTGCTGTTGTGAAGCATCGTAACAGCATTCATAAGAAATTAAAGACTTAAGCAAGTAACAAGGCGCATCAAACTGAGATGTCTGCTGCTACTGGGGCTATTAATCGCAGATCTCATCGGTTCCTTTGTACATAAGAACATAAGAAAGAAGGAACACTGCAACAGGCCTACTGACCCATGCAGAGCAGGTCCATGTCCCCTCCCCCGATTAGCCAAATGACCCCCCCCCCGGATTAGCTCAGTGACCCACCCAGTCTGGTCACCTCCACTCAAGGATGGAGCACGGCACCAGACCCAGCAGCACAAGCTAGCCAGGTCCAACTCACACCCACCCACACCCACTCATGTATTTATCTAACCTATTTTTAAAACTACACAACGTTTTAGCCTGAATAACTATACTGGGGAGTTTATTCCACTCATCCACGACTATTACCAAACCAGTGCTTTCCAATATCCTTCCTGAATCTGAATTTTTCCAACTTGAAACCATTGCTGCGAGTCCTGTCTTGACTGGAAATTTTCAGCACGCTATTTACATCCCCTTTATTTATTCCTGTTTTCCATTTATACACCTCGATCATATCCCCCCTAATTCTACGCCTTTCGAGAGAGTACAGATTCAGGGCCCTCAGTCTATCCTCATAGCGAAGATTTCTGATACATGGGATCATCTTTGTCATTCTCCTCTGTACGTTTTCCAGAGCATTTATATCCATTCTGTAATACGGTAACCAGAACTGAGCAGAATAGTCTAAATGAGGCCTAACCAGGGTTATATAGAGTTGAACAACCTGAGGACTTTATAAATGGTCCAAGTCGGACCGAAACGTCGTCGTAAGCTTCTCTCTTTTATGTGCGGGTTATTTGTGTGTCGTTCCAGTCACGGTATTGTGCCTTTTTTTGTTATTTATACTTCTAGACATGAAACCAAGAATTCTGTTAGCTTTATTGCGAACACTAATGCACTGTTGTCTTGGTTTTAGATTACTTCTAACCAGAACTCCTAAATCCTTTTCGCAATCAGTAGTATTAAGATCTACATTATTTAGTTTATATGTGGCATGGTTATTTAACTTTGCATTTGTCAATATTAAACTGCATCTACCACTTCTCCGACCATTGCTTCAGTCTATTCAAATCATCTTGGAGTGCTCTAGTATCCTCATTAGAATGAATTGGACGGCCTATTTTGGTGTCATAAACAAATTTGCTTATGTCGCTATTTATTCCCTCATCTATGTCGTTTATATAAATTGTGAACAACAACGGGCCCAACACTGACCCCTGAGGAACACCGCTTGTGACGTGCCCCCATTCTGATTTCTCCCCATTTATGCAAACTCTCTGTTGTCTATTTGTCAGCCATGCCTCTACCCAGGAAAGAGTTTCTCCTTCTATTCCGTGTGCCTTAAGTTTCTTCAATAGCCTCTGGTGTGGAACTCTATCGAAAGCCTTACTGAAGTCCATATACACAATATCATATTCATTACCATGATCTACCTCCTCGAACACCTTAGTGAAAAAAGAGTGTTGAGATTCATTAATCAATCTGTGCCTGTCAAGATGGCTACGAATTACTTCGGCAATTATTGATTGCATAAATTTTCCCACTATGGAGGTAAAGCTTATTGGTCTATAGATCGAAGCCAAGGACCTGTCACCTGCCTTGTAAATAGGTATTACATTTGCCATTTTCCACTTATCAGGCACTATGCCAGTTTGTAGTGATATGTTAAAAAGATTAGCCAAAGGTATGCTAAGTTCCTCTTTACATTCCTTTAACACCCTTGCAAACAGTTCATCAGGGCCTGGGGATTTGTTAGATTTTAGTTTCTCTATTTGTCTGAGGACCATGTCACTAGTTACCGCATTCATACATAGTTTATTATCCTATTCTACATAATCTATTATTTCAGGAATATCACTAGTATTTTCCTGGATGAAAACTGAGAGGAAGTGGGTATTGAGAATTTCACACATATCCCTATCACTATCAGTGATCTGACCAGAGTTACTCTTAAGTGGGCCAATCTTGTCCCTAATCTTACTTCTGTATACCAGAAAAAACCCTTTTGGGTTAGTCTTCGAATCCCTTGCGACCTTAGCCTCATAATCCCTTTTTGCTTTTCTTATTCCTTTCTTTATTTCTCTCTTTAATTGAATATATTGATTTCTTAATTGCCCATCCCCTCTTTTGATACGCCTATATATGCCTCTCTTTTGACCAATGAGATGTTTTAATCTATTGTTCATCCATTTGGGATCATTTTTGTTGGATCTAATTTCCCTACTCGGAACAAAAGTTGTCTGGGCAACTAGAACTATGCTCTGAAAAACGTCATATTGGCAACCAAGATCACCTACCTGACCCATAGTCAGGACATCCCAATTTAGTCCACCCAGGTAATTTTTCAGTCCCAAGAAGTCGGCCAAGCGAAAATCTGGGACAGAGATTTGATTGCAGTTATCTGGGTAATTCTATGATATATTGAAACTAAGTGATTTGTGATCACTTTCCCCAAGCTCATCATTAACCTGAAGATGATTAATTAGTGAATCTTTGTTGGCAAGAACCAAGTCAAGCAGATTGTTTCCTCTAGTTGGTTCCGTCACAACCTGTTCTAAAAAGCAATCCTGAACCGTATCAAGAAAGTCACTAGACTCAAGATTTCCTGTCATATTGTCCCACTCAATTTGTCTAATATTAAAATCTCCCATTATCACAACATTTTCATATTTAGATTCCTTATGAATTTCATCCCATAACAGCTTACAGATCTCCCTATCAAGGTTTGGTGGCCTGTAAATCACACCCAAAATTAATTTTCACGTCCCTCGAGAAACTGTAGCCAAACAGATTGTGTTCGATGTTTCTAATCTTATATCATGTCCAAGACAATTTAAATTTTCTCTGACCTACATCGCCACTCCACCACCCTTCCTGTTGACCCTATCAGTGTGGAATAGTTTATAACCCCGTATGTTGCGTTCAGAAGGAATTTCTCTATATTTCAGGTTGAACCAGGTCTCTGTTATACCAATAATATCTATATTACCTACACTTGCAAATAATCTTAGCTCATCTATCTTATTTCTTAGACTCCTACTATTTGTATAGTAAACCTTAAGGGAGCTAGTCACTCGTTGCCCTCTACTATCACTCTTTCTTTGTTGAACAATTGATTTGCCATTACTAGCAACTTTATTTTGAATATTGTCCTTGAAACATATCCCTGAGGTATCCCGGTAATTACTGTTTTTAACCCTAATGCTGCAGCCTGATTGTTTCCCACAAACACCCATACCTCTATAATCTATCAGTTTAAATTCCTAGACAAGTCATCGATTACCCTCTCAACTGAATTGGCTAATGCAACCACTCCATCCCCAGAAAGATGAACCCCATCCCTTGCATACATATCACATTTGCCAAAGAATAGGTCCCAGTTATCAATGAATGGGACTGCAAGTTCCTTGCAGTACCTGTCAAGCCAGCAATTTATACCAGTTGCTCTAGACATCCATTCATTGCCCACTCCCTTTCTAGGCAAGATGCTACATATAACTGGGACCCCTCCCTTAGACCTAACTACTTCTATGGCTAACCTGTACTTATCCAGCAGCTCCTCTCTCCAGCCCTTCCCCAATGTCATTACTCCCAGCACTAAGATAATGGGCTTGTTCCCATTACCTACCATAATATTATCTAACCTGCTACTATGTCACCAGCTACAGGAAGACACACTTTGTCTGACCTTTCTGTCTCTGTTACAAAATGCACGGTCCATACATCTTACTTGAGAATCGCCTACTATTAAAATATTCTTACCTTGATTAGCAGGGGAATCAGTGGTACGATCAACCTCACTAACCACTGAAATACGCTCGTCTTGGAGAATAGAGAATCTATTTCCTACCTTCACATCTTCTCTATTAACTCTCCTCATCTTCCTTCTTCCTGAACTGTGAACCACTTGCCACTTAAAGCGGCTGCCACTATCACTGCTGGTGACCATTTCCTTCTTACCAGCTAAATCCTTCTCACACTCGCTCTCAAACTCATCTATGGGAGGATTAACACCAGAGCAATCAGACGAACAATTTCGTGAAGAATGTAGTGAACAGGGTTTGTCTCAGGGTGAGTCAGCTTCATTGGTGATTGAGCCGACCAAACTCGATCTTAAAACGACCAGAGAGAAACGTACATTTCCCGAAGAGGTGTTTGGCCGAGAGAAGGAGAGAAGGCATTTTTCAGCAGTGTTGGTGATAAGTTTAGTTAGTGTACAGAAAGCCGTCTCTCTAGTACCTCGTTTTGTTGAGAAATGAGCCTGAACAATTTTGCGAGGCATTCAAAAATCAGGCTTGCGTATTAAGGTGGTCAGTGGAGCATTGGACAGCACTTGTGCATACAGTGTTTTATGGCAAAGCACAGGAGTTCCCAGCTATTTTTGGATGACGACGACTTCGCTGATTATCAGGTTGTTAAAACAACAGTTCTTGGTGCATAACAGTATATACCAGAGAAGTATAGGAGAGAATTTAAATTGTGCAAGCGTCAGCTGGGTCAGTTTCATGTAACTTTGTAAGGGAATAGTCTAAGAACTTTACAAAATGGTACATGGCCAGTTAATTTTGTTGACCGGTTGCATGACCGCTTAATTTTGCTTGACGCTTTGCTGGTGTGTGTTGAACCAGAGGTTAGAGTATTTCTCAAAGATCATTGGTAACTGCATTAGAGGCAGCCAGATTTGCTGACACATTTAGAGGCTAACCGCTCCTTGTCCGAGCTGTTTAATCTTTCTTTGCAACAGCCTGGTATGAATATAGAGCGTCGTGAATGGATTCCCGAAGGAAAAAAAAAGTGAGAGGATGAAAGTGAGCAGCGACATTAGCCATCCCATCAATATGGCGAGCCACATCAGACACACACACAACATGGGTGAACAACGACGTCAATCACAAAGTCAGCATAATGAATGGCCTCTGGCACAGAGTCAAGAGGGGGCCAGACTAAAACCCGTGATTTATGTTTGTTTTTACTGCCGCAATTCCGGCCATATAAAATTTTACTGCCAAACGTTAGCTAATCTAGCAGCTAATAGTAAATTCAATAGACCCCAACCATTTGGGGAAAATTAATATTCTTTGACACAAACCAGAAAGAAACAGATAATTGCATAGCACCATATTAAAGTACGTGCCCCATCTATGATAAGGAGAATGATAATAAAATCGAGGTATCTACCTTCAGGATACCGTGGCTTATTGCTCCCTCTTAAGAGAGGGAGTACTCCAATTTCTGAGCACTCATTAACTTCATATTTAACTGAGTGATCTGAATGAGATTCACAATAAAAGATGTCTAGTAGTAACACAGCATATTTCATGGGGAATCCCTTAGATACACTTACAGTTATATCCTGTATAATATTTACTTATGAAGATCTGATGCAAGGCGACAGTCAACACAACTCCCCCAAATGCCTTTAATACCACAGAGGAGCTTAAATACAACGTATTAATGTGTTTGGAACCTGGTAAGGAGGTAAGTGGCAATCCCAAAATTAGATAGACTAATAATTCCTAAGAAATTCAGGTCACAAATCCTGAATATAACTCATTTAGGATTACGAAAATCCTTTACAGAATATTAAAGGAGTTCTATTGGCTAGGAATAAGGGGAGATATGAAGAGTCACATCCGTTCCAGAAGTGAATGTCAACAAGTAGGTATACCTGGACACTTCCTTAAACCCGCACCATTCCCATGCCTGCAGATGGAGACCCTATTGCTGAGCTAAAAATTGGTTGTGTAGGACCACTGCCAAATGCAGTCAGTTAACCAGTATTTATTTACAATCATGGATAAAGTCACTACTTATCCGGTAGCATTTACTATGCGTATTATAAACACTAAGGCTATTCTTAAAGCTCTTACTTCGGCATTCCAAAGTCTGTCCAGGGTGAACAAGGTACTAATATTACAGCAAAATTGTTTAGAGAGGCTTTAACTAGGGTGGATTTTAATCACCAATTATCCGCTGCCTATCATCTTCAGTCCCAAGGTGCCATGGAAAGATTCCAACAGACTTTAAAAACCATGATGAGAACTTTCTGCATGCATTTTCCAACATACTGAGATGAATCTCTTCCTCTACTGCTCTTCGCAATGCGAAAAACTGTGCAAGAATCAACAGGGCAAGGTTCATTTGAGCTAATATTCGGGCACAATGTGAAAGATCCCATACGAGTGCTCAGGGAAGAATGGATGAGAGAAGACATCTGCACATCACTTTACAATCCTTCTTCAAGGTTACAGGTGGCCCGTCATTTGGCTAAGGCCAACTGACAAAAATGCAAAATTTCGCTCCTTTAATCCAGGAAACAAGTGCTGGTACAGGGAGGTGTATCTGGCCACACCTTAAAAGCTACATTTATTGGACCAATGCAAATAAGCAAAAATTCTGATGTAAATTATGTGGTAGGTCCTTTTGATAAGCCCCAAACAACTTAAGTTTACCACATTACTCAAATTAAATTGTTTAATAGCCCTCCCCACCTCCCCAAAGTACCAATAATGACTTTGTCCTCTGACTCTGTAGATGACTTGGATTCATTGCGCACAATTCCAAAGATTCAAATTAAGCTCTCTAAGTCAGTCATCCTCCAGGACCCTCACACCCTTAATACACCAAATATTATTTTGGCCATCTTTATTATGCTTCTATCTTATTTATCTAATGTCTGCAATAATTTTTTAATAAATGGTATAGGCAGATAAAGGTTATTACTAATAATAGCGTTGGTACAAGACATTGTGTGGCCGATGACCAGACCACTGACGATGCAAAGAATTTCCCTGCCTCTCCTCATGACTCATCCAACTAACCTCCCACACTGCAATGATGTTCAGTGGTAAATTTAGTGTATTAGAAAAAATAGGCCAAAAAATATAAAAATAAAAAGTTTCACCTTATGTTCACGCATATATTTACATGGCGCATCATCACAAGAAATCCTCAAATAGTTATAATTTGCTGTAGAAATATCGAATTACAATGGCATTTTCACCAGAATGTTTCCAGATTCTTAAACAATTTTTCTGTAAACAAAACTCATTTAACAGATTTTTCGAGTTATTTTCTTACTCCGAACTAATCTCTTATAAACTTATCCTGACATATTTTCGGATGTTCTGAAAAAATTTACCCTGGGATTTCATAACGTAGATGTTAGAAATATTAAGCCTATTAACCCCCCCCCCCTACTGAGCTAATCCTAAAATGCAGAGGCTACTTCAACAGGAGGTAGCATTTCTGTTTAAACAAGGATTAGTGGAGTAGTAGTCCAGTCTGTGGGCTTCACTGTGCATCCTTAAGTCTAATAGAGGTTTCTGAATATGTACAGACTACCGTAAAGTAAATGAAGTCACTGTTCCCGATGCTAATCCTCTGCCACGTTTGGATGATGTAGTGGACTTTGTGTACAAGGCCCTTTTTGTTCCAATATAGGCCTCCATGAAGGGTATCATCAGATACCATTAACCGATAAAGTGAGGGAAATCTCTGCCTTCACAATTCCATGAAAACATTATCAATATACTCTGATCCCATTCAGAATGCAGAACTCGCTTGCCACGTTCGAAAAGTTGATCCATAAGGCTATTAAAGGACGATAACTGAATGATATAGTAGTTTCCGATACATGGAATCAACAAACTTCCCGACTTAAAACTCTCTTGGAGAGGTTCAGATCTTTTCAGTTAACAATTAAATTAAGTAATTCATCCTTTGGCCAATCTACTATTACGTTCATGGGCCATGAGGTGGGTAATGGTAAAGTGGTCCTAAATTAGTTAAAATTCTTGATATTAAGCATTACACAGTATCTTATAATAGGAAATCTGTCCTACGATTTCTTGAAATGTTAGGTCTCTACAGGTGCTTTTGTAGGAACTTTTCAGATGTTGTAGCCGCCCTTCCTTAATTACCAGCAGTAAAGTTAGCTTCCAGTGAACCCCAGATTGCCAAGAGACATTTAACCAGACAGGCATACATACTGCACCCATTCTCCCGTCTCCAGATTTTTCAAAGCCATTTGTGTTACTGGTTGATGCATGCGAGTCAGGGATAGGGACAGTGCTTTTACAAGCCTCTGAGGAGGAATGGTCGCATCCTGTGGCATATTCCTCTGCCATGAATCCGGCTCATCAACGGGCTTACTCCACCATAGAGAAGGAAGCTCTGGCACTGGTACATGCACTGGAACATTTCAGCGTTTTCCTGGGACAGTCATCATGTGTGGTCACCGTCTACAGTGATCACAACCCTCTAATCTACCTCAACACCATGAAGAATCATAACAAAGGCTGATGAGGTGGAGTCTCAGGCTGCATCCTTACAACATCGATATCCTCCACATATCTGGGAAAGATAACTGCACTGCAGACGCACTGTCTCGTATTTAGGTTAAGATGTTTTAGGGACCATATAGGTAGTAAGCTCTTTTTTTTCTTCATTTGTATAAAAAAGTTCATGTTTTTTTTTTCCTAGCGAGGGGGCATTCGCTGCCATCTGCAAGTGTCTTGAACCAACGCTAGCCCTGCTGTCTCACTTTAGGGTAGAGTTTGACTGAAAGCCCCTTGAAAACTGTCTAGTGAGCTAGATGGTTGAGAGTAAAGGCGCTTCCTTTACTGTTCAGTGCCATGGTGGCACACTATCCATGAAAGGAAGGCCTAGTCCTAGCTGTTAGAGCCCTTTTGGGGTAGTGGTGTGGCATGTTACAGTTTATTTGGTGTATGTCATTCTCCCATATAGGCTGCCTCCCAACCAGCTAACCAGGTGCTAAGGGCTTAACGATCAATAGGGTACCCGTCTTTAAATCAGTACCTTGGTTCATTGGCCAATCAGACAAGCCCGCCAAAGTTTAAGCAAAATGGTTCACTTGTACCATGCGAATTGAGAGACTTACCTGGGCTCCTGGTCGAGCATGGTGAGTTCTCTGACTTTGGCCCTCTGGTTTCACTGTGCTGCACATTAATTATTCCACCACTGTGCATATTGTACATAGTGTACATACTTGTAAATGCAATCTTGCTAATACTTGGTGATAGAAAATGTGTCATATACTATTGAGTTTTGTTTGCTCCACTTTAATTGCATTACAGCCGGGTACATAGACCATTCTATACCTGTGTTCATAATAATGAGTAATTTAATGAGCAATTTATACAATAATAAACCAATATTCATAATTTCAAAACTATTTTTATTATATTTCACCCGTGGACCTGCTTCATAAGACTTTCTCAGTCTTCCGAAAATCAATTGGATGGTTAAAATCAATCACATGAATAAACAGAGCATTAGATTCTTGTCCACTTATAATGCTCTATTTATGTTGTTGTAATCTTAGTTCAAGACTTTTCACAGTTTGGCCGTAATAAACTTTATCACATTTTTTACAGGAAATATTGTTGACACAGCCGTTAGCATTTTTTGGGGTAATTATTAATCAAAAGCTGTTTTTACTGTATCGAGATTTTTTAATACAACATTGATATTAATATTCTTAAGCAGAGAAGGTATATTAAAAAAGTTTTCATGGTAAGGGAGAACCAACTAATTTTTAATTGAATAAGGATGTTTGTCATTTTTGAACTGTAAAAAGTATTTATGACAATTTCAAAAGATTTATCAATTCATTGTTTTGTGTATTTTAGATCATTAACTTTAAGATTTCTTCCTCTTCAAACTCTGTTCTGCAAATACACAAAGCTCTCAAAAACAGTGATTAAAATGCAGAAAGATTAACTTTTTAATGGTGAGAAGAATAATAGTACACCTAAGGACAGTTATTTGTTTGCTTTCTGTAAATTTTTATTTTAAAATAATAGTTCCCCTTAAAAAATTAAAACATGTACAAAAGTCAATGAATTATTATGTTCAAACTCAACAGTAAAATTTATGGAAAGAGCTATACTATTTAATTTAAAAAAAAATGGTTTATTTCTATTTTCTTAGGCATAAGACATTAAACATCATTAACATATATTTACCACTTAACTCTTTTTGGGAAGGATTTTCTTAAGCAATTTAGTTTCAAAATATTCCATGTACAAATTACTAAGGACAGGCCAGAGAGGATTTTCCATTGCCATTTCCAACCATTCTGTAGATGGGGTCCTGAATGCACACGAACAATATTTGTGACATGGGACACCCTTGCCTAAGTCCCCTACCCATTGCAATCCCTTCCGCCAAACATCCATTTATCTGTACCTGCATCTTGGCTTCTTTGTACAAAGTGGTTGCCCAATTAACTATTTCGTCCCATAACCCTGCCTCCTGAGTATAGCCCCCAACACTCCCCTTTCCACTCTGTCATAGGCCCCTGCAAATCTAAAGCCAACAACGCCGCCCCCCTTCCCCCCCTTTTGACTCCACAAAACTTCTCAGTATCCCATGGTCTTCAATCATCGACCTTCCAGGCAACCCAAACTGCCTTTTCGAAACCACTCTCCCCACAATACATTTAAACGGATTACCTAAGACTTTAGAAAAAACACCTTATAATCTGCACATAGCAGCGATATGGCACGGTACTCCTTGAGGGTGTGCTGCCCCTTACCCTTTGGGACCAACACTACAACTTCTGTTGCTTGCTTGTCCCCCATCTCACCCTTCTCCTTCATCTGATTTAATAACCTGACCATGAAACCCTTTATCAACTCCCAATGTTGTAGATAAAATTCAGTCGGGAGACCGTCTATTCGTGGTGCTTTGCCCTTCCTCATTCCCCTTAATGCCATCTCTATTTCCTCTACCGTAATTACCCCTCCTAATGCCTTCCTGTCACTGTTCCCTAAATTGCACGTCACATACATTCCTTCTCTAAAGCCACATCCCCCACCCCCTCCACTTGTCCAATGCCCTTCATACCATTTATCGGCATACGCACACATTCCTTTCGTAGTCCTTATCTCCTGACCTACCTTATAACCTCCCGCCGACTCGTGTACCTCTAACCATGGGATAGCTGTAACCTGCTGCCTTTGCTTTTGACGTCGCAACACACACGCCGATGGCTTGTCGCCCCAGTGCACCTCCTCTACCCCTTCCTGCACCCTTACCGCTTGAAACCTCTCATTTTGTAACTCCCTCAGTCTCCCCTTCACTTCGACAATATCATCAATAGGATAGTTTCCCACGACAGCCCCCTGCTCATAACAACCCCTTAACCTGTCCTCTAAATAGTTTGAAAGCACATATTTTAAGTTATACGTTTACCCTCCCTCACATAATATTTCCTAATCCTTTCCTTAGCGACACAATCCCACCATTTCACATCTTCCACCCCCTGTGCGTCATCATTAAGCTCCTTTCATAGGACAGAAAATCCCTCTAACCCCTCCTCATCACTCAACACACTTATGTTTAATTTCCAGTAACTCCTGTATATTTCCGCAAGCGCCTCCCACCCTACCTCCACCACTGCTCTATGATCCGACAATGCTACCTCAACAGTTTTGAAAGATTGTACTACAACCCCTTGAGAAAGATGCACTCTGTCCAACCTCGCTGCATACCCTCTCCTAACAAACGCATGCTGTGTCTCCGACACCCACCTCAAACGCGTCCCGTAACCAAATATCCCTCATTAAATCTCTTAGGGTCACAGACACACATCCTGCCCCGTTCGGTTCCTTATCGGCCCTCCTAATAAAGCAATTCCAGTCGCCTCCTACTAGTGCCACCTCCGGTAATGCACGTAAGAAAAACACAAGGTCATCTCACACAAACTGCTGTTTAACCTGTATGTTATTCTCTGCAGGCGCATACACGCTTACAAAGGACACATGCTTGCCCATCCACCAACCATCCATGCGCAACACCCTTCCCCCCTCACTTCTGTGCATAGCAAAGGGGCTCGCCTCCCTAATTAATATACACACACCTCCTTTTAAAGAGGCAGATGGCAGGGTTACCACCTGAAACCCTGCCACCTCCAACACCCTACCCTCTTTAAAATTATGCTCCTGAAGGAACACAACATCCACTCTAGATTCAGAAACGTTCTACCCCTGCCTTCTCTCTCCACTCTTCCCAGGGGCACCAGAGCTTGTAGTTCCACTTGTCACCTTCACAGTTCCCTCTCCCCATCCCCCTTCTTTCGGTGCCTCTTGTCGTGGCCACCACTACCTTCACCGTCCGCCCAAATCTGCTTCCCTGGCCGCTCTGCTGGCGTCAGGACATCATCTGAATCCAACGCAGCAGCCCTCTTCCTCGTGATGATCACATCCTCCATAGCTTGGTCTGGGGATGCCTCACAATGGACCTCTACTTCCACTGTACATTGGTTCATGGATCTCGGTGACACCTCTGCCATGCTATCAGTCCCGTAGTCCATATGGTTCTCCTGTTGTTGACGCCCCTCAGCCGTCAACTCTTCATCTACTACCCGCTCAGGTGCAACCGCCTCCTCAGGCGGTGACAGAGACTTCAACACCTCAGCCAATTCCTCCTCAATTTCCAACACTTCCTCCTGTACTTTCTGCTCATCACTTGCCTCTGGAAGAGTCTCTGGGCCAGTTAACTGGTCGAGGGCCTCATCCTCTCCCCCAGCCATATGCTCCTCCTCCACTATCTCGCTTCATAGATGACCACGCCCTCCCTCACGCCGTTGCTCCCCATCTCCTTCCTCTGTTGCATGAGCGGATGCCTCCACCTCTGGGCCAGGCGCTCGTTGCCGCTTCCCACACGCCGATGCTATGTGATCATATTCCCCAAATAGGCGGCATGTACGTCTTTGCCTAGCATATGAAACCATGACCTCTGTCCTGAATTCCTGTAGGTACACGTAGGACGGTATGGGGTGTCGCAATGTCATTTTTAGTGCCTTCCAGCAGACCCGCATAGGCTCCCGTCACCCATGTACCGTGCTGGGCCAAATGAACTGTCCCATATTTCTCAAAAACTCTTCTAATATCTGCCTCATCAGCCTCGAAGGGAACGTTACGAAGCTTGATCCATGTGTAATGCCTGGATACGTCAATCATCCTCACGCGATCAGCTGGCGTAGCATCAAAACTTGCGTCCTGAAAGCGATTGACCAACGATTCGTAGACCGTTGCTGTGAGCAATTTCACAAAAATTCTGTGAGCTCCATTTAAAGCTACCCTGTATAACTCTCCATCCTGAATGCCATACGTCTCTCTGATGATCTTGGTTAGTAATACTTGCGCCGAAACAGGCGATATTGCCCCTCGGAGAAGCTCAGTTCTGACAGTGGTGATCCGGCATCTATGACTGAAAGCCATGTTGACTAATGGTAGTTCTCCTGGTTTGACAGCAGAGGCGCGACAGCACCACCTCACGCCACAGCAGCCAGGCAACTGAGGAGCGTATGCACAGTAGATCCTCTCGGCCCGAAAGCGAAGAGGTCAGTCTAATTGGACTAAGTGTGTCTGTATGTCTGGACAGGCTAACTTGACTGTGGCTGCCTTTAGTGCTGCAAATGCATCTTTCAGACCCCTGATCTGCACAGACTTAGGCAATTTTTTTAATACCACAGCTTCCACTGTCTTTTTCCTGTTTCCTAGACCAGCAGTGAATTTGGCTAGGTCATATGTCTGTTTACCAAACTTTGGAAAAAACTAGCAATATCTAACTGTACTTTGGAGTGGTGTTTATTCAGTTTCTGTAACACTGTTCTTCTTATGACCGACCTTTGTGAGCCTTGATCAAATAGCGTTAGCATATTTGCTTTGTGCAATTTGTTAGAAAACTCAGTTCGAGTTATTTGGAGAGCAGTCGATTTAAACTTAAGCCTTATGTTAAATTCTGTTGTTTGGTGACATCCGGTTCCTGTGAAAGTCAGCTGTCGTTCAGCACAAGTGCTTGGGCATAAAGCTATTTGATGAATACCTTTGCATTTAAAACACTTCTTCGGTGAGAATTTGCCTCCCTTGTGTTAACCTAAACACCGTTTCAGCTGTTGAGCACGTTGTTTCCGTGCCTCAATTATTGTGTATTAAATACAATACTGTGCTGAATGTGATCCATCACAAAGTACACATTTTGGGGTACGTTAATGTGTGACAGTCTTTTTTACTGTCTGTTGTATTCACAGCTTTACAAGTGCCTAGATAGGATTTCCCATTCTGTGATTTAGTGGGAGTAGGTATACTCTTTTTATGCTGAGTTGATGGTTTGGTATCTACAATAGTATTTGTTGGTTTATCATCATGTATCATTGCTTGCATGCCTGCCAGGAAACTATATCTTGTAAACTTATGTTAATTTCTCCACAGCAGAAATAACGTTTGACGAACATAATATTTAGCGTTCAGTGGTTTGTGGTGACAGCTTATCCTGTACAATACCACTGATAAACCAGTCACATGGATTAATGTTATATTTAGTCTCTAGACATCTGAGACTATTGTCTAGTGTGATTCTAAATGTCCATAAATCTGAAAAACAATGTCTTGGTGGTTTCAAGCTTGTGATATTGACTGCATCTCTAAGCCTGGCTTTGTTAGCATCAAGGTAATTATCTGCTAATACTCATAAAGCTTGCTGATAATTATCTTTAACCACCGGAAATGATTTAATCAGTTCAGAGGGTTCTCCCTTCACATGATATTTAATGTAGTTTAATTTGTTTATCTCATCATTATCAGTTCTTTTATGTACCAGAGACTGAAATCCACTAATAAACCGCTCATAATCTTGAACTTCAAATATAGGTAATGAGAGATTAGGAAAACTAGTTAGTGATATGCCAGTTGTGACAGGTGTCTGACCACTAACTACAGATCACTAAATGTAATCAAAACATTTTGAATGTAATCCTCAGAGGAATTTGACTATGTGAATGCACTTTCGTATTTCGCATAGTCTGAATTAATGATCTCCAGACATTTTAGTAAGTAGATCCAGTTTTGCTTCTAAAACGTCAAAATCAATATTTGCATTTTGAATCAACCCTTCACAGAGAGTAATCAAATTTTCTTTCTGCATCCTTTACGTTTTCAAAGATTTTAAACTGCATTTGCAATGACTCCAACTTGTACAAGAAATACTAATAGAATACACTACTAGTGTAGAAATTCTTCACCACAGTGAACAGCTATGAGTGTGTTATGATTTGTCAGCGTGCTTCACTGACCCAGTGATGCGAGGACAGTGAGCTTGATGGGTACATTTGGCCAGACCTTGATACAGGCTGTTTATACAGGGTTGTTGATTCTGTCTCTGCTTAGAATACTGCTGAGTTGCCCTCTTGTAAGATACTATACACATCACATATGTATATTCTTTATACATCATTCATATTCATATATAAATTTCACTGTTAATGTATATGAAAGTTTAAACATTAAATAAAACTTCCTTAAAAATCATAAGAGACAAACATGAGACAGTCTCGTCCTTTAATTTATGCCTATATTGGTTCTTGCCAACAAAGAATCACTAGTTAATAATCCTGAGATTAATGATGAGCTTGGGGAAAGTGATCACAAATCACTTAGTTTCAATATATCACGGAGTTACCTGAATAACTGCAATCAAATCTCTGTCCCAGACTTTCGCATGGCTGATTTCATGGGACTGAAAAATTACCTAGGTGGGCTAAATAGGGATGTCCTTACTATGGGTCAGGTAGGTGATCTTGGTTGCCAATATGACGTTTTTCAGAGCATAGTTTTAGTTGCCCAGACAACTTTTGGTCCGAGTAGGGAAATTAGATCTAACATAAATGATCCCAAATGGATGAACAACAGCTTAAAACATCTCATTGGTCAAAAGAGAGGCATATATAGGCGTATCAAAGAGGGGAGGGGCAGTTAAGAAATCAATATATTCAAAGAGAGAAATTAAAAAAGCATAAGAAAAGCAAAGAGGGATTATGAGGCTAAGGTCGCAAGGGATTCGAAGACTAACCCGAAAGAGTTCTTTCCGGTATACAGAAGTAAGATTAGGGACAAGATTGGCCCACTTAAGAGTAATTCAGGTCATATCACTGACAGTGATAAGGAAATGTGTGAAATTTTCAATTCTTACTTCCTCTCAGTTTTTACTCAGGAAGATACTAGCGAAATTCCAGAAATAATAGATTATGTAGAACAGGATGATAAACTATGCATGATTGCGGTAACTAGTGACATGGTTCTCAGACAAATAGAGAAATTAAAACCTAACAAATCCCCAAGCCCTGATGAGCTGTTTGCAAGGGAGTTAAAGAAATGCAAAGAGGAACTTAGCGTACCTTTGGCTAATCTTTTCAATATATCACTACAAACTGGCATAGTGTCTGACAAGTGGAAAATGGCTAATGTAATACCTATTTACAAGGCAGGTGACATGTCTTTACCTTCGAACTATAGACCAATAAGCCTTACCTCCATAGAGGGAAAATTTATGGAATCAATAATTGCTGAAGCAATTCGTAGCCATCTCGAAAGTCATAAATTGATTAACGAATCTCAGCACGGTTTTACAAAGGGGCGTTCATATCTGACGAATTTACTAACTTTTTTCACTAAGGTGTTTGAGGAGGTAGATCATGGTAATGAATATGATACTGTGATTATGGACTTCAGTAAGGCTTTCGATAGAGTGCCACATCAGAGGCTATTGAGGAAACTTAAGGCACACGGAATAGGAGGAGAATTTTTTTCCTGGGTTGAGGCATCGTTGGCGAATAGGCAGCAGAGAGTTTGCATAAATGGCGAAAAATAGGATTGGGGGCATGTCACAAGCTGTGTTCCACAGGGGTTAGTGTTGAGTCCCTTGTTGTTCACAATCTACGTAAACGACATAGATGAGGGAATAAATAGTGACATAAGCAAATTTGCTGATGACACCAAAATAGGCTGTCCAGTTCATTCTAATGAGGACATTAGAGCACTCCAGGATGATTTGAATAAAAATTAGATTGATGCAGTGATCGGAGAAGTGGCAGATGCAGTTTAATATAGACAAATGCAAAGTTCTAAATGTTGGACAGGAAAATAACCATGCCACATATAAACTAAATAATGTAGATAGGATTGCAAAAAGGATTTAGAAGTCCTGGTTAGTAGTAATCCAAAACCAAGACAACAGTGCATTAGTGTTCGCAATAAAGCTAACAGAATCCTTGGCTTCATAGCAAGAAGTATAAAAAACAGAAGTCCTTAGGTTGTTCTTCAACTCCATATATCTTTGGTTAGGCCTCATTTAGATTATGCTGCTCATTTCTGGTCACCGTATTACAGAACGGATATAAATGCTCTGGAAAACATACAGAGGAGTATGACAAAGATGATCCTATGTATAAGAAATCTTCTCTATGAGGATAAACTAAGGGCCCTGAATCTGCACTCTCTAGAAAGGCGTAGAATTAGGAGGGATATGATAGAGGTGTATAAATGGAAAGCAGGAGTTAATAAAAGGGATGTAAATAGCGTGCTAAAAATATCTAACATAGAAAGAACTCGCAGCAATGGCTTAAAAACGGAAAAATTCAGATTCAGGAAGGATATAGGAAAGCACTGGTTTGGTAATAGAGTTTTGGATGAGTGGAACAAACTCCCGAGTACCGTCATAGATGCTAAGACATTGTGTAGTTTTAAAAATAGGTTGGATAAATACATGAGTGGGTGTGGGTGGGTGTGAGTTAGACCTAACTAGCTTATGCTATTAGGTTGGATGCCTTGCTCCTCCCGTATGTGACGTGTCTGACCTCACTAGGTCAAGACACTGGCTTATGCCCGTACGAGAATTGGAGCTGCCTCGCATAGGCCAGTAGGCCTGTTGCAGTGTTCCTTCTTTCTTATGTAATGTTCTTAACAAGGTGTAGAGAACATACACATTCAGACAATTGGTCTGAGACCACAGTCTGGTGGTGTGTGTGTCGTTATGTGCACATTTGGGTGAGTGCTGAGTTAGTGGTTTAGTGAGTGAGCAGTACTGGGTTCCCCGTTTTCTATGCTGTGCTGGGTGGGGGTGGTTGTCGCGTTTTCTGTGCGTATAATGGAAGCTTTAGGCAGCGCACTAACTCCCATTTTCTAGAGGCAGTGAGAGAGAGACTCAGTCACCATTCCCTTTTACTGAGTACTTGCAGTAACTCAAACATTTAGTAAACACTCAGTCTTTGCCAGTTTTTCGAAGGACGTTAAGTTCTTTATTACTTGTAAACTTACTTGCAAGTTCATGGAGCACTGTGTGGCCACTTTCCGGTTCGAAGATGACTACTTTTGTGGAGAACTCGTTAGATAAGTAATCTTTCCTGCATAAAACAACGCAATCATTACTAATCTGGAACTGCACGATGTCCAGCAGCGTCAACCTAGCCAACCCTTCGGGGTGCTGTCCAGTAACCACTAGGGCTGTAGATTAGTAAGTTTGTTAAACATCAGTTTGCCCCAAAGGAGCGTATATCTCAGTATTTCATTCTTTATTTGAAATCCTTAGTAGCAGTTTGGGCTTATTACTTGGGTATTGTAACTGACCCAATTTTTCCCTAGTTTGTGGTATGGAAAGTATGGCCCCGGCAGAGTTGTCTTCAGTGTTCTGAAGGCTTCAGTGTCTCATAGAATGTTGCATCACTACGTTGGGAATGTTCACTGCAATCACTCGCTACTGGTTGCACTTCACTATTCAGTTCCATCATTTGTTCATATTTTCGTGGTATTATCCACAACAGGAAGAACACGGATACACACAAACACTGTGTGATTAGTTCTACCGCGAATATACTGGCTTATATATGGGGACCTGTCTGATTTTTCTAGTTTCCCGAGACTGTCAAAATGAACAAGAGTCAAGAACGCACTGGTCACTACTGTCCCTTTGTCTGTTGCTCGATAAGGAGGCAACGCCCTTGTGATGCACATGTCTCGTTCATTCCTTGAAGCAATCTGAGACCCGCCCCTTCGCTCTTCCCTCCTCACGTCCCCACAAAGGATATGCTAAACTCAGCTTGATTTCTCTCCCTTGCTAAACAGTTCAACAGCGTTCATTACAAGATGGTAGATTTCTTTCTATCTAGCTATAGACTACATTTCATAATAATTACAAATTGTACATAAAGTGGATGAAGGTTTTCCTTAATTTTCCTGCTAAGGGGAAGGAGTAATTACTCTAGTTAAACTGTCACATGTAGCTGCAACGAAACTTGAACTGTAGCAAGACTTATGACTCTGGTACGAACATATGCCTTTGATTAATCTATTTATGAGGAACTAAGAGAGTCCATTACCCCTTTCTGGGAGGGCTATGTGCCTTAGAGGGTTGAAGGAGGCTGAGAGGTACCCTCATTACTGGAGAATTTTCTCCACATCATTTAAAAGAACTCAGTTAAAGGAGAGGCATCTGTAACTTCAAAGATAATGGCCATAGCTTTTCCCACTACAAGATATATCTATATTTGGTATGTAAAATCATTTATACTATATCCAGCGTCTGCCTATGAAGCTTGAGGGATATATAAACTTGGCTGTCTCCCTTTGTATAAAGTACAGATGTCTCCCTTTTTGTCCCTTAAATGGACCCGTGTTCTAGAGTAGCGGAAGCTTCTTTGATAGTTGCCAGCGATATCTATATCACTGGTAATATATGTAAAGTTATTATATATAGTTATTTACATCATAGCATTGTCTGACCGAATATTTGATAATTGCTATGTCATGTTCGTTAGGCTGCTATTACAATATCAGTGCTTGTGGTCTGACAGTTTTTCTAATGCTATCATATTAAGTCTTTGTGGCAATAGGTACCTGTATGCCTGGAGGCACTTCCTGCCTCTCTGCTTCACTCCAGCAAAGGCCGTCCCAGTCCCTGTAACGTATTTGATTGGACGTCTCCTGTTTTCTGGAACATTGCAAGCTCCTGATGTGTTGATTGCATCAGGAAGGGCCTAAAGTTATCACTCAGCTCCCCCATTGTTGTTTTGCGTTTTGTATGCTTGTTCGAGATTTTTGCATGAATATATATATATATTATATATATATATATATATATATATATATATATATATATATATATAATAATATATATATATATATAGGTTATGATAAATAATACCCATGAAATATACTATCTGCTATACTATAATAAAAACCTTAATATTATTTATATGATTATATTGATATTTTGCCTTTCAGTACACCAAAAACACCTGCCCGAGATAAACAGGTGATGTCTTGCTACTCGTAACTTTTTCCTTTTTGTTCACACCTTACACAGGAATCTTGCTACATGCTACTATACATATTACACATCTAGGTATTCGCTTTTTCTACATTAGCTCTTTTCTTCTTAATATCTTTTCTTCTTATCCTATGTGGGAAGTGAAAAGAATCTTTCCTCCGTAAGCCATGCGTGTCGTATGAGGCGACTAAAATGCCGGGAGCAATGGGCTAGTAACCCCTTCTCCTGTAGACATTTACTAAAAAAGAGAAGAAGAAAAACTTTATAAAACTGGGATGCTTGAATGTGTGTGGATGTAGTGCGGATGACAAGAAACAGATGATTGCTGATGTTATGAATGAAAAGAAGTTGGATGTCCTGGCCCTAAGCGAAACAAAGCTGAAGGGGGAGGGGAGTTTCGGTGGGGGGAAATAAATGGGATTAAATCTGGAGTATCTGAGAGAGTTGGAGCAAAGGAAGGGGTAGCAGTAATGTTGAAGGATCAGTTATGGAAGGAGAAAAGAGAATATGAATGTGTAAATTCAAGAATTATGTGGATTAAAGTAAAGGTTGGATGCGAAAAGTGGGTCATAATAAGCGTGTATGCACCTGGAGAAGAGAGGAATGCAGAGGAGAGAGAGAGATTTTGGGAGATGTTAAGTGAATGTATAGGAGCCTTTGAACCAAGTGAGAGAGTAATTGTGGTAGGGGACTTGAATGCTAAAGTAGGAGAAACTCTTAGAGAGGGTGTGGTAGGTAAGTTTGGGGTGCCAGGTGTAAATGATAATGGGAGCCCTTTCATTGAACTTTGTATAGAAAGGGGTTTAGTTATAGGTAATACATATTTTAAGAAAGAGGATAAAGAAGTATCCAAGATATGATGTAGGGCGAAATGACAGTAGTTTGTTGGATTATGTATTGGTAAATAAAAGACTGTTGAGTAGACTTCAGGATGTACATTTTTATAGTGGGGCCACAGATATATCAGATCACTTTCTAGTTGTAGCTACACTGAGAGAAAAAGGTAGATGGGATACAAAGAGAATAGAAGCATATGGGAAGAGAGAGGTGAAGGTTCATAAACTAAAGGAGGAGGAAGTTAGGGTAAGATATAAACAGCTATTGGAGGATAGATGGGCTAATGAGAGCATAGGCAATGGGGTTGAAGAGGTATGGGGTAGGTTTAAAAATGCAATGCTAGAGTGTTCAGCAGAAGTTTGTGGTTACAGGAAAGTGGGTGCGGGAGGGAAGAGGAGCGATTGGTGGAATGATGTAAAGAGAGTAGTAACGGAGAAAAAGTTAGCATATGAGAAGTTTTTACAAAGAAGTGATGCAACGAGGGAAGAGTATATGGAGAAAAAGAGAGAGGTTAAGAGAGTAGTGAAGCAATGTAAAAAGAGAGGAAATGAGAGAGTGGGTGAGATGTTATCAACAAATTTTGTTGAAAATAAGAAAAAGTTTTGGAATGAGATTAACAAGTTAAGGAAGCCTAGAGAGCAAATGGATTTGTCAGTTAAAAATAGGAGAGGAAAGAGTTATTAAATGGAGAGTTAGAGGTATTGGGAAGATGGAGGGAATATTTTGAGGAATTGTTAAATGTTGATGAAGATAGGGAAGCTGTGATTTCGTGTATAGGGCAAGGAGGAATAATATCTTGTAGGAGTGAGGAAGAGCCAGTTGTGAGTGTGGGGGAAGTTCGTGAGGCAGTAGGTAAAATGAAAGGGGGTAAGGCAGCCGGGATTGATGGGATAAAGATAGAAATGTTAAAAGCAGGTGGGGATATAGTTTTGGAGTGTTTGGTGCAATTATTTAATAAATGTATGGATGAGGGTAAGGTACCTTGAGATTGGCAGAGAGCATGCATAGCTCCTTTGTATAAAGGCAAAGGGGACAAAAGAGAGTGCAAAAATTATAGGGGGATAAGTCTGTTGAGTATACCTGGTAAAGTGTACGGTAGAGTTATTATTGAAAGAATTAAGAGTAAGACGGAGAATAGGATAGCAGTTGAACAAAGAGGCTTTAGGAAAGGTAGGGGGTGTGTGGACCAAGTGTTTACAGTGAAACATATAAGTGAACAGTATTTAAATAAGGCTAAAGAGGTCTTTGTGGCATTTATGGATTTGGAAAAGGCGAATGACAGGGTGGATAGGGGGGGCAATGTGGCAGATGTTGCAGGTGTATGGTAAAGGAGGTAGGTTACTGAAAGCAGTGAAGAGTTTTTACGAGGATAGTGAGGCTCAAGTTAAAGTATGTAGGAAAGAGGGAAATTATTTCCCAGTAAAAGTAGGCCTTAGATAAGGATGTGTGATGTCACCGTGGTTGTTTAATATATTTATAGATGGGGTTGTAAGAGAAGTAAATGCGAGGCTTGGCAAGAGGCGTGGAGATAAAAGATAAAGAATCACACACAAAGTGGGAGTTGTCACAGTTGCTCTTTGCTGATGACACTGAGCTCTTGGGAGATTCTGAAGAGAAGTTGCAGAGATTGGTGGATGAATTTGGTAGGGTATGCAAAAGAAGAAAATTAAAAGTGAAAAGAGGAAAGAGTAAGGTTATGAGGATAACAAAAAGACTAGGTGATGAAAGATTGGATATCAGATTGGAGGGAGAGAGTATGGAGGAGGTGAATGTATTCTGATATTTGGGAGTGGACGTGTCAGCGGATGGGTCTATGAAAGATGAGGTGAATCATAAAATTGATGAGGGGAAAAGGGTGAGTGGTGCACTTAGGAGTCTGTGGAGACAAAGAACTTTGTCCTTGGAGGCAAAGAGGGGAATCTATGAGAGTATAGTTTTACCAACACTCTTATATGGGTGTGAAGCATGGGTGATGAATGTTGCAGCGAGGAGAAGGCTGGAGGCAGTGGAGATGTCATGTCTGAGGGCAATGTGTGGTGCGAATATAATGCAGAGAATTCGTAGTTTGGAAGTTAGGAGGATGTGTGGGATTACCAAAACTGTTGTACAGAGGGCTGAGGAAGGGTTGTTGAGGTGGTTCGGACATGTAGAGAGAATGGAGCGAAACAGAATGGCTTCAAGAGTGTATCAGTCTGTAGTGGAAGGAAGGCGGGGTAGGGGTCGGCCTAGGAAAGGTTGGAGAGAGGGGGTAAAGGAGGTTTTGTGTGCGAGGGGCTTGGACTTCCAGCAGGCATGCGTGAGCGTGTTTGATAGGAGTGTATGGAGACAAATAGTTTTTAATACTTGACGTGCTGTTGGAGTGTGAGCAAAGTAACATTTATGAAGGGGTTCAGGGAAACCGGCAGGCCGGACTTGAGTCCTGGAGATGGAAGTACAGTGCCTGCACTCTGAAGGAGGGGTGTTAATGTTGCAGTTTAAAAACTGTAGTGTAAAGCACCCTCCTGGGAAGACAGTGATGGAGTGAATGATGGGAAAGGTTTTTCTTTTTCGGGCCACCCTGCCTTGGTGGGAATCGGCCAGTGTGATAATAATAAAAAATAATATATATATATATATATATATATATATATATATATATATATAATAATTTATTATATACATGACATACATACATATAATGGTATTTAATCAATAACAACACTGCGACTAGCCGGGAAATCGAACCCGTGTTGTTTTAGCTCGTCCATGGCGAGCGAAAATTTACGACGCTCTAACCCATTGGACAATACAATCCTACAAGAATCATGCATCCAGCAGAGCTAGGTGTTGTACCGTGATTCAGAGATAAACGATGGAGTGGGTGCCTCAGGGCTAATTTCATTCTAGTCCCTATTTGGTGTGCTAACCTTCACGGGCAGTATAAATAGAATAGTAACCAATCCATCATATGTCTTCGGATCATGATACAACACCTAGCTGTGCTGGGTGCGTGATTCTTGTAGGATTGTATGATCCAGTGGGTTAGTGTGTTCAATCCCCCGGCTAGTCAGTGTTGTTAAGATAAGATAAGATTTCGTTCGGACTTTTTAACCCCGGAGGGTTAGCCACCCAGGATAACCCAAGAAAGTCAGTGCGTCATCGAGGACTGTCTAACTTATTTCCATTGGGGTCCTCAATCTTGTCCCCCAGGATGCGACCCACACCAGTCGACTAACACCCAGGTACCTATTTGCTGCTAGGTGAACAGGACAGTAGGTGTAAGGAAACGTGTCGAAATGTTTCCACTTATATATATATATATATATATATATATATATATATATATATATATATATTATATTATATATATATATATATATATATACCACTTATTCGTGGTTACAATACTATATATACTGCTTGTGGAGGTTAGTACACCAAATGGTGAGTAGACTGTAATTAGCTATGAGACACGGGCACCATATGTTCTCAGATCATGGTACAACACCTAGCATTGCTGGCTGAGTGATTCTTCTAGGATTGTATGGTCCAGTGGGTTAGAGCATGAGGGCTAAAACAACACGGGTTCGACTCCTTCGCTAGTGCAGTGTTTATATATATATTTCTTTCTTTCTTTCAACACATCGGCCATATCCCACCGAGGCTGGGTGGCCCAAAAGGAAAAACGAAAGTTTCTCCTTTCACATTTAGTAATATATACAGGAGAAGGGGTTACTAGCCCCTTGCTTCCGGCATTTTAGTTGCCTCTTACAACACGCATGGCGTACGGAGGAAGAATTCTGTTCCACTTTCCCATGGAGATAAGAGGAAATAAACAAGAACAAGAACTAGAAAGAAAATAGAAGAAAACCCATAGGGGTGTGTATATATGTGCTTGTACATGTATGTACAAGTGTAAGTAGAAGTAGCAAGACATACCTGAAATATTGCATGTTTTATATATATATATATATATATATATATATATATATATATATATATATATATATATATATATTATATTATATATATATATGCAAAATAACCACTGAAAGAACAGAGAAATTCCAAGCGCTTTCGTGACTACTCGCATTATCAAGGAACAATGTTCCTTGATAATGTGAGTAGTCACGAAAGCGCTTGGAATTTCTCTATTCTTCAGTGGTTGTTTTGCATATTCTGAAATCATCTGTTTTATTATATAATATATTTTATAATATATATATATATATATATATATATATATATATTTATATATATATATATATATATATAATATATATATATATATATATATATATATATACACAAACATTTGTGTGTGTGTGTGTTCTCGACTAATTGTGGTTGCAAGGGTCGAGACTCAGCTTCTGGCCCCGCCTCTTCACTGGTCGCTACTAGGTCCTCTCTCTCCATGCTCCATGAGCTTTATCATACCTCGTCTTAAAACTTTGTTGCCAGACTGTTCCACTTCCTGACAACTCTGTGGCTGAAGAAATACTTCCTAACATCCATCCAACTTATTTGAGTCTTCGACATCCAATTGTGACCCCTTGTTTCCGTGTCCCATCTCTGAAACATCCTGTCTTTGTCCACTTTATCTATTCCTCGCAGTATTTTGTATGTCGTTATCATGTCTCCCCTAAAACTTCTGTCTTCCAGTGTCGTCAGGCCGATTTCCCTTAATCTTTCTTCGAAGGACATTCCCCTTAGCTCTGGAGCTAGCCTTGTTGCAAACCTTTGCATTTTTTCTAATTTCTTGAAGTGCTTATTAACCAGGTGTGAGTTCCAGACTGGTGCTGCATACTCCACTATGGGCCTCTCGTACACGATGTACAGAGGTTAGAACGATTCCTTACTGAGGTATCGGAATGCTATTCTCAGGTTTGCTATGCGTCAATATGGTGCAGTAGTTATCTGGTTGATGTGTGCTTCCAGGGACATGCTCGGTATTATACTCACCCAAGTTCTTTCTCCTTGAGTGAGGTTTGCAGTGTTTGGCCGCAAAGCCTATATTCTCTCTGCGGTCTTCTTTGCCCTTCCCCAATCTTCATGACTTTTGCATTTGGTGGGATTAAATTCGAGGAGCCAGTTGCAGGACCACGTGTGAATCCTGTCCAGGTCTCTTTGTAGACCTGCCTGATCCTCATCTGGTTTAATTCTCCTCATTAACTTCACATTATCTGCGATCAGGGACACTTCCGAGTCTATCCTTTCCATCATGTCATTCACATATACCAAAAATAGCACTGATCCTAGTACTGACACTTGTGAGACCCCACTCGGTACAGGCGCCCACTGTAATACCTCATCATGTACCATGACTCGTTGTTGCCTCCCTGTCAGGTATTCTCTGATCTATTGCAGTACCCTTCCTGTTATACGCACCTGATCCCCTAACTTCCGCACTAATTTCTTATGAGGAACTGTGTCGAATGTTTTCTTGCAGTCCAAGAAAATGCAATCAACCCACCCTCTCTCTCGTGTCTTCTGTTACCTTGTCATAGAACGCAAGTAGGCTTGTAATACAGGATTTGCCTTCCATGAATCCATGCTGGTTTACATTTATAATCTTTTTCCGTTCCATGTGCTCCACCACTCTCCTGATAATCTTCTCCATAACTGCATACTATACACGCCAGTGACACTGGTCTATAGTTTAGTGCCTCGTTTCTGTCTCCTTTCTTAAAAAATGGGGACTACATTTACTGTCTTCCATACCTCAGGTAGTTGCCCAGTTTCAATGGATGTGTTGAAAATTATCAGTGGCACACACACTGTCTCTGCTCCCTCTCTAAGGACCCGTGGGGAGATGTCCGGTCCTACCGCCTTTGAGGTATCAAGGTCACTTAGCAGCTTCTTCACCACCTTCTCGGTTGTGTATGTGTGTGTGTTGTGAAAAGATGGAACGAAAGTATTTCTTCTTTTTGCTTTCAGTAATTTATTTAGGAGAAGGGGTTACTAGCCCCCTGCTCGCTGCATTTTAATCGTATCTTACAACACTCGTAGCTTTCGAAGGAAAGATCATGTCCTCTTTCCCAAATAGATGAAAATTTAGAACAAGAAATCAGATGGGTGTGTATTCATGTACGTGTACATGTCTGTGAATTGTGACCTAAGCGGAAGAAGAATAGCAAAATGTAATTGTTTATGGTTAAAATATATATGATATAGTCACATTCGCGAAAGAACATAAATATGTGTGCTTAATACATTACACCAACAACACTAGTATCATGAGCAGAGATGACTTAACCAGAACCATCTTATGAAATCAACCTAGATAAATATTTACGAAAATTTTAAAATCTGCTTTAATCAGCACAACTAACATTATTACATATCACCAGGGAAGCACACCAGTCATATCAAAAACACTGGAATGAAGTAAAAGTCTACAAGAGAAAGGATCCCTACTTAAAAACATGGTACCGGAGGAGTGAAAGACGACTGCATTAGGTATACTTGCTCATTTAAGATAGGCTCTTCTACTCAAAATCGTTCCGCTTGACTAGAGAAGCAGGAAATAAAGCAATTACGATTTGAATGCAATGACGAATCCAAACTATAAGCTGAAATTAATCCCAACGTAAAGTACTAGAAAACCAACGGGATTTTATTACCTGTATTTAACAATATATGGAATAAAATCACAAACAAGTGATACCATAATATCCAAAATATCAGCTGTAAAAAAAATAGGGAATACATGTTTTCTCTGTTTTACATGTTACGAGTTGGAAAAAGATATTTCACAGATTATTGATGCGACAACCAGGACATAGAATGAAGAATTCATTTAATACCAGCAATGGTGTCTTAGGCTGTCCCTGTAATCAGATTTACAATATTTATTGCTAATTTAACATGCAAATCTTTTATACACGGGTTATAATTACACTATGCTTAGACTTTAAAACGTACCTGAATTACAAAATATATAATTAGTCTGTCAGTGACAGATTTCAAATTAATTAGTAAACATAAATATATATTAATTAAGTTATCGTGATGGTGTTCTGATGATCGTAAATAAATGTAAAGCATTCATAGGTCTCCCAGGAAACAAAAGTATAATTTTCAACTACGATTAATCATTTAGTAATACCAATAATTTTGTGAGAAAAATAATAATTATTTTTGACATTCTTTAGTAAGCATTTAACTAAAGATATTGGTATAGAAAGTAATTTCTTAAATTCATACGTCCAGTACATCCTCAGAACATTTAAATTGATTACAACATCATAGCGAATTAGACTTCATTAAGTTGCTTGTTATATTTCTTTCAATAAGCATACAAGAATTAATCAGTTACAACCAATTTTATTAAAAAATTTTCCTGCGTGCTGTAGGAAAAATATAACAGTTACGCTCTCATATTTGAAATTCCGGATGAATGACGACACTATGACACACAACCATGAGTGAAAACTATTGGTGTTTTCATTATGAAATTATCTTGACTAGTAGGTGAAATCTGACTCCTTTAGATTTATTTAATTATAGTTCTCATGCATTATAAATAGTAACTGAATCTGGTATGAAATATTTTTTGAAGATAATTTTACATTCCCCGGGTTTTATATAGTAATTTAGAAAACTTGTTAAACATTAAGAAACTGAAAACTATTTAAATTATGAAATTTTACATTGCCGGAACCGTAATTATGATTTACATTACCATTGTTTAGTAAATTTGCACGGGGGTACCCATTAGCCATGGTATACTAGTAATTACCCCATTTAAATTTATGGTTTTAGAAATATTATGCACTGTTCTTAGTTTTTGCTTGGAGAATTATTCATTTTAAATTACCACTGGTAAAAATAATTAATAAATAAAAATTTTGAGGGATAAGTTAATTTAGGAACATGTTATTATACTGGCCCAGTAGAAAATAAATTTGCATGTTACATTATAAATGGAATACGTATAATTATGCACTTTTTACATTAGCCCTGGAATACGTAGTAATATGCACTGTTACATAGCCACTGGAATACGTAGTAATTATGCACTGTTACATTACCAATGGTATACGTATTATTATGCACTTACATTATCCCTTGGATAGTAGAAATTTTATGCACTGTTACATTAGCCACTGGTATACTTTAATTATGCACTGTTAACATTAGCCTGGTAAGTATAATTTGCACTTTTAAATTTAGCCACTTAAACGTGTAGTATTATGCACTGTTACATTACCCTGGATACGTAATAATAATCATTTTAAACATTACCCAGGTATACTTAGTAATTATGCACTGTTACTTTAGCCAATTGGTAAACGTAGTAATTATGCACTGTTAATTAAATTGAAATACGTAGTAATTATGCACTTTTTCATTAGCCACTTTATACATAATTATGACTTTTACATTAGCCCTGTTATACGTAATTATGCACGTTTCATTAGCCACGGGTTAACGTAGAATTATGCCCCTTTAACTACCCCTTGGTATACGTAGTAATTATGCACTGTTTCTTTAACCAATGGTATTGTAGTAATTATGAAACTGTTATTTACCTATTTGGTATACGAGAAAATTATGCACTGTTACATTAGCCTTCTGGAATACTAGTAATTATCACTGTTTCATTAGCCATGGTATACGTATAATTATACTTTCCATTAGACCTGGAATACGTAGTAATTATGCATGTTTATTACCCACTGGAATCGTAGAAATTTTTGCACTTTTTCATTAGCCCTGAAATATGTATTAATTATGCACTGTTTTTTTAGCCACTGGTATACGAGAAATTTATGCCTTTTACATTAGCCCTGGTATAGTATAATTTGCACTGTTTCATTAGCCTCTGGTATACGTAGTAATTTGCACTGTTCTTAGCCTCTGGAATACGTAGTAATTATGCACTGTTCACTAGCCACGGTATACGTAGTAATTAGCACTGTTCATTACCCAATGAATAGTAGTAATTTTATGCACTGTTACATTACCCACTTGTATACGTAGTAATTATCCCAATGTTAAAATGCCCACTGGTATACGTAATTATGCACTGTTACATTAGCAATGGTATACGTAGTAATTATGCACTTTACTTTACCTTTGGGAATACGTAGAAATTATGCACTGTTACATTACCCAAAGGTTACGTAATTATGCATTGTTTCATTAGCCACTGGTATATGTAGTAATTATGCACTGTTACATTAGCCACTGTTATACATAGTAATTATGCACTGTTACATTAGCCACTGGTATACGTAGTAATTATGCACTCTTACATAGCCAAAGGAATTACGAAAGTAATTATGCACTTTTTACATTAGCCAATGGGTATAACGTAGTAATTATGCACAGTTACAGTAACTACTTGTATACGTAGTAATTATGCACTGTTACATTAGCCATTGGTATACGTAATTATGCACTGTTACATTAGTCACTGGCATACGTAGTTATTATGCACTGTTACATTACCCACTGGTATACGTAATAATTATACACTCTCACATTAGCCACTGGTATACGTAGTAATTATGCACTGTTACATTAGCCTCTGGAATACGTAGTAATTATGCACTGTTACATTAGCCACTGGTATACGTAGTAATTATGCACTGTTACATTATCCTATGGTATACGTAGTAATTATGCAGTTACATTAGCTACTTGTATAAGTAGTAATTATGCACTGTTACATTAGCCTCTGGAATACGTAGTATTTATGTACTGTTACATTAGCCACAGGTATACGTAGTAATTATGCACTGTTACATTAGCCTCTGGAATACGTAGTAATTATGCACTGTTACATTAGCTACTGGTGCACGTTGAAATTATGCACTGTTATATTAGCTTCTGGAATACTTAGTAATTATGCACTGTTTCATAAGCCACTGGTATACGTAGTAATTATGCAGTTACATTAGCCTCTGGTATGCGTAGTAATTATGCACTGTTACATTAGCCTCTGGAATACTTAGTAATTATGCACTGTTACACTAGCCACTGGTATGCGTAGTAATTATGCACTGTTACATTAGCCAATGGTATACGTAGTAATTATGCACTGTTACATTAGACACTGGTATACGTAGTAATTATGCACTGTTTCATTATCCACTGTTATACGTAGTAATTATGCACTGTTACATTAGCCAATGGTATACGTAGTAATTATGCACTGTTACATTAGACACTGGAATTCGTAGTAATTATGCACTGTTTCATTAGCCACTGGTATACGTAGTAATTATGCACTGTTACACTAGCCTCTGGAATACGTAGTAATTATGCACTGTTACATTAGCCACTGGTATACGTATTAATTATGTGCTGTTACATTAGCCACTGGTATACGTAGTAATTTTGCACTGTTACATTTGCCACTGGTATACGTAGTAATTATGCACTGTTGGATTAGCTACTGGTATACGTAGTAATTATGCACTGTTACATTAGCCACTGGTTTACGTAGTAATTAAACACTCTCACATTAGCCTATGGTATACGTAGTAATTATGCACTGTTACATTAGCCACTTGTATACGTAATTATGCACTGTTATATTAGCCACTCGTATACGTAATTATGCACTGTTACATTAGCCACTGGTATACGTAGTAATTATGCACTGTTACATTAGCCACTGGTATACGTATTAATTATGCACTGTCACATTAGCCACTGGTATACGTAGTAATTATGCTTTGTTACACTAGCCTCTGGAATACGTAGTAATTATGCTCTGTTACATTAGCCACGGGTATACGTAGTAATTATGCACTGTTACATTAGCCACTGGTGTACGTAGTAATTTTGCACTGTTACATTAGCCACTGGTATACGTAGTAATTATGCACTGTTGCATTAGCTACTGGTATACGTAGTAATTATGCACTGTTACATTAGCCACTGTTATACGTAGTAATTAGGCACTGTTACATTTGCCACTGGTATACGTATTAATTATTCACTGTTACATTAGCCTCTGGAATACGTAGTAATAATGCACTCTTACACTAGCCACTGGTATACGTAGCAATTATGCACTGTTACATTAGCCAATGGTATACGTAGTAATTATGCACTGTTACATTACTTGTATACGTAGTAATTATGCACTGTTACATTAGCCACTGGTATACGTAATTATGCACTGTTACTTTACCCACTGGTATACGTAATTATGCACTGTTACATTAGCCACTGGTATACGTAGTAATTATGCACTGTTACATTAGCCACTGGTATACGTATTAATTATGCACTGTTACATTAGCCACTGATATACGTATTAATTATGCACTGTTACATTAGCTACTGGTATACGTAGTAATTATGCACTGTTACATTAGCCTCTGGAATACGTAGTAATTATGCACTGTTACATTAGCCACTGGTATACGTAGTAATTATGCACTGTTACATTAGCCACTGGTATACGTAGTAATTATGCACTGTTACATTAGCCTCTGGTATACGTAGTAATTATGCACTGTTACATTAGCCTCTGGTATACGTAATTATACACTGTTACATTAGCCACTGGTATACGTAGTAATTATGCACTGTTACATTAGCCACTGGTATAAGTAGTAATTATGCACTGTTACATTAGCCACTGGTACGCGTGGCAATTATGCACTGTTACATTAGCCGCTGGTATGCATAGTAATTATGCACAGTTATATTAGCCACTGGTATGCGTAGTAATTATGCACTGTTACATTAGCCACTGGAATAAGTAGTAATTATGCACTGTTACATTAGCCACTGGTATACGTAGTAATTATGCACTGTTACATTATCCACTTGCATACGTAGTAATTATGCACTGTTACATATGCCACTGGTATACGTAGTAATTATGCACTGTTACATTAGCCACTGGAATAATAAGTAATTATGCACTGTTACATTAGCCACTGGTATACGTAGTAATTATGCACTGTTACATTAGCCACTTGCATACGTAGTAATTATGCACTGTTACATAAGCCACTGGTATTACCTGGAGTTTACCTGGAGAGAGTTTCGGGGGTCAACGCCCCCGCGGCCGGTTGTGACAAGGCTCTGGTGATCAGCGCCTGTAAAGGCTGTTGCTGCTGGCTGCACGCAATACCACGTACGAGCCACAGCCCTGATCAGGAAACTAAACTTTAGGTGTTGATCCAGTGCCAGTTGATGACTGCCAGGGGTATGTGTAATTCACCTTTATGTGTGCTGGGAGCAGTTGAACTGTCTCGGGCCCCTGAACTTATTGTATGGTCTCTTAACGTGCTAGTGACACCCCTGCTTTCATTGGGGGGATGGGTTTGCATCTTTCTTGCCAATGTCTTTTGCTTTCGTATGAGTGATTTTCGTTGTGCAAGTTCGGTTGCTAGTCCTCTAGGATTTTCCATGGTGTATATAATTTCATGTACTCTCCCTCTGCGTTCAGGGAATACAGGTTTTAGAAACCTCAAGCGCTCCCAGTAATTGAGGTGTTTTATCTCCGTTTTGCGCGCCGTTTGAATGTTCTTGTACATGTATTAGGTCGCAATTTCAACCTGCCTTGAAAGGTGCTGTTTAGAGTGCAGCAATTTTCAGCCTGATAGAACAAGTGACCTGAAGAGCATATGGGCTTGGCCTCACTAGTTTTGAGGTTTCATTATCCATCCTGTCATTTTTCTAGCAGAATTGCGATTATAAATGTTATTGTCCTTGAAGGTGAGAATCCTCGACATAATCACTCCCAGGTTTTTGACGTTGGTGTTCGCTCTATTTTGTGGCCGAATTTGTTTTGTACTCTGATGAAGATTTAATTTCCTCATGTTTCATATCTGAGTAATTGAAATTTCTCCATCGTTGAACTCAATATTGTTTTCTGCAGCCCACTGAAAGATTTGGTTGATGTCCGCTTGGAGCTTGCAGTGTTCTGCACTGTTACATTAGCCACTGGATAATAAGTATTTAAGCACAGTTACATTAACTACTGGTATACTAAGTAATATATGAGCACATGTTTACATTAGCCACTAGGTTTACGACTAATTATACACTCTCACGTTATGCCACTGGTATACGTAGTAATTATGCACTGTACAGAATTAGGCTCTGAGTACGTAGAAAATATGACGTGTACATATAGCCACTGTATACGTAATTAATTAGCACTGTATACAATTAGCCACTTGTATACGTAGTAATTATGTACTGTTGCATTAGCCACTGTTATACGTAGTAATTATGCACTGTTGCATTAGCCACTGGTATACGTAGTAATTATGCACTGTTACATTAGACACTGGAATATGTAGTAATTATGCACTGTTACATTAGCCACTGGTATACGTAGTAATTAATTGCCACTGAGTTACATTAGCCACTGGTATCCGTAGTATATGCACTGTTACATTAGCCACTGGTATACGTAGTAATTATGCACTGTTACATTAGCCACTTGTATACGTAGCAATTATGTACTGTTACATTAGCCACTGATATCCGTAGTAATTATGCACTGCTACATTAGCCACTGGGTATTACGGAAGTAATTATGCACGTTACAATAGCCACAGGTAAACGTAAGATAATTAAGCAACGTTCTAAATTAACCTCTGGAATAAGTAGTAATTATGCACTGTTTGCACATAGCCACTGGTATATGTTAAGTAATTAATGCACTTTTACATAGCCCACTCTGGTATACACATTAATCATGCCACTGTTACATAAGCTCTGGAATACGTAGTAAATATGCAAACTGTTATATTAGCCACTGGTATAGCGTAAAATTATGCACTGTTTACATTTGCCACTTGAATACAAAGGTAAATAGCACTGTTACATTACCACTGTAAACGTAATATTTTATACACTCACAATTAGCCAAGGTATACGTAATTATGCACTGTTCTTTAGCCAACTGGTAAACGAAGTAATTATGCACTGTTTCCATTAGCCACTGGTAATATGTATAATTATGCACTGTTAGATTAGGCTCTGGAACAACGTAGTAAAAATGCACTGTTTTACATTAGCCACTGGTATATGTAGTAATTATGCACTGTTACATTAGCCACTTGTATACGTAGTAATTTTGTACTGTTACATTAGCCAATGTTATACGTAGTAATTATGCACTGTTACATAAGCCACTGGTATACTGTAGTAATTATGCACTGTTACATTAGCCACTGGTATACGCAGTAATTATGCACTGTTACATTAGCCTCTGGAATACGAAGTAATTCATGCACTGTTACATTGGCCCACTGTATACGTAGAATTAATGCACTGTTACATTAGCCAGAGTTATGACCGAAATAATTATAACACTCTCACATTAGCCACTGGTATACGTAATTCAGCACAGTTACTTTAGCCAACTGGTACACGTAGTAATATCAAGCACTGTATACCTTATCCACTGGTATATGTGTAATTATGCACTTTAACATAGCCACTTGGTAACGTAGTAATATCTCACTGTTACATTAGCGCACTGGTATACATAGTATTATGCACCGTTCATTAACCACTGGTATACTAAGTAATTAGTCACTGTTACATTAGCCACTGGTTTACGAAGATAATTATACACGCTCACGTTTGAGCCACTGGTATACGTAGTATTATGCACTTTTAGATTAGGCTCTGGAGTTACGAAGTAATTATCACTGTTATACATTAGCCACTGTAAATGTAGTATTATCACTTTACATTCGCCACGTTGTATACGTAGTAATTATGTACTGTGCATTACCACTGTTATATACGTAATAATTAAGGCACTGCTGCATTAGACCACGTGTATACGTAGTACTTATGCACTGTTAACATTAGAACACACTGGAATATGTAGTAATTATGCACTGTTACATTAGCCACTGGTATACGTAGTAATTATGCACTGTTTCATTAGCCTCTGGAATACGTAGTAATTATGCACTGTTACATTAGCCACTGGTATACGTAGTAATTATGCACTGTTACATTAGCCACTGGTATACGTAGTAATTATGCACTGTTACATTAGCCACTGGTATACGTAGTAATTATGCACTGTTACATTAGCTTCTGGAATACGTAGTAATTCTAGCACTGTTTCATTAGCCACTGGTATACGTAGTAATTATGTACTGTTACATTAGCCACTGGTATTCGTAGAAATTATGCACTGTTACATTAGCCTCTGGAATACGTACTAATAATGCACTCTTACGCTAGCCAATGGTATACGTAGTAATTATGCGCTGTTACATTAGCCAATGGTATACGTAGTAATTATGCACTGTTACATTAACTACTTGTATACGTAGTAATTATGCACTGTTACATTAGCCACAGGTATCCATAAAATTTGCACTGTTACATAAGCCACTGGTAATACGGTAATTATGCACGTTACATAGCCACAGAATACGTAGTAATTAATGGCACAGTTACATTAGCCACTGGTATACGTAGTAATTATGCACTGTTACATTAGCCACTGGTATACGTAGTAATTATGCACTGTTACATTAGCCACTGGTATACGTATAATTATGCACTGTTACATGTAGGTCCACTGTAGCTAGTAATTATGCACTGTTACATTAGCCACTGGTATACGTAGTAATTATGCACTGTTACATTAGCCACTGGTATACGTAGTAATTATGCACTGTTAACATTAGCCACCTGGGTATACGATAATTAAGCACAGTTCATTACCCTCTGAATACGATAATTATTGCACTGTTACATAGCCACTGGTGATACGTAGTAAGTTATGCACTGTTACATTAGCCACTGGTATATGTAGTTAAGGTGGGGGCCTGTTACATGAGCCACTGTATACGTAGTAATTATGCACTGTTACATTAAGCCTCCTGGAATCACGTAATAATTATACACGTCTCCACAATAGCCACTGGTATATCGTAGTAATTATCAACTGTTACATGAAGCTACTGGTACACGTATAATTATGCACTGTTATCATTAGAGCTTCTGAATACGAGTAATATGCACGTTACATTAGCCTCTGGAATACGTAGTAATTATGCACTGTTACATTAGCCCCTGGTATACGTAGTAATTATGCACTGTTACATTAGCCACTGGTATACGTAGTAATTATGCACTGTTACATTAGCCACTGGTATACGTAGTAATTATGCACTGTTACATTAGCTACTGGTATACGTAATAATTATGCACTGTTTCATTAGCCACTGGTATACGTATAATATGCCCTGATACATTACCACTGGTATATGTAGTAACATGCACTGTTACATTAGCTTCTGGAATACGTACTAATTATGCACTGTTACATTAGCCACTTGTACACGTTGCAATTATGCACTGTTACATTAGCTACTGATATACGTAGTAATTATGCACTGTTATATTAGCCACTGGTATACGTATAATTATGCACTGTTTCATTAGCCACGGTATACGTAGTAATTATGCACTGGTTATAGAGCCACTCGGTAATACGTAGTAATTATTCAACTGTTACGTTAGCCACAGGAATCCGTAGTAATTATTACTGTTACATTTAGCCACTGAATAGCGTAATAATTATGCATTGATACATTAAGCCACTGGGTATCGTAGTATTTATGCACTGTTTACATTAGCCACTGTAGACGCATAATTTTGCACTGTAACATAGCCCCTGGTACATGCAGTAATTATGCAACTGTTAAAATTAGCCACTGATATAAGTAGTAATACTGCACTGCTACATTAGCCACTGGTATACTAGTAATTATGACTATACGATTAACCACTGGTAATATGTAGTAATTTGCACTGTTACATTAACCACTGTAAACTTAGTAATTATGCATCTGTTACATAGCCACTGGTATACGTAGTAATTCTTGTCACTGATTTACATAGCCACATGGTTATACTTAGTGATTATGCACTGTATACATTAGCCACTTGGTGCGAAGTAATTAGTGCACTTTACATTAGGCCACTGGTATACGTAGTAATTATGCACTGATACATTACCACTGGTATACCCTAGTAATTATTCAATTGTTACATTAGCACTGATATAAAATAAGTTTATGCACTGTTTACATTTACCACTGGTATACGTAGCAACTATGCACTGTTTACATTTGCCACTAAGAGGTATAACTTAGTCATTTTGTCCACTGTTACATTAGCCACTGGAATACGTAGATAATTAAGCACTGTTATACTTTAGAGCCACTGTGCGTATTACGTCGAAATTATGAACTGTTTACATTGCCACTGTATACGTATTAATTATGCACTGTACATTACCACAGGTATACGTATTAATTATCCACTGTATACATTAGCCACTGGTATACGCAGGTAAATTATGCCCTGTTATACATAGCCACTGTGTACATGCCATAATTATGCACAGTTATACATTAGCCGACTGAATACGTAGTAATTATTCCACTGCTACATTATCCCTGTATACGTAGTAATTATTACTGTTTTACCTTAACCCCCTGGTAATGTTTAGTAATATATGCACTGTTCATTACGCTCTGAAATACGTAGTAATTTTGCACTGTTACATTAGCCACTGGTATACGTAGAATTTAAGCACGGTATTCATTAGCCACTGGTATACGTATAATATGCACTGTTACATTAGCCACTGGTATACGTAGTAATTATGCACTGTTACATTAGCCACTGGTATACGTAGTAATTATGCACTGTTACATTAGCCACTGGTATACGTAGGTGATTAATGCACTGTTTCATCATTAGCCCTGTGACGTTTGTAAATATGCACTGTGCCATTAGCCACTGTATACGTAGTAATAATGCCACTGTTACATTAGCCACTGGTATACTAGTAATTATTGCGCTGTTTACAGTTAGCCACTGGGATATCGTAGTAATGATGCACTGTTACATTAGACCTCTGGATACGTATATTATGCACTGTTACATTAGCCACTGGTATACCTAGTAATTATTCATTGTTACATTAGCCACTGATATACATAATAGTTATGCACTGTTACATTAGCCACTGGTATACGTAGCAATTATGCACTGTTGCATTTGCCACTGGTATACGTAGTAATTATGCACTGTTTCATTAGCCACTGGTATACGTAGTAATTATGCACTGTTACATTAGCCACTGGTGTACGTAGTAATTAAACATAAATATAATTCATTAGCCGAATCTATGTATTTTGAAGTTTTACTTGGGGTAATAGTTAAGGTTCGCACATGTATTAAAGATCCTTGGAGGACATAGAGGAGGGGAGGTAATTTTGCTGGAGACAGGTGCTGGCTATATCTATCAAATAAGAAGTGATGACTCGAATCTGCTGACTTTTGAGAAAGGTTATGTTAACAAAACTGAAATTTAACTGAAAATATATTTCTTATACCTGAGAGACGTAATCCAGGAAATTATACCGGTTTTCTTGTTCCCTGATGTTCCCACCTTAAACCCCCCCGAAGTAGGTGAGGAACGCCCCCATGAGTTCCAGCTTCCCAAGTTCATCCTAAGTTCAGTTAAACATCAATGTCTGTGTTGATTGGAGGAGAACACTGAACTTCGTCTACAGCTTAATTGAAGTAATTAAACAGTCGCCAGGATACAGAACATTACCAAGGAAAGAACATTCCAGGAAAAGTACATCCAAGAAAACAGAACATCCATTGATAAAACATCCAGGACAAGAACGATATGCCTGGAACAAGAAGATTCCATGGTGAACCACAATAAGCATGGGACAAGTACATTCAATGACAAGAACAATCCAGGGACAGAACATTCCAGAGATACATATGCCAGGGTAGAAATTGCATAGACAGAGCTAAGAACAGATGCCACGGAAAGAACACAGATCTGGATCAGGTACATTCCAGGGAAGAGAGACAAACTGTGAAAAGAAAATATGTTATATGGACACGATATTACGGGCAAAGCATATGTCAGGGACATACAAAGACAAGGGACAGAACATTGCCAGGAGGCCATGGACAAGAGCATTGCCAGGCAAATAACGTAATAGGACAAGACGTGTGTCAGGGCCAAGAATATAAATCAGAGATCCGAAATAGGGCAGGGGCAAGCACATAGACTATGAGCAAGAGGATAGGTCAGGGACAAGAGCATAACCCTAGGACAAGAATATAAGAACGATAAGAAAAAAACTATGTCAGGGGCAAGTACACTTGGCAAGAATACGAACGCTTACCATTGACACGATCATAAACTAGAATTTTGAACATATACCCGAGACAAGAACATTTTCCAGGGACAACGCAGGCCAGGAACAAGAACCTAAGTCAGGAAGAAGAACCTAAGTCAGGGACAAGAACATTTGGCAGGGGCAGCAACATTAGCCAGGGACAACAGAAGGCAGGAAACACGAACATAAGCCAAGAGATGTGTAAATATAAGCCAGGGAGCAAAAACAATAAACCATGAACAAGAAAATGAGCAAGGAATAAGAACATAAGCCAGGGACAAGTACTTTGATCAGGGTCAGTAATCTCTGATGGTCGACCAGAGAGGTGTAGCAGGAGACTGGCGGGCAGTCACCCCATGAATAGGATCTGCAGAAACAATGGTAGAGATTAGAACAGTTACGCAGCTCGTGACTGTATAAAAGTGTTTAGGATAATAAACCCAAAAAAGTGAGAGTAGGCGAGATAACTATCGTAACGAGATAAAACAAAGGAATTAAATATATTTTGTTTAAGAATTATGGTTAATGATTAGTTGAACTCATCATTTCCTAAATGCGCTTTGAAAGCAAGACATCCATTTCAAACTGAAATTTATCTCCCTGATTCAAAGACGCAGAGTTACTATGACAACAATATACACTTGTACAATGCAGATAGTGTTGTTGCTGACAACAGGACTTAAATATTCCCAACAACTTGAGAAGCCAGGACTTAAATGTGTGTTATTACTAGCATTCTTTTCAAATTCTTCATGAATCTTTCATCAGTCACCACCCTAATATTTTCAAGTTCTTACTCTCCCGGTCCTTTATAAACTTACTGCGACATAACGTATACTAGGGAATAGACGAGGAAAGGAATGTGGCATACAGGAAACTTTGTAGGATCGCTGGCTCAGTGGTAAGGTGACATGTACGTTGTGCTGTCTATTCAGGCGGGAAAATTGAAGAAATTTGAAGAGGGCAGCACAGTGGGGGCAATCAGAATTATTACCAGTGAAGATACAGTTGCTCCTAGGGATGCTGACACGGCTGAAGCACTTACAGGAAAGCACCCTGCCAGGGAAACCAGGGGCATAATCTAACGGGCTCTGAAACCAGACCTGCTCCCCCAACAACTACAAAAAATCACTTGGGATGGTCCAATAGTGGAAAATATAGCCTCAACAATGCTTCAGAGTGTGTCAGGGAAGGATAGAGCCCGCCTCCTGGCAGTGAGAGCCCCTCATGCAGGGGACTTTCTATTGGCTGTTCTCAACTCCAGCCTTGACACACGCCTCGACCCACAGACCATCCGCGTCGGTGTTACCCTTCGACTTGCCGCCCCTATTCTCGCCGAACACAGGTGTATTTGTGGCAGTGAAGCAGCAGACCGATTCGGGTACCATGGTCTTGTGTGCCGTAAATCCGAGGGAAAGATTGCAAGACATGAAGTTAATATCAAGAGCCTCACAGCCGGATGCCCAGCAGTAAGGGAGCCACCGCAGCTATGCAGATCTGATGGCAACCAGAAGCGTCCAGATGGTATCACCTTCAAGCCTAGCAGACGGGAGCTGGTGGTGTGGGACTAGACCATGTGCAATTCTACCTTGGCTGATAACCTATCTCCGATCCAGGGAGGAGGAGGGGCAGCTGCCAGCTTAGGGAGTCCCAAAAGTCTAGAAAATATGGAGAACTGCCCATCATTATATGTTTGTTCCCATAGGCTCAGAGACCTTGGCTCATGGGGGATTAGAGTGCACTATGTGCCATTAAGGAGCTGGGAAAAGGACTCTTAAGGCGTAACTAGGGATCCCAGGGCAGCTAGTTTCTGTTCCGGTGCCTCAGTGCGGCTGTTCACTAGGGGGTAATGCTGGCGTGTTGGGCTCACGCCCCGCTCTGAGGAGCTGGATGAGATTTTCGCTTATAATCGGTGATACACCGTTAACAACTTGTACCGTATATGCACCTTTATATCTACTTGTATCACTATTAATTCTCCTGTACCATATTATGCTATAAAATATTCTATTGGTAAAAAGAAAAAAATATGAGAGATGGGGTGGTAGGGGAGTGGTTTATTCATACGGCTTCAGGAAGATATCCAAATATTCTCCTTGAAGCCTTTGTATCCTCTTTACGAGGCTGTGGGTCCCAAATTTACTCCTGAGGTGGGACCCCCTATTATATAAGAACATAAGAACATAAGAAAACGAAGGACACTGCAGAAGGCCTATGGCCCCGCGAGGCAGCGTCCAAGTCTCCTACCGGCTTAAGCCATTGCACCCAAACCTAGTCAGGTCGGGCACAATGACTTAAGGGAGGAAACACGGCTAACGACCGGTTGCACTAAGCTATTCAGGTCTAAAACTCACACCCACACTATCTACTCTTGTATTTCAACCTATTTTTTAAAGCTACACAACGTTCTGGCCTCTATAACGGTATTGGGGAGTTTGTTCCATCATCCACATCTATTACCAACCAGGTACTTTCCTATATCCTTCCTGAATCTGAATTTTCCAACTTAAAACCATTGCTGCGAGTCCTGTCTGGGCTAGATATTTTCAGAACACTATTTACATCCCCTTTATTTATTCCTGTCTTCCACTTATACACCTAATCATACCCCCCCTAATTCTACGTCTTTCTAGAGAGTGCAGTTTCAGGGCCCTTAGTCTATCCTCATAGGGAAGGTTTTGATACATGGGATCATCTTTGTCATCCCCTTTGTACATTTTCCAGAGAATTAATCCATTCTGTAATACGGTGACCAAAACTGTGCAGCATAATCTAAATGAGGCCTAACCAAGGATGTATAGAGTTGAAGAAAAACTGAGGGCTCCTATTATTTATGCTTCCCTTTATATGAAGCCAAGGATTTATTAGCTTATTGCGAACACTTATGCACTGTTGTCTTGGTTTCAGATTACTGCTAACCAGAACTCCTAAATCTTTTTCGCAATCCGTATATTAAGATCTACATTATTTAGTTTATATGTGGCATGGTTATTGTCCTGTCCAACATTTAGAACTTTGCATTTGTCTATATTAAAAATGCATTCTGCCACTTCTCCGACCACTGCATCAGTCTATTCAAATCTTCCTGGGGTGCTCGAATGTCCTCGTCAGAATGAATTCGACGGCCTATTTTGGTGTCATCGGCAAACTTGCCGATGTCGCTCTTTATGCCCTCATCTATGTCGTTTATGTAGATTGTGAACAGCAGGGGGCCAACACTGACCCCTGTGAACACCGCTCGTGACGCTTCCCCACTACTGATTTCTCCCCATTTAAAGCAAACTCTCTGCTGCCTATTTTTCAACCATGCCCCTATCCAGGAAAAAATTTCTCCTCCTATTCCCTGTGCTTTAATTTTCCTCAATAGTCTCTGATGTGGGACCCTGTCAAAAGCCTTACTGAAGTCCCTATACACAATATCCCAAATTTATTACCATGATCTACCTCCTCAAATACCTTAGTGAAAAAAGTTAATAAATTCGTAAGGCAGGAACGCCCTTTGTAAAACCATGCTGAGATTCGTTGATTAATTTTGCTTTTCAAGGGGGCTACGAACTGCCCGGCAATTATTGTTCCCTAAATTTTCCCCCTAATGGGGTTTGGTTTTTGGTCTATTTTCGAAAAAATAAGGACCGTCCCTGTTTTGAAAATAGGTATCACATTTGATTTTCCACTTTTCTGGCCCATGCCAGTTTGTAGTAAATTGAAAAGATACCAAAGGTGTGCTAAGCCCCTTTACTTCCCTTTGCCCCTTTGCTACAGTTCATCAGGGCCTGGGGATTGTTAGGTTTTAATTTTTTTTTTTGCCAAAGGACCATGTCATTTTGTGCCCCCAAATAGTGCCAGTTTATTATCGTCCTGTTCTACAAATTTATATTACTGGAAAATCACTGGTATCTCCTGGAAAAACGAGAGGAGTAGTTTTTAAAAATCTACACTTTCCCCTTTCACTGTCAGTGAGCTGACCGGGGAAAAGTTTGGGGGGCCTTTCTGGTCCCTGATTTTACTTCTGTTCCTGAAGTCCTTTGGGTTATCTTCGATCTTTTGCAACTTTAATCTAATTCTTTTTGTTTTTTAAATTCCCTTTTTTATTTCTCTCTTTAATGAATAAAACGTTTCTTAATTGCCCCCCCTCTTTTGTTTCCCCTATTTATCCCTCTCTTTTGACCAATCAGATTTTTTAATTATTGTTCATCCATTTAGGATCATTTTTGTTTATCTGATTTCCCTATTTGGAACAAAAAATTGATGAGCAGCTAAAATTGCCCTGGAAAGCATCAATGGCAACCATCACCCCCTCCCTGACCCTTAGTCGGTCATTCCAGTTACCCCACCAAGAATTTTTCAGTCCCTATGAAAAGCCAGCAAAAGTGGGGCGGAGACTTGTTGCCATTATTGGGGGAAATTCCTTTTATGTTAAAACTGAGTGATTTGTATCATTTCCCCAACTCATCATTAACCTCAAGATTATTTTTTTAGTTTTTCCCCTACTGGCAAAAAACCAAAAAAGTCAAGGAGGTTTTTCCCCCTGTTGGCTCTGTCACAAACTGTTTAAAAAAAAACCCTGGATCGAATCAAGAAAGTCCCCCGATCAAAATTTCCTGTAAAATTTGCTCCAGCAATCTGTCTATAGTTGAAATTCCCTTACCCAAACTTTTTCTATGTAGATGCCTTAGAATTTCGTCCCATAAAAGTTTACTGCACCCCCTATAAAGTTTGGGGCCCTGAAAATCCCCCCCCAAAAATTTGTTTTTCTGGGCCCGAAAAGCGTAACCAAACAGATTCAGTGGCTGACGCTTCTTTTTAATATTGTCTAACACAAAATTTAAATTGTCTCTGATTTCATCGCTACTCCACCACCTTTCCTGTTGCCCCCCGTCAGTGTGAAAAATTTTGCCTTGTATGTGACTTCGGGGGCTCTTCTTTTTTCAGTTTGGCCCAGGTCTCTGTTAAGAAATAATATCTATTTTTCCCTGCACTTGCAATTAATTTGCTCTCTATCTTATTTCAAACCTCTGCTATTTTATAGTAACCTTTAAAGGGGGAGCTAGTCCCTTGCTCCCTGCGCCCCCTTTTGTTTGTGCCCGTTTATTGTTTTTTTATAATTTCATGGAATGCCTTTTATACTTTTTCTTTTTCCCAAACCCTGGGGTTGCAACCTGCTTGTTTCCCCACACACCCAACCCTCTATCTTCCATCAGTTTAAAATCATGGCTTTCACCAATGGCCTTCTCAACGAGTCTGCAAGTGCTCCCCCCCTCCCCCAAAGATGTACCCCTCCCTTGCTCATACATGTTTGCCATAAAAGTTGTTCCAGTTGTAAGAATGGGATTGCAATTTCCCTTGCAGTATTGTCTAGCCAGCAATTTACACCCAATTGCCCTGAAAACCTTCATTTTTTCTTTCCCCTTCTAGCAAAGATGCTACATTGATTGGGATCCCCCTTAGCTTAAGAAATCTATAGCTGACCTGTATTATCCCCATCTTCCTCCTCCCTTCCCAATATCTATCCCCCGCCTGGACAGATAATGGGCTTTTTCCCCATTACCTGACATATTTATCCAGCCTGTTGACAAGGGCCCAACACGCTCCAGGAAGCAACTCTATCCTCTTTTCTTCTTTTTCCTTTAAAAAAGCACGGTCAACTATCTTACCTGAATTCACCAACCACAAAATGCGCTTACCTTCATTGCGGGGGGCAGTAGTACCCTTCCTTCACGGCCCACTGGTACATTCATCCTGGAGAACAGAGAAGCGTTTTCCTACCTTCAGACTTCACCTTAACTTTCCTTACTCTGATGCGCCCCAATTATGTGAAAACCCCCTTTTGCAGGTGCTGGGCTGACCTCACTGCTGGTAGCCGTTGCACCCCCCCTACGCCTCCTCACAGTGAGAAAAAGACTGCCCCTCATGCTAAAGCCTCTTTCCCCCCACATCTCCCCACCTCCACTCCTCCCAGGCCCATTGAGGGGGACCTTCACCCTCCTAATCTCCCCCCTGGAGAAGCAAACCCCCCTTTCAATCTCCAACCCATTTTTAAAACATGCAGAAGCAAGCCATGCTTTGAAAACCGCCCACGCAACCCCCAAAGGCTCAGGGTCTGTGACCTCCGGGACGACTGACCACTGAACAGACGACTGTTTTAATTAAAATATATATATTTTATATATATATTATAATATATAATATAATTTTTATATATAATATTAATTTTTAAAAATGCATATTAGAATTGGGCAAAAGTTTGTGGATATATGAGGGGGGGGGGGGGGGAAAGAGGAGTGTTTGGGTGGAATGATAAAGTAAAGGTGTAAATTAAAAGAAAAAAAGGTAGCTTAGAGAGGTTTTAAAAAGCAGAAGTTTTAAAAAGACCAGGTATATGAGATAAAAGAAAGGTGAAGAGGTGGGAGAGAGTGAAAAAAGGAGAGCAGTGAAAGAGTGGGGAGGCATGTCAAGAAATTTTAAGAAAAAAGAAAAAAATTTGGAGTGAGTTAAACAATTTAAGAAGTAGGTTGTAGGATTTTCCTTTAAAAAAACAGAGTAGGGGGTTAGAGTGGGGAGGGGGGGTATTAGGTAATGGCGAGAATATTTGGGAATTTTAAATGTTGAGGAAAAAAAGGGGGGGGTAATTTCTGCACTGGGCCAGGGAGGTATACCCCTTTTGGAGGAAGAAGACAGAATGTAAGTGTGTGGAGATACTGAGGATTAGTAGATTAAAGGGGGAAAAAGCAGCTGGAATAGGGGTTCATGACAGAAATTTTTAAAGCGGGTGGGTAATGTGGGAGGGGTTTGGTACTTTTGTTTTAATAAATATATGAGAATTGATGAGGGAAAAAAGGTGGCGGGGCGGAGGTATATTTGGAGTCAAAAAACGTTACATGGAGGCAAAAAAGGGGAATGTATGAAATTAGTAGAACCACCAACTTTTAAATAGGGAGTGAAGTTTGGGTGATAAATGCGCAGGAGGAGACGGATGGAGGCGTGGGTTTCCCTGTCTGGGGGCAATGTGTGGTGCAATTATTATGCAGAAAATTCGGGTGTGGAAATTAAGAAAAGGGTGTGAATTTAAATAAAAGCATTAGTCAGGGGGAAAAAGGGGGGTTGTTGAGGTGGTTTTGGTTTTAGAGAAAGGACAAAGTAGAATGAAGGGAAAGCTATAAATCTATGGGGAAAGGAAAGAGGGGTAGGGGTCGTCCTCAAAAAGGGTTGGAAAGGGGGGAAAAGGGGGGTTTTTGTGGGTGGGGGGCTTGGACTTCCCAATTCATGGGTTTTTAGATAGGAGTGAATGGAGACTAATATATTGGACCTGACATCTTTTGGATGTGAGCGGGTAATTTTAGTGAATGGATTCGGGGAAACCGGTTATTTTATTAGTCGGAATTGGTCTGGAAAGGGGAAGTACAATGCCTGCATTTTAAAAGGAGGGGTTTGGGGGAAAATGGCAGTTCGGGGGGAATTTTTTGTGTTCTTTAAGTTATGCTTTAAATGTTGTTTTGAGCACCCTGAAAAAGCAGTGTAAGTGTGAGTGTGGTAAAAATGTTGAATGATGATAAAATATTATCTCTTGGGGATTTTCTTTTTTTTTTTGGGTCAACTCCTCGGTGGGGACGGCCGACTTGTTGAAATAAAGAAAAAAACATAAAATATAAAATTAAATATATACACATTTTTATATAATACTAATTATATATTATAAAATTTTATTATAAATATAATTTATATATATATATATAATATTTTTAAATAAATATATAAAATTATATAATAAATATTATTATTATAATTATTTGAATATAATATATATAAATATATAAAATGAATTATATAATATAATATATATATAATATATAAAAATTTTGTTAAATATTTTTAAATAATTAATTTTTATTATTTTAAAAAATTATATATATATTTATATATATATTATATAATATATATATTATAATGCAAACAACCACTCTAAAAGAATGGGAAAAATTCCAAGCGCTTGGAATTTATCTTTCTTTCACGTGTTGTTTGCATATTCTGAAATCACCTTTTTCTGATCTTTTGCAAAAATTTATATATAATATATAATATATATATATAAATATATATTTTTTAAATTATTTATATATATAATAATAATATATTATTTAAAACATATTTTTAAATAAATTTTTATTATTATAAATTATTTAATATTTATATTTTTAAATATTTATTATTTTTTTTTTTTAAAACACATTTCCCGTTTCCCACAAAGGCAGGGGGGCCCGAAAAAAAAAAACTTTCCCATCTTTCATCCATCACGCTTGCCAAAAGGGGTGCTTTACACTACTTTTTTTAAACTGCAACATTAACCCCCTCCTTCGGTGGGGACAGTATTTCCCCATCTCCGGGACTAAAGCAGGCGCCGGTTTCCCTTTTGAACCCTTCATAAATTTTACTTTGCTAAAACCCCAACATCACGTCAAGTTTTAAAAACCCATTCGTCCCCCCCCTATAAAACACGTCACGCAGGCCGCGGGAAGCCCAGCCCCTCGCACAAAAAACCCCCTTTACCCCCTCCCCCCAAACCTTTCCAAGGCCGCCCCTCCCCCGCCTTCCTTCCACTACAGACTGTACACTTTGAAGTCTTCTTTTTCGCCCATTCTCTTTAAATGTCCGACCACCAACAACCCTTCCTCGCCCCGTACAAAGTTTTGGTAATCCCCCCCTCCTCCTAATTCCCAAATACAAATTTCTATGCATTTTTTTCCAACCACCTTGCCAAAAGACTCTCCCGCCCCCACCTTTCCTCGCTGCAACATTTACCCATGCTTACACCCATATAAGGTTTTGGTAAAACATTCTTTCAAAAACATTCCCCTCTTTGCCCCAAGGACAAAGTTCTTTGTCTCCCAGATCCTAATGCACCACTCCCCCTTTTCCCCCATAAATTTCTTGATTCCCTCATCCTTCAAACCCCATCGGACCGCCCTCCCAAATATCTGAATCATTCCCCCCTCCATACCCCCTTCCTCCAACCTGATATCCAATTTTTTAAACCCCCTAATATTTTTTGTTACCCTCATAACCTTACTCTTTCCTTATTCATTTTTTAAATTTTCTTTTTTTCCCACATTCCCAAAATTCATCCCCAAAAATTCTCTGCAATTTCTTAAAATCTTTTAAAGAGCACGTGTTATCAAAAAGAGCAGCTGTGAAACTCCCCCTTGTGTGATCCTTACTTTAAACTCCACGCCTCTTGTAAAAACCCTCCATTTACTTCCTTACCCCCCTTTTTAAATAATTAAACAACCACTGTGACATCCCATCCCTGTCAAAGGCCACTTTTTTGGGGAAAAAATTTTTCCCTCTTTCCTAAATCAAAGTTGGCCTCCTATCCTCGAAAACTTTCCTGCTTTCATAACCCTACCCCCTACACCAAACAACCCTGCAAAACTGCCCATTCCCCCCCCTACCCCACCCTGTCTTTCCCCCTTTTCCAAATCCTAAAGCCAAAAAGACCTCTTTAACCTTATCTAAAGCTGTTCACTTATATGTTTCCTGTAAACACCTGGTCCAAACCCCCTCCTTTCCTAACCCCCTTGTTCTTGCTATATATTATCGTTTTCTTTTAATTCTTTCAAAAACTCACCATGCACTTTACCAGGTATACTCAACAGATTTTTCCCCCCTAAAATTTTTGCACTTTTTTTTTCCCCCTTTCCCTTTTATCAAGGAACATCATGCTCTCTCCCAACCCTAGGTACCTTACCCCTTTTCCCATACATTTATTAAATAATTGCACCAACCACTCCAAAACTATATCCGCCCCTGTTTTTAAACATTTCTTTCTTTTCCCATCAATCCGGCCCCTTACCCCTTTCATTTTCCTACTGCCTCACGAACTTCCCCCACACTCACAAGGCCTTCCCCACTCCCCAAAATTATTTCCTCCTTTCCCCCAACCAAAAACCCCAGCTTCCCTACTTCATCAAACCCTTTAACAATTCCCCAAAATATTCCCCCCCCCCTCTTCCCAATCCTTAACTTTCCTTTAATAAATTTTCCTCTCCTATTTTTTAAATGACAAAACCATTTTTCCTAGGGTTCCTTAACTTGTTAAAATTCACTCCAAAAAATTTAATTATTATATATATTTATTATATTATATATATATATATATATTAATATATATATAAAATATATATATATTAAATTTCATTATTATTTTTAAATATATATTATACTTGTATATTATTATATATTTTTATATATATATATGTATATTAATATATATTTATATTATAATGTTATTAATATATATTTATATTTATTTATATATTATAATTATATATATATATTATATATATATTAAAAATTTTATAATTTATATAGTCGTGCCGAATAGGCAGAACTTGCGATCTTGACTTTAAAACAACGCACATCTTGCCCTACAGACAAGTGAAAATTTGTGTTGCAATAACTTCGCCAAAAACATTTGAACCAAACGAGAAAAATATATTTTCCCCGTGTTTTTTTTAGTATTAAATTATGTAAAAAAAAAATATTTGGGGTTTCTAAAATAAAAATTTTTTGTTAAATAAGGTTAGGGGGAAATTTTCTAAAATCTTTTGGTGCAAAATTAAAATTTTTTACCCTTAACTTAATGAAAAAAATATATTTTAAACTATAAGAGAAAATTTCGAAAGGACTTAATTTTTTAAATGAGTTTTTGTAATTGACCAGTTTTACATATTTGGCACGGTTGTAAGGAGAATCTTAAAAAACTTACCCAACCTTATTTTTAACAAAAAAACAATTTTTTTTTGCCTAACCCCAAATAAAGTATTTTGATTTTTTTAAAAAAATTTAATACTAACAAAATCTTTAAAATATTTTTTTCGGTTTGGGGCAGAATGGTTTTTTGGGAAATTATTGATACACAAATTTTCGCTTGTCCTCGAAGGGGGGGTGTTATGTTACAGTTTAAAAACGTGTGTAAAGCACCCCTTTGGCAAGACAGTGATGGATTTAATGATGGTGAAAGTTTTTCTTTTTCTGGCCCCCTTCCTTTGGGGGGAATGGCAAAAGTATAATGTGTATATATATTTAAATATTAAATTTAAAATAATATTATATATATATATTATAATATTTATAAATTTTATATAAAATTATATATTAAATATAATATATTTTTATATATTTATATATATATATTATTTTGTTAAATATATATATATTATATTAATATATATTTTGTATAAATTTTTATATATATATAATTTTATATAATATTTATTTATTATTTTTATATAAATATAGTTGTTATTTTATTATATTTTATATATTGTATATTTTTTTTTAAAATATATATATTATTATATATATTAAAATTTTATATTAAATTTTATTTTATATATAATTATATTTTTTTATTTTTTATATATTTATATATTTATTTTTATATATATATATATTTATATATATATATATATATATATATATATTTTTATAATAATATATTCGTGCTGATATAAAAACTGGTCAATTAGCAAGAAATTTTTTAAAAATTTGTCATTTCTAAATTTTCTCTTATGCATCTGAATTATATTTTTTTTATTTAAGTTTAAGTAAAAATTTTTTTTTTTGCACCAATAGAATCTTAAAAAACTTTCCTAACCTTTTTTAAAAAAAAAATAATTTATTTTAGCCTAACCCAACATATTTATTTTAGATTTGTTGACAAAATTTAATATAAAAAAAACACTGTGAATACTTTTTTTTTGTTAGGTTCAGAATGATTTTGGGGAAATTATTGCATACAAAAATTTCATTTCCTTATGGGAAAAATGAGCGTTGCTTTTTAAACCAAATCGCAAAATTCTGCCTTTCGGGCCGACAATACATTAAATATATATATATAAATTTTTATATATAAAATATATTTTAAAATATAATATAAAAAATAAATTTTTATTAACAATGACCCTTCCCCCCAAGGGAGGGTGGCAAGAAAGAAAAAATTTTATCATTCACTCTATCCCCCCCCCCCCCCCCCCTTCTTGCCAAATGCGCACTTACACTACAGTTAAGAAACGCAATTTAGGGGCATAAGGAAAGGGGGGCAAGGGTATGGGTGGTTTTTAAAAAGTAGTGTTTGATGTCAGCGAAGTTTGTGGTTAAGGAAAGTTTGGTGAGGAGGGAAGAGGGGTTGGTGGGAAAGAGAGTAGGAGAGTAGAAGGGAAAAAGTTAGCAATGAGAAGTTTTTACAAGTGAAGTGATGCAAAGGGGGGAAGGGGTTTGGAGAAAAAGGGGGTTAAGAGAGTGGGGGAAGCAATGTAAAAAAGAGCAAATGAGAGAGTGGGGAGATGTTATCAAAAAAATTTTTTTTGAAAAAAAAGAAAAAGTTTTGGAGTGAATTAAACAAATTTAAAAAAGCCTAGAGAACAAAAGGATTTTTCAGTTAAAAAAGGGAGGAGAGTTATTAAATGGAGAGTTAAGGTATTTGGGGGAAAATGGAGGAATATTTGAGGGAAATTTTTAAATTTCATGAAAATAGGGTACTTTTATTTTTGTGATAGGGCAAAGGGGGAATAAAATCTTGTAGGGGGAGGAAAAGCCCGTTGTGAGTGTGGGGGAAATTTGTGAGGCAGTAGGGAAAATAAGGGGGGGTAAGGCAGCCGGGGTTGATGGGATAAAGATAAAATGTTTTAAAAAGTGGGGAATAGTTTTGGGGGTGGTTGGTGCAATTTTTTAAAAAATGTATGGAAAAGGGGTAAGATCCTAAGATTTGGGAGAGGCAGCATGGTTTTTCCCTTTTTTAAAAGGCAAAGGGGAAAAAAAGGGAGTCAAAAATTTTGGGGGGAAAATTGTTTAGTAACGGAAGGTGTTTTGGGGGAGTTTAATTTAAAAATTTAAAATAAGACGGAAATAGGATACGTGAACAAGGAGCTTTTAGGAAAGGTAGGGGTGTGGGCCAGGTGTTTACAGTGAAAAAATATAAGTGAAACAGTATTTAGTTAAGGGTTAAAAGGTCTTTTTGGCATTTATTGATTTGGAGAAGGCGTATGACTGATTGGATAGGGGGGCAAAGTGGGAGATGTTGCAAGTGTATGGTGTAGGAGGTAGGTTTTCTGAAAGCAGTGAAGAGTTTTTAAAGGGGTAGTGGGCTCAAGTTAGAGTAGTAGGAAAGAGGGAAATTTTTTCCCCTTAAAAGTAGGCCCTTTGACAAGAATGTGTGATGTCACCATGGTTGTTTTTAATTTATAGATGGGGTTGTAAGAAAGTAAATGCGGGGTCTTGGCAGAGGCGTGGAGTTAAAAGAAAAGATCACACACAAAATGGGAGTTGTCCAGCTGCTCTTTTTGCTGTGACACTGTGCTCTTGAGATCTGAAGAGAATTTCAGAGATTGGTGGATGGGAAATTTTGGGAGGGGGTGCAAAAGAAGAAAAATTTAAAGGGGAATACAGGAAAAGTAAGGTTATGAGGATAACAAAAAGTTAGGGGATGAAAGATTTTGGGTATCGATTGGGGGGGGGGGGGTAAAACCAAAATTGGGGGGGAGTTCACGGATTTGGGGTTTAAAAAATGTCTAGGTAGGAAAAAATGGAATTTCCTAAGGTTTAACAAAACATTTCCGGGCAAAAAGGGGGGGGGGATAGTTTTTCCCCCTTTAGGGGGCGGGGGGGGTTCCAGGGGAAAAATGAGGGTGGGGGAATTTTAGGGAAATTTTGGGGTGAAAAAAAGTCGTAGTTTTGGTGTGGGGGTGCCTTAAAAAAGTTGTGAGGGGGGAAAGGGGTTTTTGGTTTCCTTGGGAGGGGCAAAAGGGGAAAGTTAAGAGTTATCCCGGTTTAATGGGGGAAGGGGGTAGGGTCGGGCCAGGAAAGGAGGGGGGGGGGGAGGTTTTTTGGGGAAGGGGTTTGGGAAAAACAGGAAACTAGGGGTTGAAGGGTGTGGGAAATGGTTTTTTAAAAACTGGTTAGGGGCTAAGAAAATTTTGAAAGGGTTCGGAAAATGAGGGGGAGGGGGAATGGAGGAAAAAGGGTGACTTAAGGAGGGGGGTTTAAATTTCAGTTTAAAAGAAAGGAAGGGCCCCTTTTTGGGGCGGTGGAGTTAAAGAGGTAAAGTTTTTCCTTTTTTGGGACCCCCGCCTTGGTGGGGCGGTTGGATAAAAAAAATTTTTTATTAAATTAATTTTATTATAATAAATTTTTTAAATTAAAATAAAATTAAATATAATGATAAGTTATTAAAAATTAATTTAATTTTTAAAAAATGTGTTTAAAGGCAAAACCTCTGGCAAAACAAGTATTTTTAATTGGGAAAGGAAAATTTTTCTAAATTTTGCCAAAAAACCCGCCTGTTTTTTTGATTTTTTTGGGGTTAAATTATTAAAATTTAAAAATATAAATTTATTTTTTAAAAATAAATTTTTTTTTATAATTATAATTTTTAATTTTTTGGTAAAATTTAAAATTTTAATAAATTATAAAAAATATATCTCAAAAAGGAAAAATTTTTGGGGGTTTTTTTAAAATATTTCTTGGGAAAAATTGGGTTTTAAAAAATTTTGGGGCCCAAAAATATTTTTAATAAAAAAAAATTTTTATTTAAAAAATTTTTGTTTAATTTAATTATTTTAAAAAAATTAAAATTTTTTAAATTGGGGTTTAAAAAAATTTTTTTATTATATAATTTTAATTTTTAATTTTTTTAAAATTATATTTTTATAATAAAAAAAAATTATTTTAATAATAAATAAATTTTAAAAAAAATAATTTTAAATATTTTGTAATTAATTTTAAAAAATTAAAAAATATATATATATATTATATATATTATATTTATATATATTTAATATATATATTTTAAAAAAAAAAAATTAAAAAAAAAATTTTTAAAATTTAAAATGGGAATAAAATAAATTTAAAAATATTTTTAAATTTTTTTTAAAATTGAAAAATTTTTTTTATATTAAAAAAAATTTAATTTTTTAAATAAAATTAAAAATTTAATTATTATAAAAAAATAATTATTTATTTAAAATTTTTTATTAAAATTTTAAAAAATTTAAATATAAAAATTTAAAAAAAATTTTTTTTATTAGATATTTTTAAATTATTATAAAATTTATTTAAAATAAAATAATTTTTGCAAATGAAAACGTCATTGGCAAAAACTAAAATTTTTTTTTAAATTTTTTTATATTTAAATATATTTTTTTATTAAATTTTTTAAATTAAAAAAATTTTAATTTTTTATAAAAATTTAAAAATTAAATTTTTTTTAAACCAAAAAATTTAAGGGTCAAAAAAAAAATTTATATATTTTTTGAAAAAGGTTACAAAAATTTTAAAACTAAAAAACACCCCCCCCCGAAAACCTTTTTTTTCCGTTGGTTCCCGAATTTTTTTTCCCGAATTTTTCTTTTAAAAAAATTTTTTATTGTTTTTTTTATCCCCTTATTCCTTTTTTAAAAAAAAGCCAATTCGCCTATATTTTTCCCTATTTTTCCAAAACTAAAAAAAAATTTATTTATTAAAATTTATTATTTTTTTAATATTTTAAATATATTTATTTTAATTTAAAATTAATAAAAAATTATTTAAAATTATTTTTTAAAAATTTTTTTATTTTAAAAATTTTTTATTTAAAATACAAATTTAAAATTTTTCAAAAAAAAAGAAAACCTTTCATCAATACTTTTAATTTGCCAATCCAAATAAAAAATTTTAAAAAAAAAATTTAATTTTTAACAAACCTTAAAAAGGACTTTACAAACTTTGGATCATTGCTAACTTCTGTCCTTTTATTTTGAGACTTCATGAAGGGTTTTCCCCCGCCTTTCATAACCTTTTTTCTTTCCTTATTCCCCCCCGAATTTGATTTTTTAATAAAATTTTTTAACCCTCCATTTAAAGCAAAAAATTTGCCTTTTTTCGAAAGTCATTTTTTGTTTTTCTGATATTTTTGTCAAAAAAAAAAGTTTTATATTATGGTTTTAAACTGGTAATAGAAAATTAATTTAAATTAAATTTTTCCTTTTTTTGAAAATTTTTTTTTCCAAAAAAAATTTTTTAAAAAAAAAATATATTTTAAATATAATTTTTTAAAACTTTGAAATTTTTTCTTATTATTTTCCCAAAAAATTTAAAAAATTTTTTTTAAAAATTAAAAATAAATTTCAATTTGTTTTAAAAATTTAAATTAACAAACAAATGAAAAATAAAATTTTTGAACTTTTTGTTTTCTAATTTAAAAAACTTCGCCAAGGGTTTTATTTTTATGACAAAAAGTAAGGTCCAAAACCCACATAAAAAATAGTGAGGGGTTTTACTTGGGTTTAAACCCCTTCCCAGGTTTTTGGTAGTTCTATAAATTAAAAATTCAGTCTTTCCGATTTTGGGAAGGGGAGAATTTTTTTAAATTTTTCCTTTTAAAAGGGCCCAAGGGGGGGAAGTTTTTTGTTTTATTTCTTTTTTATTTTTTTCCGGGGGCAAAACAAAAGAATATTCAGAAAAATTTCCCCTTTACCAAATGAAATAAAAAAAAAAAATTTCATTCACAAAAAATTAGGGAAGACCGAAAAAAGTTAATAAACCAAGAGAAATTTAAAAATAAAAAACTTTAAAAACAAAAAAAAATATAAATTTAAAATAAAAAAAAATAAACACTTAAGTTGCTCAACAAAAAAACCAAAAGAAAGAAAAAATTTTAATATTAAAAAACAATAAAACCCCCATGGAGGGAGTTAGAACGTTTTCTAACTTAAAAAAAACCTTTCAAAACACCTAAAATTTTATGGGCTTTTTGTAAATTCTTCCCTCGCGGGTTAAAACATTTTTTACAAAAGTTTTTTAAGGTTTCAGTCCCCCACATAAAAAAGGTACCTGGGTGTTAGTCGACTGGTGTCACATCTTGGGACAAGGACCTAATTTGCCCGAAATGCTCTGCATAATATGGGGCTTTCTATATAGTATGTCACTGATGTCAGCTAGGCCTCTATGCCTTTCACATGTACTTGTAGTAAATAAAGATATATTATTATTAAAGGTAGTCATTACAGTGATGTACAACCCACCACAGTACTGCAGGAGGACAAGAAAAGAATATGAAGGGAACAAAAGAGCAATGGTGGATATGCTAGCTGAGGTGGCCAGAAGAGCTCACACGGGAAGAGCCAAGTTACTAGTTATGGGTGATTTCAATCGCAAGGAGATTGGGAAAACTTGGAACCACATGGTGGTCCCGAAACATGGAGAGCCAAGATGATGGATGTGGTACTAGAAAACATGCATCAACATGTTAGGGACACTACCAGAGAGAGAAGTGATGATGACATAGCAAGACTAGATCTCGTATTCGCCCTGAGTAGCTCGGACATCGAGGGCATCACGTATGAAAGGCCTATTGGAGCTAGTGATCACGCGGTTCTGAGCTTTGAAAACATATTAGAGTTACAAGTGAAGAGGGCAACAGGAGTAGGGGCGAGAAGCCAAACTACAGAAGGGAGGGGGGCTAGACAGGCATGAGGAACTTCCTGCATGAGGTTCAGCGGGAAAGAGAATTGGTTGGAAAATCACTAAACGAAACGATGGACTACGCAACAACAAAATGCAAGGAGGCAGAGGAAAGGCTTATTCCCAAGGGTAACAGAAACAATGGGAAGACCAGAAAGAGCCCTTGGTTTACCCAAATGTGTAGGGAGGCAAAAAGTAAATGTGCTAGAGAATGAAAAGAGTACAGAAGACAAAGGACCCAGGAAAATAAAGAAATTAGTTAGATAGCCAGAAACGAGTATGCACAGATAGAGCGAGGCCCAGCGACAGAACGAAAACGACATATCGTTGAAAGTCAAGCATGACCCGAAGATGGTGTATAGTCACTTCAGGAGAAAATAACAGTCAAGGACCAGGTAATTAGGCTGAGGAAAGAAGGCGGAAAGTTCACAAGAAACAACCAAGAAATATGCAAGGAGCTCAACATGAGACTTAGGAAGTATTTACAGTAGAGACAGGCTCTGGGAAGTCAGAATAGGGGGGAACACTAACAAGGGATATGCCAACAAGTGCTGGATGAAATACACACAACCAAGGAGGAGGTGAAGCTGCTAAGGGTAACTTGATACCTCAAAGGCGATGTGACCGGACAATATATCTCCATGGAGTCCTTAGAGAGGGAGCAGGGATGTTGTGTGTGCCACTAATAAAATAAAAATTTTCAACATATCCATTGAAACTTGGCAACTACCTGTGATATGGAAGACGGCAAATGTAGTCCCCATTTTTTAAGAAAGAAGACAGACATGAGGCACTAAACTACAGACCAGTATCACTGACGTGTATAGTATGCAAAGTTATGAAGATAATCACGAGGAGAGTGGTGGAGCAACTAGAACAGAACTAGCTTATAAATGGCAACAAGCACGGATTCGAGGAAGGAAAATCCTGTGTCAGTAACCTACTGGAGTTTTATGACAAGGTAACGGAAGTAAGATACTAGAGAGAGGAGTGGATAGATTGCATTTTCTTGGACTGCAAGGCCTTCAGCACAGTTCCTCACAAGAGATTAGTGCAGAAGATAGATGATCGTGCACACACAACGGGAAGGGCACTGCAATGGATCAGAGAATACCTGACAGGGGGGGGGCAACAATGACTTATAGTACGTGACGAGGTATCAGACTGGGCTCCTGTGACGATTGGGGTTCCACAGAGCTCAGTCCTAGAAAAAGTGCTATTTTTGGTATATTGATACTGA
>NC_069407.1:66715511-66755511 GCF_026875155.1 Cherax quadricarinatus
CATCGTCTTTATCTCTACTGCTTCTGCTGCGTTTTCTGTACTTGACTGGATAAGCTTACTGTGTAGGCGAAGCTTTTCGGAATAAAGATACCTAACTTGTTTATGTTTCTTACTTTTCAACTTGTCGGTATTGTATAACATTATCATATACATTTCCTACTACTAGTATAGCAAACCTAAAGGCAGCCAGTCACTTGCTGCCCTTTGCTGTCTTTCTTTGTTTGTTGACCAGTTCCACTGTATTTATTAGTAACTTTATGGTGAACAATGTCGTTTAAACGTATCTCTGAGGTATCCTGGTAATATTTGCTGTTTTCATCCCTCATGCTGCAACCTGTTTGTCTCTCACACACATGCACACATATATCTTTTATCACTTTAAAATCCTAGGCAGCTCAGCAATGATCCCCTCGACCGAGTTGGCTAACGCTACCACCCCTGGCCAAGAGAGATGCACTCCATCGCGTGCTTACATATTACGCTTGCCATTGAAATTGTTCCAGTTGTCAATGACTGGAGTTGTAAATTCTTTGCAGTACCTCACTAGCCAGCAATTTACACCAGTTGCCTTAGACATCCATTTACTGCTCATTCCCTTTCTTGACAAGATGCTACATATGACAAGACCCCTTCCTAAGATTTAATTAAAGATATAGTTGACCTATATTTATCTAGCAGCTCCTATTTCCTGCCCTTCCTATATCGTTTCCACCAGCACTGAGGCAGATAATGGGCTTGTTTCCATTATCTGACATGATATTATACAACTTGCTGACTATGTCACCAACACTATATCCTAGTAAACTCACCCACTGTCTCACCTTCTTATCTATGTTACAGCAAGCACGGCAATATATCTTATCTGTAAGTCACCGACCACAAGGATAATCTTACCTTTATTAGCAGAGGAGTTAGTGGTACCTTTATTCTCATTGACCATTGAAGGACATTCTTCCTGGAGAGCAGAGAAGCGATTTCCTATCATCACATCTTCTCTTTTAGCCTTCCTTATTTTGACGTTTCTTCCTTTACAGGAAATTTTACTCACTTGTAACGGCTTCCAATCTACTCCTCACTGCTGGTAACCTATTTCCCTTTTCTAGCTCTAACCACCTCACATTCAAAGCTATATTTATCCAGACGAATTTTCAGGTTCTTATATTGCTCCTTGAGAAGTAAAGCCTCTTTCTTCAACACCTTGACTTCAGATTCTAAATCACTATGAAAGCAAGCCATGGTGCTCTATAACACTTCACACTAATCCCCCGAAACAACTTTGGACAGGTACGACCACTCGTGACCACTGACCTCAGCCTCACTGAACTTCATGTCTCTGTGTTGGACACATTTTTTTCTCGCATGCTTATTACATCAATGGACAATCCTATTTACTGTGAGAAGACAGACACATCACATTATTGCGGGGACAAAATTTCTCCCTGCATTGTACTTTATCAAGCCATGATTTGATGTAATCCTGCAAAGAGTGACACATTATCCCACAAATAACTATTTCTACAGCTTGTACTTTTCTCTTCCTACTTGTCAACAATATGTTATCTCATCTGGCTAGAAATAGTAAAGTACCACAGGCGATTGACAGCAAATGTTCTACAAAAATCAATGATTTCTCGATCTGTCGCCCACCACTCGTCAAGGCATTTGTTATTCCATCGATACGCAGTTACTTGACCGTGCTTGTGTCAACAAAATGTATTTAACCCTTGAATGTTCTGTGCGTGAATGTACAACAGTGTATGACCTGGCACCGTTAATGGAGACACGATCCACAAAAGTGTTTGCAAATATTCACACGTGTAAACTGTATTTCTTTGTGATAAATGGTTGGTTGGGTTATTAAAATTTTAAACCTATCGATTACATGAGGGTCATTAAGGCAGCATGTCACAATATACTATCACTCACGGATACTTTAATAACTAAAATATTGATTAATCTTTCATCTTATCACACAGATATACATATGATGAAAATGGTTTAGGTAATCGACAAGTTGAAGAATCAGACACACTTACAACATCTTGGGCATCTTTACTAAGGAAACGTTTCGCCAGCCATTGTCTTCTTCAGTTCAATGTAAGGAAGAACTGGGAAAGATGAGGAGTTTGGGGTAATCAGTACCACAGCCTGGAGTCGATGTGTTCAGCCCATCAATCTTGAAAAAAGTACAGTAAATGCTCGAAGTGGCTTATATACAGCAGTCAGGTGTGTTGAAGCAGACGGCGGCGAAACCACAGTGGCAGTATTTACACATTGACACCAGGCTGAGGGACTGATTACCTTAAACTTTTCCTCATTTTCCATAGCTTTTCTTTGTACTGGACTGAAGGAGCCACTGACTGGCGAAAAATTTCCTCACCATAGATTTCCAAATGTTGCTCAAGTGTCTCATTCTTCAACTTGTCGGTTTTCAAGACCATTTACATCGCATACGTCAAACAATGCAACATCTTGGGATCTTGATGCAAGAAATTCTTCAACACTTGTCCAACTTAAAGACATGATGTACTTACACTAGTGGATACTTCCACTCTGACTCGGTCTCCTCCTGCTTTAACTCATATGACTGCAGTATATAAGCCACTTTGAGCATATACTGTACTTTTTCAAGATTGATCGACTGAATACATCTACTCTAGATTGTGGTACTGATTACCTCAAACTACTACTCTTCTTCCACAGTTCATCTTTGTATTGACTGAAGAAGCCACTCCCAGGCGAAACGTTTCCTCACTAATGATTCCCATATTTTGCACGAGTGTCTCACTCTTCCTCATAAATATATCTCGGTGAGTATACAATGACACACATCTTAGGTGTACATTACCTTGTGAGAAATATCTACCCTCGTCTCACACTCTGGCACCGCTTGACGGACAATTTCCTTCCTCCCACTAACAATCACCGCCTAATTGACAGCTCGTTAATCCCCAAGTGATGCAGTCCTGATGCACCATCACACACGACCGTCACTAAGATAACGACGACAGAAATAAATTAATGGTGATGAGCCTGTTAATACTCCACACTTAATACAACTGCAGTTAACATGATAATTTTAAAATGCCTGGCAGGATTTTCGTATCAGACATACTAGCAGAAAAAATGCCTGGAGCAGGAACTTCAAGTAGCTGTTTGTGGAAGGATGAACTGCTTCAAAATACATGAAGATCGAGCCTCTGTCACTGCTTTTGCTGAATGACCCAAACTAGTTTAAAATTTCAAATAATAATAACAGTACCCTCATCCACGAACTCCGGTAATATTGTCTATATGAGGGTCATTAATGCTGCATATAACCTGTTCACCAATAATCAAGAATGCTTTACATTATATATATATATATATATATATATATATATATATATATATATATATATATATATATATATATATATATATATATATAATATATACTATATACCACACCACACACACACACACTTATTTAACCTTTATATGTTAGAAGTGATCAAGGTCCCAGTTTTTGTAATAAATGTACTGTATCCTAGTGTTTGCTCAGGTGCCTTTTAATACCAGGTTGTCGGTATCTGTTACCAAGGTTTATGCCATTATGTTATACATACACATTGATTTAAGCATGTACACTCAAATATACCACTTGGAGTATACTTCCTCTCTCACATTAAAGTTTCACCAGAGAAAACACTATCTCTCAAGTGGGAAAAAAGCAGATTCTTCATCGTTGTCATTAAAACATCAATTGTCTGACCAATCTTAAAACTGAAGAAATATTGATGGATAAAGGACACCTGAGAACTGTTCAGGACATTTAGTAGCGTGAACGTTTTGCCACGTGTCTTGAAGTAACTCCTAGTGGAACGTTTCCTTCAATAAATGTCCTGAACTGTGCGCAGGTGTTCTTTCCCTCAGTTTTGTGGGTATCACCAAGCCATTTACAACTGTGGGAACACTGCAGGAACATCCTGCCTCAGACATTCCTGTCTCTGTTATGTATATGTGCACAAATGCAACTAATATGACATTTTACTTTGGCAACGTTTCAGTCTCATGAGCTTTGTTAAGCTATTACGGCTTGGTAAAGCTCCTGGTGAACGAAACGTTGTCAAAATAAAATGTCACTTTAGTTGCATTTGTGTCAATTTGTGTCACGTTACTGTCTTACCCGCGGCTAGACGTAGGCAGCAGGAGATAACACCACTCCTGCTGTAGCTCTAAGTGCTGACACCCTCGGTCTGGTGATGCGGAATGTAGGGGTGCGGAATGTGGTGGTGCAGAGAGTGACGGTGGTGAGTGTGATGGTGGTGAGTGTGATGGTGCTGAGTGTGGTGTTGGTGATGTGATGGGGTGCGCTGAGTTGGTGTCTGTGATGTATATGGTGGACAAATGCAACTATGATGAATTTTACTTTGGCAACGTTGTAGTCTAATGAGCTGTGTAGCTATTACGGTTGGTGAAGCCCTGGTGACGAACGTTGTCAATAATGTCATTAGTTGATTTGTTATCCATGAGGTCACGTTACTTCGGTTACCTGGAGTACTAGTGCCAGAGAGATTATACCACTCCTGTGTAGATCTAAGTGCTGAACTCGGTCTGCGTGATGCTGGAATGATAGCGGGTGCGGAAGTGGATGGTGCAGAGTGTACGGTGGGAAGTTGATGGTGAGGAGGTGTATGGTGCTGAGTTGGTGGTGGTGATTGATGGTGGAGAATGTGATGGTGGAGTTGGTGTGGAGAGTGTGATGTCGAGAATCTGGTGAGTGCTGTGATGGTGGTGAATAAGTTTCATTCAGTACCTGGAAGTACTAATCCAGAAGGATCATTCAGTACCTGGAAGTACTAATCCAGAAGGATTATTCGGTACCTGGAAGTACTAATCCAGAAGGATTATTCAGTACCTGGAAGTACTAATCCAGAAGGATCATTCAGTACCTGGAAGAACTAATCCAGAAAAATCATTCAGTACCTGGAAGTACTAATCCAGAAGGATCATTCAGTACCTGGCAATGGGAGGTAATCATGTTAGTAAGATAATTGTTATTCTCTGGTTCACAAATCCTTCACCTGCCGCGCCCCGCTATGTACTTGTATTCGTTAAAGGCAAACCAAGGTACGCAAGATGTTCACTGAGGAAGACAAAGTTAAGAGAAGCTAGACAAAGTTCAGAGAAGCTAGACAAAGTTGTCCTTGAGTGTATTCAGAAGCTGGACACCTGCATTATCCATTGTTCAGTAATTACTGGTTATCTTTGAGTCGATAATCAATAATTCCGACCACTATTTACGTTAGCGGCTGATATGACATTCTTTGTTAGGCTCCTCATACAGCATACTTCAGGCCAGCAGCTCATATAACCTACTTCACGTGAGCGGCTTGTACAACATTCATGTGAGCAGCGCATACAACATGCATCATCTGAGCAACTCGCTCAGCATACTTGATGTGAGCAACTCTACGACATACCTCATGTGAGCAATGCATACATCACGTCTGATGTCAATTCATACAACATTCATGTGAGAAAATCTCAATACAATTCATGTGAGTAACTCATACAACACAATTCATGTGACCAATTCATACAACATAGTTCATGTGACCAATTCATACAAGACAATTCATGTGACCAACTCATACAACACAATTCATGTGACCAGCTCATACAACACAATTTATGTGACCATTTCATACAACACAATTCATGTGACCAATTCATACAACACAATTTATGTGGACCCATTCAAAACATTTCATGAAATGAACTCACTCACAGAACATAATTCATGTGAGGAACTCGTACAAAATCTTACATGTAGATCATAGACTCATGACAACATTTCCTGTAATCCTCTGATAAAACGATTCGTCATCGTATGAATTCTCATTCAAATATTCTTGGGATAAATCGTAAGAAAGTAGGCAGTTGTTTTCTAGGTAAACATGTGATCAGTCCATCCCTTGTATTCTTGATGAAGATTCGCCTACTCCTGTATGAGGTCAGTTCTTGTCTGAACTAAATACCAGGTTGGGGACATATAAATCGAGAAAATAGATAAGGAGACTCGGTTTTCTAGGGAAACAGTTATCGTCCATTCAGCTTTAGTTAATACCCTGAGAGTGGTCGAGCCCCTCCCTAATAAGAGTTCAGTTCTTGGTCTGAACTGAACTCCAGGCTGGGGGACTGATCACCTCCAGAACGTCTAAGACCAGGTTGATGAAAAATTAGATACACGTGCGACATCTGGGTATTTTTATTTGTAAACGTTTCGCCATTAAATGGCTTTATCAGTACAATACCCAGAGATAATGCTGATGGCCTGATCACATCTTTACCTCACCATTACTTCTGTTGTCTCCATATTTATTTTTGCCTTTTCTCGGCTGAAGAAGTCTACCGTGAAAGCGAAACGTTTCATCAGTGAAGATATCCAAGTGCTGAACATGTCCTATTCATCTGCTTTTCGGTATTGTATAACATTTTATTGAACATACAGTACTTCATGTGAGCCGCTCATACATTATACTTCATGTATAGTTCAGCAAACTTACTGTACCTTCTGTATCTTCATGTGAGCAGCTCATATAACATATTTCGTGAGCAACTCATATAATGTATGATCAGTTCATACAGTACTCTTTCTCACATTGTTTTATACATTTATCAAAAAATATCTTTTAGATTCTCTGCAAAAAATGACACCAGTCATTACAGGAGACTACTGATGAACAGTAACAAGTAATGTTGGGCAACCAAAGCTTCTGCAATCTGTGCAGCTGTAGTCTAAGCAACTGTCATCAGTGCAACTCTAGTCTGTCCAGCTCTTGTCTGTCCAGCTCTTGTCTGTCCAGCTCTTGTCTGTCCAGCTCTTGTCTGTCCAGCTCTTGTCTGTCCAGCTCTTGTCTGTCCAGCTCTTGTCTGTCCAGCTCTTGTCTGTCCAGCTCTTGTCTGTCCTGCTATTGTCTGTCCAGCTCTTGTCTGTCCAGCTCTTGTCTGTCCAGCTCTTGTCTGTCCAGCTCTTGTCTGTCCAGCTCTTGTCTGTCCAGCTCTTGTCTGTCCAGCTGCCCTGTATGTCTGTCCAACTCTTTGTCTGTCCAGCTCTTGTCTGTCCAGCTCTTGTCTGTCCAGCTCTTGTCTGTCCAGCTCTTGTCCGTCCAGCTCTTGTCCGTCCAGCTCTTGTCCGTCCAGCTCTTGTCCGTCCGGCTCTTGTCTCCGGTCTGCCCGTCGCTCTTGTCCGTCCGGCTCTTGTCCGTCCGGCTCTTGTCCGTCCGGCTCTTGTCCGTCCGGCTCTTGTCTGTCCGGCTCTTGTCTGTCCGGCTTTGTCTGTCCGCCTCTTGTCTGTCCAGCTGTTCTCTGTCCAGCTGTTCTCTGTCCAGCTGTTCTCTGTCCAGCTGTTCTCTGTCCAGCTGTTCTCTGTCCAGCTGTTCTCTGTCCAGCTGTTCTCTGTCCAGCTGTAAAAAGTCCAGGTGTAAAAAGTCCAACTGTAGAAAGTCCAACTGTAGAAAGTCCAACTGTAGAAAGTCCAAATGTATAAAGTCCAAATGTACTCTTCCCAAATGTACTCTGTCCAAATGTACTCTGTCCAAATGTACTCTGTCCAAATGTACTCTCTTCAACTGTACTCTCTACAACTGTACTCTCTACAACTGTATTCTCTACAACTGTACTCTCTACAACTGTACTCTCTACAACTGTACTCTCTACAACTGTACTCTCTACAACTGTACTCTCTACAACTGTACTCTGTGAAACAGTAGTAACTACAAATGTAGTCAGTCTCCCTTTAGTCTAGTCTCCACTATGTCTAGTCTCCCTTAAGTGTAGTGTCCATTTAGTCTAGTCTCCCTTTAGTCTAGTCTCCCTTTAGTCTGCGTTGCTGTAGTCTGCGTTGCTGTAGTCTGCGTTGCTGTAGTCTGCGTTGCTGTAGTCTGCGTTGCTGTAGTCTGCCTTACTGTAGTCTGCCTTACTGTAGTCTGCCTTACTGTAGTCTGCCTTACTGTAGTCTGTGTTACTGTAGACTGCGTTACTGTAGACTGCGTTACTGTAGACTGCGTTACTGTAGTCTGCGTTACTGTAGTCTGCGTTACTGTAGTCTGCCTTACTTAGTCTGTTACTGTAGTCTGTGTTATTGTAGACTGCGTTACTGTATTCTGCGTTACTGTATTCTGCGTTGGTGTAGTCTGCGTTGCTGTAGTCTGCCTTACTGTAGTCTGCCTTACTGTAGTCTGCCTTACTTAGTCTGTTACTGTAGTCTGCGTTACTGTAGACTGCGTTACTGTATTCTGCGTTACTGTATTCTGCGTTACTGTAGTCTGCGTTACTGTAGTCTGCGTTACTGAAGTCTGCGTTACTGTAGTCTGTGCTACTGTAGCATGTGATGCTGTAGCATGTGTTACTGTAGAATGTGTTACTGTAGAATGTGTTACTGTAGAATGTGTTACTGTAGAATGTGTTACTGTAGCATGTGTTACTGTAGCATGTGTTACTGTAGCATGTGTTACTGTAGAATGTGTTACTGTAGCATGTGTTACTGTAGAATGTGTTACTGTAGAATGTGTTACTGTAGAATGTGTTACTGTAGAATGTGTTACTGTAGTCTGTGTAACTGTCTATATAACTGTTGTTCATATAACCGTAGTCTATATAACTGTAACTGTGGTTTTAATAACCGTAGTCTATATAAGTTTTTTTATAAGTGTTTGTTTATATAGATTAAAATTATATAATCTATATAAACACAGTCTATATAAACATAGTCTATATAAACATAGTCTAAATAACTGTAGTCTATATAACTGTAGTCTATATAACTGTAGCTGTATAACCGTAGTCTATATAACTGTAGTCTATATAACCGTAGTCTATATAACTGTAGTCTATATAACCGTAGTCTATATAACTGTAGTCTATATAACTGTAGTCTATATAACCGTAGTCTATATAACTGTAATCTATATATCGTAGTTTATATAACCGTAGTTATATAACTGTAGTTATAAAATGTAGTCTGTATAACCGTAGTCTATAACTGTAGTCTATATGACCGTAAGTCTATTACTGTAGTCTATATAACCGTAGTCTATATACTGTAGTCTATATAACTGTTGTCTATATAACTGTTAGTCTTATAACTGTAGTCTTATAACTGTAGTCTATATAACTGTAGTCTATATAACCGTAGTCTATATGACCGTGGTCTATATAACTGTAGTCTATATAACTGTAGTCTATATAACCGTAGTCTATATAACTGTAGTCTATATAACTGTAGTCTATATAACTGTAGTCTATATAACCGTAGTCTATATAACCGTAGTCTATATAACTGTAGTCTATATAACTGTAGTCTATATAACTGTAGTCTATATAATCGTAGTTTATATAACCGTAGTTTATATAACTGTAGTTTATATAACTGTAGTCTGTATAACCGTAGTCTGTATAACTATAGTCTATATAACCGTAGTCTATATAACCGTAGTCTATATAACTGTAATCTATATAACCGTAGTCTATATAACCGTAGTCTATATAACTGTAGTCTACATAACTGTAGTCTATATAACCGTAGTCTATGTAACTGTAGTCTATATAACTGTAGTCTATATAACTGTAGTCTATATAACCGTAGTCTATATAACCGTAGTCTATATAACTGTAGTCTATGTAATTTTAATCTCTATTACTGTAGTTTCTTTAACTGTGGTCTGTTGATTTACTGCCTAAGTTATTGGAGACGTTAATGTTGAAGTTTATGTAGCTGACGTCTGTATACCTAACTGTAATCTATGCAATTGTAGCCGAGGTAACTGCAACCTCTTTAACTGAATTCTATGTAATTGTCGCCAGTGCTATATGTAGTCTGTATAACTATAACAAATGGTTTATACGTAAGTATACAGTCATATTTCTAAACAAATTAAATAAACAATTAAAAAAAATTATATACCACTTGTAGGATGATGAAGCAGGATTGAATTCATGAGAACAATGGAGGATGAACGATGAACTGACGAGTATAGTGTGTTGGTCGACACTCACCATCTCCCTCTCTCCTATTTACTCAAGAACTTTCCTTTGAAGCCTATTCTCCACTAGTTAAAAATGCTTCAATCTGAATTTGATGGATTATAATGAACGCTTAGAATATTTACACAATGTAACTATTCTCTGGGCGAATATATCTGTACGTAAGTATAGATATATTCTGACTTGTATAATATTCTCGTTGCACCAAAGATTGCTTATCATTATTATTATTATTTATTAATTGCTTCTAAGAATGGCTGATGGTTATATGATAAATATGATTAACAGTAATTCAGCTTTTATTCGCCATGATAATTATTTAAAAATATTTTACTTATTTAGATTATGTTAATTAAAGTATGCCCTTTGATCAAATTTTTATTCAGTAAGTTATGAAAAATATGTGTGTGTGTGTGTGTGTGTGTGTGTGTGTGTGTGTGTGTGTGTGTGTGTGTGTGTGTGTGTGTGTGTGTGTGTGTGTGTGTACTCACCTAGTTGTACTCACCTAGTTGAGGTTGCGGGGGTCGAGTCCGAGCTCCTGGCCCCGCCTCTTCACTGATCGCTACTAGGTCACTCTCCCTGAGCCGTGAGCTTTATCATACCTCTGCTTAAAGCTATGTATGGATCCTGCCTCCACTACATCGCTTCCCAAACTATTCCACTTACTGACTACTCGGTGTGTGTGTGTGTGTGTGTGTGTGTGGTGTGTGTGTGTGTGTGTGTGTGTACACTCACCTAATTGTGTTTGCAGGGGTTGAGACTCAGCAGCTGGCCCCGCCTCTTCACTGATCGCAACTAGGTCCTCTCTCTCCCTGCTCCATCAGCTTTATTATACCTCGGCTATGTTACTTCCAACTGCGACCTCTTGTTTCTGTTTCCCATCTCTGGAACATCCTGTCTCTGTCCGCCTTATCTATTCCACGCAGTATTTTGTATGTCGTTATCATGTCTCCCTTAATCCTCCTGTCCCCAGTGTCGTCAGGCCCGATTTCCTTTAACCTCTCTTCTTAGGACATTCACTTAGCTCTGGAACTAGCCATGTAGCAAACCTTTGCCACTTTCTCTAATATCTTGTCGTGGCTTGACTAGGAGTGGATTCCAAATTGGTGCGGGTATACTTCAGTACTGGCCTAACGTACACGGTTTTACAGTGTCTTTAACGTTTCCTACAAACGTTATCGGAACGTTATTCCCAGGTTTGCCAGGCGCCCATTGCTGCAGCAGTTATTGGTTGATGTGTGCTTCCGGAGACGTGCTCGGTATTTACTCGCCCCAATTTTTTTTCCCTTGAGTGAGGTTTACGTCTTTGGCCACCTAGCCTATACTCTGTCTGCGGTCTTCTTTTGCCCTTCCCAGATCTTCATGACTATGCATTTGGCGGGGTTAAATTCGAGTTGCCAGTTGCTGGACCACGTTTTGAACCTGTCCGGGTCTCTGTAGTCCTGCCTAATCCTCATCTGATTTGATTCTTCTCATTAACTTCACATCGTCTGCAATCAGGGACACTTCTGAGTCTATCCCTTCCTTCATGTCATTTACTTATACCAAGAATAGCACTGGTCCTAGGATTGACCCCTGTTTGACCCCGCTCGTCACAGGCACCCACTGTGATACCTCATCACGTGTGTGTGTATATGTGTGTGTGTGTAATGTGTCTGCATGCGAGTGTAATGTGTGTGTGTGTGTGTGTGTGTGTGGTTGCAGGGGTCGAGTCATAGCTCCTGGCCCCGCCTCTTCGCTGATTGCTCTAGGTCCTCTCTTTTCCCCGCCCATGAGCTTTATCATACCTCGCCTTAAAACTATGTATGGTTCCCGCCTCCACTACGTCACTTTCTAGGCTATTCCACGGCCTGACTACTCTATGACTGAAGAAATACTTCCTAACATCCCTTTGATTCATCTGAGTCTTCAACTTCCAATTGTGACATCTTGTGTCTGTGTCCCTTCTCTGGAACATCCCGTCTTTGTTCACCTTGTCTATTCCGCGCAGTATTTATATGTCGTTATATGTTCCCCTGACCCTCCTGGCCTCCAGTGTCGTAGGCCGATTTCCCTCAACCTTTCTTCGTAGGACAATCCCGTAGCTCTTGGGACTAGTCTTGTTGCAAACCTTTGCACTTTCTCTAATTTCTTGATGTGCTTGACTAGGTGAGGATTATAAGCTGGTGCTACATACTCCAGCATGGGCCTGACGTAAATGGTATACAGAGTCTTGAACGAATCCTTACTGAGGTATCGGACCGCTACCCGTAGGTTTGCCAAGGCGCCCGTATGCTGCAGCGTTATCTGATTGATGTGCGCCTCAGGAGATATGCCTCGGTGTTTATACTCACTCCCAATCTTTTCCTTGAGGGGAGGTTTGCAGTCTTTGGCCATCTAAACTATATTGTGTCTGCGTTCTTCTTTGCCCTTCCCTAATCTTCATGACTTTGCATTTGGCAGGGTTTAAACTCAAGGAGCAGTTGCTAGACCAGGCTTGTAGCTTCCAGGTCTCTTTGTGGGCCCTGCCTGATCCTCATCCGATTTGATTCTTTCATTAACTTCACATCATCTGCAAACAAGGAAACACTTCTGGTGTATCCCTTCCGTTATGTCGTTCCCAAATACCAAAAACAGTACAGCTCCTAGGACTGACCCCTGTTGAACCCCTCTTGTCGCAGGCGCCCACTCTGACACCTCGTCACGTTTCCATGACTCGCTGTTGTCTCCCTGTCAGGTATTCTCTGATCCATTTCAGTGCCTTTCCTGTTATGTGTTTCCGATTCCTCTAGCTTTTGCAGTAACCTCTTGTGAGGAACTGTGTCGAAGGCCTTCTTGCAGTCCAAAAAAATGCAGTCGATCCACCCCTTTCTCTCTTGTCTTACTTCCGTCACCTTGTTATAAAACTCTAGTAGGTTTGTGACACAGGATTTTCCTTTCCTGAAACCGTGCTGGTTGTCAATTATACACTTGTTTCTTTTTCCCGGTGCTCCACCACTCTCCTCCTAATGATCTTCTTATGACCTTGCATACTATACACGTTAGTGATACAGATCTGTAGTTTAGTGCCTCATGTCTGTCTCCCTTTTTGAAAGTTGGGACTACATTTGCCATCTTCCATACCTCGGGGAGTTGCCCAGTTTCAAATGATGTGTTGAAGATCTTTGTTAATGACACACACAATATCTCTGCTCCCTCTTTAAGGACCCACGGGAGATGTTGTCTGGTCCCACCGCCTTGAGGTGTCAAGTTCGCATAGCAGCTTCTTTCACCTCCTCCCTTTGGTTTATTGTTTCCTCATTGTACCTAATCCAGAACTTGCTGGTGTACTCCCCTGTTCTGATTTCCTGGAGTCCTACTGATTTCCACTGTAAATACTTCTTTAAATCTCGTGTTGAGCTCCTGCATTACCCCTCGGTCGTTTTTGTGAATTCCCCCTACCCTTCCTCGTTGATTTCCCGACCCTTGACTGTTGTTTTCCCCCTGTGTGGTAACAACAGCTTGGGTCGCCCCCGCTTTCGGTTGCTTTTTTACTGTAGACTGCGTTACTTTTATTCTCCCTTTACTTATTCTGCGTTATGTAGTCTGCGTTTTGAAAATCTGCTTTAAAGAAGTCTGCGTTACTGTGGGTCTGTGTTTACGGGAGCATGTGATGCTGTAGCTTTGTGTTACTGTAGAGTTTTTATGTAGAATGGGGTTACCCTGTAAAAAAGGGGTTACTAAAAGGCGAGAATGTGTTTCTGTAGATGTTTTAAATGTGGGCCGGTGTTACTGCCCTTTTTTATTAGATGTTTTTTCTGTAGCAGGGTGTTCTGTGAATGTTTTACTTTGCATGTTTTTTTCCCTGTAGAATGTGTTACTTTTAGAATTTTGTTATGTAGAATGTGTTATTTTGGAATGTTTTTCTGTAGTCTGTGTAAACTGTTTTTAAAAAAACTGTTTTTCTTTAAAAACCTTTTGGTCTATTAACTGTAACTTTTGGTTTTAATAACCGTAGTCTAAAATTTTTTTTTTTAAAAAAAATTTTTTTTGTGTTTTTTTAAGATTAAATTTTTAAAAATCTATATAAACCCAGTTTTAAAAACTTAGTCTATATAAACTTTAGTTAAATAACTGTAGTCTAAATAACTGTAGTCTTTTAAAACGGGAGTTTAAAAAACCTTTGTCTTTATAACCGTAGTCTATAAAAACAGTAGTCATTAACTGTAGTTTTTATAACCGTAGTCTTATAACTTTTGGTCTATATAATGTGGGTCTTTTTAAAAGGTTTTTTAAAATTAACCGGGTTGTTTTTATAAACTGTAGTCTTTTATAACTGTGTCTTATAACCGTAGTCTATTTACCTTTGTTTTAAAACCCCGTTTTAGTCTATTAACTATTTTTTTTTTTTTTTATTTTCACCCCCCCCCGGGGATTCCCACCAAGGCGGGGTTTTGGCCCCGAAAAAAAAAAAACTTTCCCCATCATTCCCCCAAATCACTGTTTGCCAAAAGGGGCTTTACACACATTTTTTTTTAAACCCTGCAACAAAAAACCCCCCCCTTCAGAGTGCGGGGCCTGTATTTTCCCATCTCCAGGACTCAAGCCCGGGCCCTCCCGGTTTTTCCCGGGAACCCCTCATAAATGTTATTTTGGGTCAAATCCAACAGACGTAAATTGTTTTAAAAAACCTTTGGGCCCTCCTTTCACTCCTATCAAACACGTCACGATCCCTTGCGGGAAAAGTAAACCCCCTCGCCAACAAAACCCTTTTTCCCCCCCTTTCCCCAAAAAACCTTTTCCAAAGGGGCCCCCTACCCCCCCTTCCCTTTCCCAAATCGGGAATGATACACTTTGAAGTCATTCGGGTTTCGCCCCATTCTCTCACATGCCCGAACCCCCTCAACAACCTTCTCGGGCCCTCGGCCCAACAGTTTTGGTAACCCCGACCTTCCTAATTTCCAAACTAAAATTCTTGCTTTATATTACACCACACTTGCCCTCAGACATGACATCTCCACTGCCCCCAGCCTTCTCTCGCTGAAACATTATCCCCCAGCTTCACCCCCATATAAGGCGTTGGAAAAAACAAAACTTTTCAAAACATTCCCCTCTTTCCCTCCAAGGACAAAGTTCTTTGTCTCCACGGGACCCCAAAGGGGCACCACTACTTTTTTTCCCCTCATCAATTCTATGATTAAATTTACTTTCATAGCCCCATCCGCTGACAGTCCACCCCCAAATATCTGAATACGTTCACCTCCTCCATCCTCTCTCCCCCCAATCTGTATTCAATCTTTATCCCCTAATTTTTTTGTTACCCTTCCAAAACCCTTCTTTTTTTCCTGTATCCCCCTTTAATTTTCTTCTTTTGCACACCCAAACCAAAATTCCCATCCACCAATCTCTGAAAATTTTCTTTTTCAAAATCTCCGAGCACGTGTCTTCGCAAAGAGAAAGCTTTTGACAACTCCACTTTGTGTGTGTTTCTTTATTTTTTAAATCACCGCCCTTGCCAAGACCCTCGCATTTACTTTCTTAAAACCCCCCTTTAAAAAAATTTTAAAAAAACCCAAACGGTGACATCACACACCCTTTGTCTAAGGCTACTTTTACGGGGAAAAAAATTTTCCTTTTTCCCTTTACATACTCTAACTTGAGCCCACTATCCTCGTAAAAAACTCTTCACTGCTTTCAGTAACCTCCCTCCTCAAAATAAAACTTGAAAAACATCTGCCACATTGCCCCCTACCCACCCTGTCATCCCCTTTTCCCAAAATTTCCAAAAAAGCCAAAAAGGCCCCTTTTTAAAAGCCTTATCAAAATTTACTGTTCATTTTTTATGTTTCACTGAAAAACCCCTGGTCCAAAAACCCCTACCTTTCCTAAAGCCTCCTTGTTCATCTGCTATCCTATTCCCGTCTTATAAAAATTCTTTCAATTAAAACTCTCCCCTACCTTTACCAGGTACACTCAACGATTTCCCCCTTTTAAAATTTTTTCCCCACTCCCCTTTTTTCCCCCTTTCCCTTTTTTTTAAAAAGGAATATGCAGGCCCCGCCAACCCCTAGGTACCTTCCCCTTTCCATACATTTATTAAAAATTGCCCCAAAACCAAATCCAAAACTTTTCCCCCCCTGTTTTTAAAAACATTTATCTTTTCCCATCAATCCCGGTCCCTTTCCCCCTTTTCTTTTTCCCCCTACTCCCTTTCCGAATTCCCCCCCCTCAAAACCTGGCTCTTCCTCATCCTACAAGATGTTTTTCCCTCCTTGCCATTTTCAAAAAATTTCACGTTTCCCCCTATCTTCATCAACATTTAAAACCCTAAAAAATTTTCCCTTTCCCATTTTTCCCAAATTCCTCTAACTCCCCATTTAATAAATCCCCTCCTATTTTTAACTGACAAATCCATTTTTTTCTCTAGGCTTTTTAAAATTTTTAATCTCACCCCAAAAAACTTTTTTTTTTTTCAAAAAAAATTTGTTGTTAATCTCACCCACTCTTCATTTGCTCTCTTTTTCCCTTTGTTTCACCATCTTTTAAATTTTCCTCTTTTTCTCCTTTATACTCTTCCCTCCTTGCATCACTTCTATTTTGAAAAAAACTTTTTCATATGTTTAAATTTTTTTTCCCTTACTACTTTTTTACATCATCATTCCCCCAATCGCCCCTTTTCCCCTCCTCCCCCCCTTTTTCCCTGAAAACCAAAAAAATTCTGCTATAAAAAATGTGGCTATTTTAATCGTATTTTAAAATTAACCGTAGTTATTTACCTTTGTCTATATAAATGTAGTTTTATATAAACCGTAGTCTTTTTAAAACTGTAGGTCTATATAACGTAGTCATATAATTTGTAGTCTATAAAATTGTAGTTTTTAACCTTTGTTTATATAAACTTTTAGTCTATTTAACTAAAGTTGTTTTAACCCCGTAGTTATAAAAACTTTTGTCTATAAAACTGTGTTATATAAATTTTAGTCTATTAACCGTATTTCTGTGTAACTATAGTCTTTTAAAACCCGAAAGTTATATAACCGTAGTTATAAACTGTAGTCATTTTAAAACCGTAGTTATAAAAAATTTTAGCTTTTAAAACCGTGTCTATAAACTGTAGTTTCTAACTGAGTCAAAAAAAAACCCCGTAGTCTATTTTAAACTGTAGTTATAAAAATGTAGTCTATAAACTGTAGTTTTAATATAACGGTGCCCTATATAATGTAGTTATAAAACTGTTTTTAAATTAACGTAGTCTTTTTAACTGTAGTATTTTTAACTGTATCTTTTTAATGTGTCTTTTAAAACCTGTAGTTATTTAACTGTAGTCTATAAAAATGTTGTCTTTTAAAACTGTAGTCATATAATGTAGTTTATTAATTTTCCCTTATTATAAACTGTAGTCTTATAACTGTAGCTATAAAACCGTGCTAATAACGGTAGTCTTGTTTTTTTTAATCTCTATTACTGTGTTTTAAAAACTGGGGTCTTTTGGATTTACGGCCTAATTTTTGGGGAGACGTTAATGTTAAAGGGTTTATTTTGCTGACGTCTGTATACCTAACTGTAATCTTTGAAATTGTGGGCCGAGGTAACGCAACCCCCTTTAAAAATTCTATTTTAATTGTCGCCAGTGCTATATTTTGTCTGTATAACTAAAAACAAAGGGGTTTTATACGTAAGTTTTTTTTTATTTTTTATTACCCAAAAACCGGCCGATTCCCCCAAAGGGCCCGGGGGGCCCGAAAAAGAAAAACTTTCACCATCATTCACTCCCCTTTTGTCTTGCCAGAGGGTGTTTTAAACATACAGTTTTTAAAACTGAAAACCATTAACACCCCTCCTTCAGAGTGCAGGCACTGTATTTCCCCATCCCGGGGGACTAAGTCCGGCCTGCCGGTTTTCCCTGAACCCCTTTCAAAAAATGTTACTTTGCTCAAAACCCCAACAGCCCCGTCGTTTTAAAAAAACCTTTTGGGTCTCCTTTTCACTCCTATCAAACACGCCACCCCATCCCTGGGGAAGTCCAACCCCCTTTTTTGCACACAAAACCTCCTTTTCCCCTCCCTCCAACCCTTCCTAGGGGGCCCCTACCCCCCCCTTCCCTTCCACTCCCGGGAGGGTTACACTCTTGAAGTCATTCTGTTTGCCCCATTCTTCAAATTGTCCGAACCCCCTCAAAAACCCTTCCCCACCCCCTTGGGGGCAACTTTTTGGTAATCCCGCCCCTCCCCCTAATTTCCCAAAAACTACGAATTCTTGCTTTTATTACACCCCACATTCCCCTCAAATGACATCCCACTGCCCCCACCCTTCTCCTCCCCTGAAAACATTCTTCACCCAGGCTTCACACCCATATAAGAGGTTGGAAAAAACTTACTCTCTAATTCCCCCTTTCCCTCCAAGGAAAAATTTCTTTGTCTCCACGGACTTAAGTGCCCCAATCACTCTTTTTCCTCATCAATTCTATGATTAAACCTCTTCTTATAGCCATCCGCTGACACTTTCCCACTCCCAAATTTTGGGTTTACGTTAAACCCCCTCCAACTCTTTTCCCCCCAAATCTGTTTTTTCAATCTTTCATCACCTAATTTTTTGTTATCCCAAAACCCTTATTTTTCCTGTATTCCCCTTTTAATTTTTTTCTTTTGCACCCCCTTTCCAAATTCATCCCCCAATCTCTGCAACTTCTCTTCAGAATCCCCCAAGAGCACGTGTCACAGAAAAGGAGCAGCTGTGACAACTCCCCATTTGTGTGTGATTCTTTATTTTTTAAAACTCCACGCTTTTTGCAAGACCCCATTTACTTCTTTACAACCCCATCTTTTAAAATTATTAAAAAACCCACGGTGACATCACAATCCTTGTTAAGGCCTACTTTTAGGGGAAAAAAAATTTCCCTTTTCCTACATACTCAAACCCTGACCCTTCACATCCTGTAAAAACTCTTCACTGCTTTCGAAACCTACCCCCTACCCCATCCCATTTGAACATCGCCACATTGCCCCCTATCCACCCTGTCATACCCCTTTTTCCCAAAATCAAAATGCCACAAAGACCTTTTTTGGCCTTATCAAAAATCCCTGTTCATTATTTGTTTCACTGTAAACACCTGGCCCACACCCCCCCTCCCTTTTCCCTAAAGCCTCCTTGTTTTTGCTTCCTATTTCCGTCTTACTTTTTAAATTCTTTCAATTAAACTTACCATACACGAAAACCAAGGTACACTCACAGATTTATCCCCCAAAAATTTTTTGGAAATCTTTTTTTACCCCTTTGCCTTTATAAAAAGGAACTAATGCATGCTCTCTGCCAACCCTAGGTACCTTCCCCTTTTTCCATACATTTTTTAAAAAAATTTGCCCAACCACCCCAAAAAATATACCCCAAACCTGCTTTTAAATTTCTATCTTTATCCCATAAAACCCGGTCCTTCCCCCCTTTTCATTTTCCTCTGCCTCACGAATTTCCCCCCACACCCCACAAACGGGCTTTTCCCTCATTTCCTAAAAAGGTGTTAAATTCCCTTCCCCTTTTAACACAAAAATCACAGTTTCCCCTTTCTTCATCAACATTTAACAATTCCTCAAAATTTTCCCTTTCCCATCTTCCAATACCTCAAACTCCCCTTTTAATAACTCCCTCTCCTATTTTTAACTGAAAAAACCATTTGTTCTCTAGGCTTTTTTAAATTTGTTAATTAAATCCAAAATTTTTTTATTTTCAAAAAAAATTTTTGTTAGAAAACTCTCACCACTCTCTCATTTGCTCTCTTTTTTTTTTGCTTCCCCAACTCTCTTAACTTTCTTTTTTTTCTCCATATACTCTTCCCCCCTTGCATCACTTCACTTTGAAAAAACTTTCTTTATGCTAACTTTTTCTCCCTTACTACTCTCTTTACTTCATCTTCCACCAATCGCCCCTTTTTCCCCCCTGCACCATTTTCCCTGTAACAAAAAAACTTCTGCAAAAACACTCTAAAAACAAACTTTTTTAAAACCCTTTCCCCCATACCTCTTGGGGCCCCCCTTTGCCTTTTGCTCTCATTGCCCATCTATCCCCAAATAGCTGTTTATACCCTTCCCCTAACTCCCTTTCCCTTTTAGTTTATAAACCCTTCACCTCTCTCTTCCCTGATGCTTCTTTTCCTTGTTTCCCATTACCTTTTTTTCTCAGTTTTAGTTTAAAAACTAAAAAATGATCTGAAATATCTGGGGCCCCCTTTTAAAAAACATGTACCCCTGAAGGTTTTACTAACAGTTTTTTCTCCCAATTAATAATCCAAAAAAACTACTGTCTTTTCCCGCCCTACATCATATCGTGTATACTTATTTTTTCCTCTTTTTTTTAAAAAATATGTTTTACCTAAAACCCAAAAAACCCCTTTTATAAAAAATTTTAAATTTAAAAAGGGGGCCCCCTTTATCTTTACACCTGGCCCCCCAAACTTACCTACCCACCCTCTCAAAAAGTTTCTCCTACTTTGGAATTGCCCCCCCAAACCACTTTTTAACTCTCTCACTTGGTTAAAAGGTCCTTTTACATTCATTTTAACATCCCCCAAAAAATCTCTCTCTCTCCTCTGCATTCCTCTCTTTCAGGTGCAACACTTATTAGGGACCCACTTTTTCGCACCCAAACCTTTTTTTTTAAATCCACAAAATTTTTGGGAATTTACACTTTTCATTTTCTCTTTTTCCTTCCATAATGATCTTTTAAATTACTGCTCCCCCTTTCCCTTTTTTTCCTTAAACTCTCCAGATACTCCAGTTTTAAAATTAAAATTTTTTTCCCCCCCACTAAAAACTCTCCTACCCCCTTCGCTTTGTTTCGCTTAGGGCCGGGAACACCCAAAATTTTTTTCATTCATAACATCAGCTTAATCTGTTTCTTGTAAACCGCACTACATCCACGCACTTTTAAAGAAACCCCAATTTTTTATAAGTTTTTTTCTTCTTTTTTTTAAAGAAATTGTTACGGAAAAAGGGGGTTACTAGCCCATTGCTCCCGGCTTTTTTAGTCCCCTTCATACCACCATGGCTTACGGAGGAAAGTTTTCTTTCCCCTTCCCATGGACAATTTGAAGAAATAAAAAAAAAACAAGAGCTATTTAGAAAAGGGGGGAAAAACCTAGATGTATGATAAATATATATTTCAAAAGTGCGTTTTTCTGTTTAAGTTTGACCAAAGGGTAAGTGGGTAGCAAAAATTTCCCCGTTATCTTAGGTGTTTATGAACAGAAAAAGAAACCGCAATTTTCCCACCATCATGCAAAACAGTTAAAGGTTTTTTTTTCACAGGCATCTGGAGGACGGTAGTACTTTCCCCGGGGGGGTTGCCCGGTTTTACCTACCTAATACCCGTTAAATATTCAGTCTTATTTTTTTAAAAAAATTAAAAAAAAACAATTAAAAAAAATTTTATACCCCTTGTAGGAGGATGAAGGATTGAATTCATGGGGAACAATTTGGGGGATGAAAGTTTTAACTGACGAGTATAGTGTGGTTTGGGCGACCTCACCATCTCCCTCTCTCCTTTTTTTCAAGAAAATTTCCTTTGAAACCCATTCTCCAATAGTTTAAAAAAGCTTCAATTTTGAAATTTTATGGATTATAATGAAGTTAAATATTTCACAATGTAACTATTCTTGGGCGAATATTCTGTAGTAAGTATTGATATATTTGACTTGTATAATGTTTCGTTGCACCTAAGATTGTTTTTCATTTTTATTATTATTTATTAATTGCTTTAAAAATGGCTGATGGTTATATGATAAATATGTTTTAAAAGTAAAATCAGGCTTTTTATTCGCCATGATTTTTATTTAAAAAATTTTACTTTTTTAAAATATGTTAAATTAAAAATTACCCCCTTTTATCAAAATTTTATTCAGTAAGTTAAGAAAAAATTTTGTGTGTTTTGTGTTGTGTGTGTGTTTCTCACCTAGTTGTACTCAAACCCGTTTTAGGGGTTTCGGGGGGGCGAGCCGGCCCCTGGCCCCGGGCCCCTTCACTTTTTGCTATAGGTCATCTCCCTTTAGCCCTGAGTTTACCCTACCTCTGCTTAAAGCTAGTATGGATCCTGCCTCCACTCATCGCTTTCCCAAAAATATTCCACTTATGGGCTACTCGGTGGGTGTGAGGGGTTTTGTGTACCACCTTAATTTTACTCACCTTTAAATTGGGGGTTTTTCAGGGGTCGAGGGCTCAGCTTTCCCGGCCCCCCCCCCCTTCACTGATCGCTTTCTGGATCCTCTCTTCTCTGCTTTGAGCTTTGTCATAACCTTTTTCTTTAAAACTATGTATGGGTTTCCCGCCCCCCATACTTTACTTTATTTGGCTATTTCCCCTTTCTGACAACTTATGAATGAAGAAATAATTTTCCTAAAAGTCCCTGGGAATCGTCTGAGTCTTCAGCTTCCCCGTTGTGACCCCCTTTTCCCGGGTCCCCTCTGGGGAAAATTCCCATCTCTTGGGCCCCCTTGTTATTCCCCGCAGTTCTTGTATGTCGTTATCTGTTCCCTGACCCCTTTTGTCCCCCAGTGTTTGTCAGTCCATTTCCCCTTTAAACCCTTTCCCCCGTACGCATTCCCTTTAGCTCTGGGGCTAGCCTTTTTTTGCAAACCCTTTTTTTCTTTCTCTAACTTCTTGACGTGCTTGACCAGGTGTGGGTTTTTCCAGACTGGTGCTGCTACTCCAGTATGGGCCCAACCCTTTCACGTGTTCAGTGTCTTGAAAAAATTTTTATTGAGGGGTTGGAACGCTATTTTCAGGTTTTTCCAGGCGCCCGGATGCTGCAGCGGTTATTTGGTTTATTTTGTGCCCCCGGTGTGTAACCCGGGGTTTTGGTCACCCCAAGGTCCCCTTTTTCCCGGTGAGGGGCTGTAGTCTTTGTCCAACCCAGCCCATTTCTGTCCGGTTTCTTTCCCTCCCCAAACTTCTTTACTTTGCATTTGGGGGGATTGAAATTTGAGGAGCCAGTTTTTGGGCCACCTGTCCAGCCCCCTCCAGGTCTCTTGCAGTCCTGCCTCTTTCCCCGTCCGATTTAATTCTTCTCATCAACTTCCCCCGTCATCTGCGGGAAAAGGGACACTTCAGAGTCAAATTTCCCTTTCCCTCATGTCGTTCAATATTTTCAAAAAAAAGCTGGGCCCAGAAATTTAAACCCCGTGGGACCCCCCTCGTAAAAGGCGCCACTGTGATAAACCCTTCACGTACCTTTATCGTTGCTGCCCCCCTGTCAGGTTTCCCTTTTTCCATTTCAGTGCCCCCCTTTCCCTTTTTTTGTGCCTGATCCCCCAGCTTCGGGCCCAATTCTTGGGGGGGAAATGGTCAAAGGCTTCCCGCCAAATCTAGGGAAAAGCAAACACCCAACCCCCTCTTCGTGTGTGTGTGTTTTGTGTTGTGTGTGTGTATCACCTATTTGGGGGTCACCTATTTGTGGTTGCAGGGGGTTTGAGTCCCAGCCCCCTGGCCCCCCTCTTTTACCCGGGTTTCTACTAGGGCCCCCCTCTCTCCCGCTCCCTGAGCTTTATCAAACCCCGTCTTAAAAAAAGGGGTATGGGGTTCCCGCCTCCACTACGTCATTTTCTAGGCTTTCCCCTGCCTTAAAACTTATGACTGAAGAAATTTTTTTCCCACTATCTCTTGACATTTGTGTCTTTTAAAATTCCCAATTTTGGCCTTTGTTTCTGGGTTCCCCCCCCTGGAACATCCTGTTCCCTTTTCCCCCCTTGTCTTTTTCCCCGCGTATTTTATATGTCGTTTTCATGGGCTCCCCGGCTTCCTGTCCCCAAGGTTTTCCCTAAAGGCCCATTTCCCTTAATCTTTCTTCATTTGGACTTTCCCCCAGTCGGAAACTAACCTTGTCGCAAACCCTTTTTTTTTCTCTAGTTTCTTGACGGGCTTTTTTAAGTGCGGGTTCCAAAAGGTGCTGCATACTCCGTATGGGCCTTGGGCATTTCACGGTGTACAGTGTCTTGAATTTATTCCTTACTAAAGGTTTTCGGAAAAAGCTGTTTCAGGTTTGCCCGGGGGGCCCCTAGCTGCAGCAGTTATCTGATTGATGGGTGCTTCCCGGGGACTGCTCGGTTTATACTCACCCCAAGATCTTTTTCCTTGAGTGAGGTTTGCAGTCTTTTGGGCCAAAAAAGGGGCCATATTTTGTCTGTGGTTTCTGTCCCTTCCCCTTTTTCATGATTTGCATTTGGCAGGATTAAATTCGGGGGAAGCCCTTTTTCGGACCAGGTGGGCCCGTCTGTCCAGGTCTCTTTGAAGTCCTTTCCTTGGGCCCCATCAGTTTTTAAATTTTCCCCTTTTAAATTCACCTTATCTGCAAACAAAGGGGCACTTTGAGTCTAAACCCTTGTTGTCGTTCACATATACCCAAAAAAAGAAATGGTCTAGGACCCACCCCCGTCACAGGTGCCCACTGTGATACATCATTACGTTTCCAAAGGAAATCGTTTTGCCCCCCTGTCAGGATTCTTTGTCCATTTTCAGGGCCCCCCCCTGTTTTATGCGCCTGTCTCTAGTTCTGCACTAATCTCTTTTGGGAACCCGTGTCAAAGGCCTTCCTTCCAAAATTTCCCAAAAAGTGCAAAAACCCAAACCCCCCTCTCTCTTGTCTTAATTTTTTGTTAAATTTTTTCATAAAACTCCCGAAGGTTTGTTTACACAGGATTTGCCTTCCCTGAAACCCTTTTGGTTGGCAAATTTTTACTCCTGTTCCGTTCCCGGGCTCCCCCACTCCCCCTTGATAATCTTCTCCATTAAATTTTTCAATTTCTTAACTCAAAGACACAGGTCTATAGGTTTTGTGCCTCTTTTTTGTCTCCTTTTTTTAAAAAGGGAACTAATTTGCGTTTTCCTACCCAGGTAGTTGCCCAGTTTCCAGGGTGTGTTGAAGGTGTGGTAAGGGTACGCACAAAATATCTGCTCCCCTTTAAGGGGCTCATGGGGGAGATGTTTTCCGGGGGCCCATTTCCTTTGAGGTATCGATTCCCTTAGCAGTTTCTTCACCCCCTCCCAAACTGTATGTTGTCGTTCCAAAACTTTGGGTTTGGGGTATTCCCTTTTTGGGGTCCCATTGGTCTGTCCCCCCCCCGGGTCCTTCCCGTCTCTACTGTTAAAAACTTCCTAAATTTTCGTGTTGAGCTCCCCACATACCTCTTTACGTTTCTTGTGGTTCTCCACCAAACTTTCCTCACTTTCACCTGGTCCTTGCCCGTGGGCTTCCCCCTAATGTGGTATACAGCAGTTTCGGGTCAGATTTTTTTACTTTCGTTGCTATGTGTTTTTTATAAATGTCGCTGGGCCCCCCTCCTTATTGCGCATACTCGTTTCTGGTTTACAATCTCCCTTTTTTTTCCGGGTCCTTTTTGCCTCCCGTACCCTTTTCCCTTCTCTGTTTTCATTTGTTTTTGCCCCCCTACACCTTCGGGGGAAACCAAAGGGCCCCTTTTTGGGTTTTTTTTTATTTCTGTTTTTCCCTTTGGGGAAAAAAACTTTCTCTGCCTCCTTGCACTTTTTTGGGCCCCATATTCCTTTATTCGTTTTCTGAAATTTTTCCCAAAACCCTTTCTCTGTCCCATGAACCCCCTGCAGGAAAATTTTCATAACCCGTGTGTCCCCTCTTTTATAGTTTTGGGGGTTTCCCCCTTTAGTTCCCGTTACCCTTTCCCCTTGTAAAATCTATATATAGTCAAACTAGGGCCCATGTCGTAGCTCCCAAGGGGGGCCCCTGTTTTGGGATGTCCCCGATGTTTTGAACTGCCCCCCAGGGGGGAACCAAGATCCAGTTTTCTGGTCATCCTCCCCCCTCTCTCTGGTTGTGTCCCGACATGTTGATGATGAGGTTTTTTAAGTACCCAAACCATTTATCTTGGTCTCCCTGGTTTTGGGACCCCCCTTTTGGCTCCAGGTTTTCCCCGTCGATCTCCCTTGGTTGAAATCGCCCTTCCCCGGGAAAATTTTTCTCCCGCCGGTGAGCTCTTCTTGCACCTCAGGCCAGTGTGCCCCATCACCCTGTTGTTTTTTTCGTAATCCTCTCTTTGGGCCCCCTTTCAGTTTGTGGTGGGTTTTTTACACAAATCCCAAAGACTACTTTTTGTTCTCCCGGGCTGGGAATTTTACCTTTTTCAAGGGAGTCTTTTCTCCAAACTTTTCCATGCCTTCCATTTCCTCAAATCCCCTTTTGGGGTTTTATGAGCAGTGCAACCCCCCCCTCCCCTCTACTCCTTCTACTTTCCTCAGGATCTGATTTCCTGTTGGAAGAAAGTTTTCTGTTATTTTCTCAGCGGTTTTGTTTTTGTGATGCCCATGATGTTTTGGGGGGTTTTTTACCCGATTCTTTCATTCAATCCTCATGTTTATTCGTTAAATTTCCCTCCCCGTTTGTGTACCAAACTTTAGTTTCTTTTCTATCTTGTGGTCATGCAAGTTTTTTTGGGGGTTTGGGGGGGCGAGAGCCCTTTGGTGGGGGCCTTTTTGGGGGGTGGTTTTGGTGGGGTATGTGTTTTATGGGGGGGGGGGCCCGAAAAGCCTTGGGGCAGCTTTTGGGGGGAGGGTTTTTGATATGGGGGGTTTGGGGGCAGAGGGAAAAGTGAGTGGGGTTTTAGTAAGGGTTTCTTTTTGTTGCGTTGGGAAAGTTGCGGGGGGGGGTCTTTTGGGGGGGGAGATTCTGTGGGGTGTGTTTGCCCCTTCCCCCTGTGTCTGGGTCCTGCTCATTTTTTTTGCTTTCGTTCCTCCTTTGGGCTCTGTACCCCCCTTTTTCGTGTATTTCCCTTTTTTCTTGTGTTCTGTCGCGGTCGGGTATACTTTTCTTGGTACCCCTCTTTTTCCCAGTCTTGCTTTCTCTTTTCAGCCCCGATTGAACTGGGTTTTTCCCTTTAAAAATTACTCTGACAGGCCGTTAAAACCCCCTTCACTCGCAACCAAACCCCAAATTTCTGAAAAAATTTTTCACCTGGGTCAAAATTTTCCCTTCCCCCCATTGTTTTATTTATGCCTTTAATTTTTTTTTTTCTCCTTTTTTTTTTCTTTAAAATTGGCCCCCTTGGCTTCTTGGAAACCGTACACAAAGAAGACCCCGCCCCTTTCCCCCCTTTCCCCCTGAGTCTCCCTCTGCTTCCTCTGAGGATTTTATTTCCTTCCCCCTTTACATGTTCTTGCCTTTTGTCCCTGTCATATCTGAAACCCTTTTATTCTCAGTGGGCTGTCTTTCCCGGCCAGCTTTTCCTTGTAATGAGTTGGTGTTAGAATCTTTTGCATTAAAAAAACCCTTTTAAATTTCTTCGGGCCTGTCGCTTGATCTTAGTGTTTCCATCGTCTTTTTTCCCGGCCCCACGTGGGTCTGTAGGGCCCCCTTTGTGTAAAGGCATGTCTTGTTGTTGCTTACCTCCCCTTTTTCTGCGCCCTGAAATTTGAATTTCCAAAATTGTTTTTCAGGGCCGGGGGCTTGACTCAGTGTGCTCAAAGTTTTTTCCCCGGCCCCGTGGGTCTGATGGGCCTTCGTGTACGGCATAAACTCCCTTTTTGCTTACCATCCCTTGTTTTGCGCCCTTGGGCTTTTAATTTCCTGTGTACATCTGGGAAATTTTCATTTATCTCTCTAATCTGTTTTTAGGCTTTGCGTTTCTCTTCTTGCACTGGATCCTTGCTTTGCTGCCCCAAGACCTGTCTTCCACTTCCTGACTCTTTAGCTATTTGGGTCCCCAATTTTTTTACCCAAACTCTACTATTTTTTTTCCTTTTTCCCCCCTTTTCCTTTTCCCCTTTTTTGGGGCTCTAAAATCCCCTTCTCCTCCCTGGTTCATCTACCAGATCTCTGGTTTTCCGTCCTCTAAGGCCACCCATATTTTTTTTTTTTTTTTTTTTTTTTTTTTTTTTTTTTTTTTTTGTTACCGCAGACAGAAGGCTAGCGGAGGGAGGGGGTGTGGGGGGGAGAGAGAGAAAGGGTAGAGAGAGAGGAGAGAGAAAGGGTAGAAAGAGGGAGAGAGAGGAGAGAGAAAGGGTAGAAAGAGGGAGAGAGAGGAGAGAGTATGGGGTGTGAGGGATAGCCCAAGGGGGAGAGAGAGAAATGTGAGGGGGGAGAGAAAGGGTAGAGAGAGGGAGAAAGAGAGGGAGAGGGAGAGGGAGAGAAAGAGAGAGAGAGGGAGAAAGGAGGGCGAGGGAAAAGGCTATGAGAGAGAGAAATGTGTGTGTGTGTGTGTGTGTGTGTACACTCACCTAATTGTGTTTGCAGGGGTTGAGACTCAGCAGCTGGCCCCGCCTCTTCACTGATCGCTACTAGGTCCTCTCTCTCCCTGCTCCATCAGCTTTATTATACCTCGGCTATGTTACTTCCAACTGCGACCTCTTGTTTCTGTTTCCCATCTCTGGAACATCCTGTCTCTGTCCGCCTTATCTATTCCACGCAGTATTTTGTATGTCGTTATCATGTCTCCCTTAATCCTCCTGTCCCCCAGTGTCGTCAGGCCGATTTCCTTTAACCTCTCTTCTTAGGACATTCACCTTAGCTCTGGAACTAGCCATGTAGCAAACCTTTGCACTTTCTCTAATATCTTGTCGTGCTTGACTAGGAGTGGATTCCAAATTGGTGCTGTATACTTCAGTACTGGCCTAACGTACACGGTGTACAGTGTCTTTAACGATTCCTACAAACGTATCGGAACGTTATTCCCAGGTTTGCCAGGCGCCCATATGCTGCAGCAGTTATCTGGTTGATGTGTGCTTCCGGAGACGTGCTCGGTATTATACTCACCCCAATATTTTTTCCTTGAGTGAGGTTTACAGTCTTTGGCCACCTAGCCTATACTCTGTCTGCGGTCTTCTTTGCCCTTCCCAGATCTTCATGACTATGCATTTGGCGGGGTTAAATTCGAGTAGCCAGTTGCTGGACCACGTGTGCAACCTGTCCAGGTCTCTGTAGTCCTGCCTAATCCTCATCTGATTTGATTCTTCTCATTAACTTCACATCGTCTGCAATCAGGGACACTTCTGAGTCTATCCCTTCCTTCATGTCATTTACTTATACCAAGAACAGCACTGGTCCTAGGATTGACCCCTGTTTGACCCCGCTCGTCACAGGCGCCCACTGTGATACCTCATCACGTGTGTGTGTATGTGTGTGTGTAATGTGTCTGCATGCGAGTGTAATGTGTGTGTGTGTGTGTGTGTGTGTATGTGTGTGTGTGTGTGTGTGTGTGTACTCACCTATTTGTGGTTGCAGGGGTCGAGTCATAGCTCCTGGCCCCGCCTCTTCGCTGATTGCTACTAGGTCCTCTCTCTCCCTGCCCCATGAGCTTTATCATACCTCGCCTTAAAACTATGTATGGTTCCCGCCTCCACTACGTCACTTTCTAGGCTATTCCATGGCCTGACTACTCTATGACTGAAGAAATACTTCCTAACATCCCTTCGATTCATCTGAGTCTTCAACTTCCAATTGTGACATCTTGTGTCTGTGCCCCTTCTCTGGAACACCCCGTCTTTGTCCACCTTGTCTATTCCGTGCAGTATTTTATATGTCGTTATCATGTCTCCCCTGACCCTCCTGGCTCCAGTGTCGTCGGGCCCGGGATTTCCCTCAACCTTTTTCGTAGGACAATCCCCGTAGCTCGGGGGACTAGTCTTGTTGCAAACCTTTGCACTTTCTCTAATTTCTTGATGTGCTTGACTAGGTGAGGATTCCAAGCTGGTGCTACATACTCCAGCATGGGCCTGACGTAAATGGTATACAGAGTCTTGAACAAATCCTTATGAGGTATCGGGAACGCTATCCGTAGGTTTGCCAGGCGCCCGTATGCTGCAGCAGTTATCCTATTGATGTGCGCCTCAGGAGATATGCTCGGTGTTATACTCACTCCCAGATCTTTTTCCTTGAGTGAGGTTTGCAGTCTTTGGCCATCTAAACTATATTGTGTCTGCGGTCTTCTTTGCCCTTCCCTAATCTTCATGACTTTGCATTTGGCAGGGTTAAACTCAAGGAGCCAGTTGCTAGACCAGGCTTGTAGCCTCTCCAGGTCTCTTTGTAGGCCTGCCTGATCCTCATCCGATTTGATTCTTCTCATTAACTTCACATCATCTGCAAACAAGGACACTTCTGAGTGTATCCCTTCCGTTATGTCGTTCCCAAATACCAAAAACAGTACAGCTCCTAGGACTGACCCCTGTTGAACCCCTCTTGTCGCAGGCGCCCACTCTGACACCTCGTCACGTACCATGACTCGCTGTTGTCTCCCTGTCAGGTATTCTCTGATCCATTGCAGTGCCTTTCCTGTTATGTGTGCCTGATCCTCTAGCTTTTGCAGTAACCTCTTGTGAGGAACTGTGTCGAAGGCCTTCTTGCAGTCCAAAAAAATGCAGTCGATCCACCCCTTTCTCTTTTGTCTTACTTCCGTCACCTTGTTATAAAACTCTAGTAGGTTTGTGACACAGGATTTTCCTTTCCTGAAACCGTGCTGGTTGTCAATTATACACTTGTTTCTTTCCAGGTGCTCCACCACTCTCCTCCTAATGATCTTCTCTATGACCTTGCATACTATACACGTTAGTGATACAGATCTGTAGTTTAGTGCCTCATGTCTGTCTCCCTTTTTAAAAATTGGGACTACATTTGCCATTTTCCATACCTCAGGGAGTTGCCCAGTTTCAAATGATGTGTTGAAGATCTTTGTTAATGGCTCACACAATATCTCTGCTCCCTCTTTAAGGACCCATGGGAAGATGTTGTCTGGTCCCACCGCCTTTGAGGTGTCAAGTTCGCATAGCAGCTTCTTCACCTCCTCCTTGGTTATATGTACCTCATTGTACCTCATCCAGAACTTGCTGGTGTACTCCCCTGTTCTGATTTCCTGGAGTCCTACTGATTTCCACTGTAAATACTTCTTTAAATCTCGTGTTGAGCTCCTGACATCCCTCTCGGTCGTTTCTTGTGAATTCCCCATCCCCTTCCTCATTTGATTCCTGATCCTTGACTGTTGTTTTCCCCCTGATGTGGTGCAACAGTTCGGGTCGCCTTGACTTTCATGCTATGTCATTTTCTATTGTCGCCGGGGGCCCCCCTTCTTATTGTGCATTTTTCGTTTCTGGCTCTTCGGCTAATCTTTTTTTTTTCCTGAGTTCTCGTCTTTTGTATTTTCCATTTCTAGTACACTTTTTTTTGCCTCCCTACACCTTTGGGTAAAACCAAGGACTCGTTCTGTTTTCCCATTATTTTTTTTCCCTTGGGAAAAAACCCTCCCCTCTCCCTCCTTGCATTTGTTGCCCACAGCCATCATTTCTTGTACGGGATTTCTGTATTTCCCCTCTCCCACTGAATGTTTTGGAAGGAAGTTCCTAGCCTGAGTAGTCCCCCCTTTTGTAGTTTGGTTTTTCCCCACCCATTCCGTACTCTCCCACTTGGAGCTCAACTATGTAGTCAAGCACAAAACCCACGGATCTCTACTCCCGGGGGCCCTTCTTACATGTTTCCTCGATGTCGAACTACTCAAGGTAAAATACAAAGTCCAGTCTTGTGGTTCCTTCCTTTCTCTGGTAGTGTCTCTAACATGTTGATGCATGGGTTTTCCAGTCCCAAACCCCAAAATTTTGGGCTCCCCATGTTTCGGGCCCCCCATGGGTCAGGTTTTCCCAATTTCCCCTTGTGATTGAAAAACCCAAAAATAGTAACTTTGTACCCCCGGGGTGTGCTCTCCTGGCCCTCGGCTAGTGTGTGACCTTTGCTCTGTTGCTCTCATCTATTTTCTTTGGCCTCCTGCAGTTCTGGGTGGGTTGTACTTACTGCATTTTCCCTTAGGCCCCTCAGACTGATTTTTCCCTATAAGTTCCCTTTCCCCGTGTCATCCATTCCTTCCATTTTCTCAAAACCCATTTTTTTTAAGAGCATTTTGCAACTCCCCTTCCCCTCTCTCCCTCTGTTTTTCCTGAGGATTTGATATCCGGAGAAAAAGATTGAATTGTTTTATTCGGTGAGTTTTGTTTTGCGAGTGTCTTATGTTTTGGGGTGTCTCCCTTTATTCTTTTGTGCCAAATCTCTACTTATTTGTTATTCCCTCTGCATTTGTTACCACACCTTAAATTTTCTAAAACTGTGGTCTGGGAGGTGTACTGGGGTTGGGGAGTGGGAGCCTGTAAGGAACTATGGGTGGTTGCTGTGGGGGGTGGAGTTTGTAATGCAGTGGGTGGGGGCCCTTGGATGTGGCATGGGTGTTTTGGTTTAAAATGTTTTTGGGTTTCATGGGGTTGACCGGTTTAGGGTTTTCCTGTGTCTGGGATCCCTTCTGTCTTCTCCATCCCTCTCTTTCCCCCTTTCTCCTTTGTACCCTCTCTCTCGTTTCTCCTTTCTTTTGTGTTCTGTTGCGGGCGAGATACACCCCTGTATGCCGGCATGTCCCCTTTAATCGTGCTTTCTCCTGCAGGATCCCGTTTGAGTCGATTTGCCTTGAAAGGGCACTTTCACTGGCCCGGGGCTTTTTTTCCAAACCCCCCCATCTCCGAAAATTTTTTCCCGTGGGTCTGTCGTCTTTCCTATTGCTTTTTATGAGCTTTCAATTGTTTTTTTCCCTTTTTTTCTTGTTATGTTTCCCTTCAACTTCCCGGGGCCTACACAAAAAAATGACCCCACCCTTTCATTCTCCCCTGCATATCCCCTGTATCACCTCATTCAAATTTTATTTCCTCCATTGCAGCTTTTCCCTTTTTTTCAGTTTCATAGCTAAAGTTTGGGCTCAGTGGGCCCGTCATTTTCCCCTTCTCAGCTTTCCCTGGGGTTGCTTTTTTCTGTTAGGGCCCCCACATATAGCTTAGCTTTTCATTTTTTACAGTCTCCATGATAGAGTTTACATGCGTTTTGCTCCTTTTTTCCCCACGGGCCCCTTATTTTTGGACTGGGTGCAGTTTCGTCATCCCCAAAAAATTCTTTTGTTTTTGGCTGTTTTAGATTTTTAGTTTCCCCTTCTAAAATCTGTATCTTGGCCTCTGCTGCTTTTACTTGCGCCTCCCATTCCTGCTTTCCATTGTATCCTCTCTTCCATTCTCATGCTAAGTTTAGTTTCTTTTCCCATTCAGTTCCTTTTTAAAAGCTCTGCTGCCCATTTCCTTTGCAGCTTCTCCCCCTTCCCCTTTGGGTTTTTTTCTTGTTGCTTTCTGGAAACCCCATTTTTGTTTTATCCTGTTCCTCAAGGGGGAAACCTATGAATCGTGCGTTGGGTTAGTAGTGTGTATGTCAGAGTGTTGGGGGGGGGGGGGGTAGGGGAGGAATGTTGGCTATGGGGGAGAGGAGTGGGGAGAGGGAGGGGAAAGGGGGGAGAAGCAATGGGTGAGTGGGGGAGGGGGAGGGGGGAAGGAGGGAGAGGTGGGGGGGGGGGAGGGTGAAAGAGGGTGGGGGGGATCAGGGAAAGGAGTGAGATGTCGGTGGGGATGGGGGAAAGAGTGTGTGTGTGTTTTTTTTGTGTGGTATGTGTGTGGTGTTTGTATGTGGTATCTATGTGTGTGTGCATGTGTGTGTATGGTGTATTATGTGTGTGTGTGTGGTGTGTTGTTGTGTGGTTGTGTTGTGTTTTGTGTTGTGTGTCTGTGGTGTCTGTGTGTATATATATATATATGTGTGTGTGGGGTGTGTGTACTCACCTAGTTGTACTCACCTAGTTAAGGTTGCGGGGGTCGGTCCGAGCCCTGGCCCCGCCTCTTCACTGATCGCTACTAGGTCACTCTCTCTAAACCCTTTGAGCTTTATCATACCTCTGCTTAAAGCTATGTATGGATCCTGCCTTCCACTACATCGCTTCCCAAACTTTTCCCACTTACTGACTACTCTGTGGCTGAAGAAATACTTCCTAACATCCCTGTGATTCATCTGTGTCTTCAGCTTCCAACTGTGTCCCCTTTTTTACTGTGTCCAATCTCTGGAACATCCTGTCTTGTCCACCTTGTCAATTCCTCTCAGTATTTTTGTATGTCTTTTATCATGTCCCCCCAAATCTCTCCTGTCCTCCAGTGTCGTCAGGTTGGTTTTCCCCTTTAACCTCTCCTCGTAGGACATACTCTTAGCTCTGGGACTAGTCTTGTTGCAAACCTTTGCACTTTCTCTAGTTTCTTCACGTGCTTGGCTAGGTGTGGGTTCCAAACTGGTGCCGCATACTCCAATATGGGCCTAACGTACACGGTGTACAGGGTCCTGAATGATTCCTTATTAAGATGTAGGAATGCTGTTCGAGGTTTGCTAGGCGCCCATATGCTGCAGCAGTTATTTGGTTGATGTGCGCTTCAGGAGATGTGCCTGGTGTTATACTCACCCCAATATCTTTTTCCTTGAGTGAGGTTTGTAGTCTTGCCCCCCTAGACTGTACTCCGTCCTGCAGCCTTCTTTGCCCTTCCCCAATCTTCATGACTTTGCACTTGGTGGGATTGAACTCAAGGAGCCAATTGCTGGACCAGGCCTGCAGCCTGTCCAGATCCCTTTGTAGTTCTGCTGGTCTTCGATCGAGTGAATTCTTCTCATCAACTTCCGTCATCTGCAAACAGGGAACCTCAGAGTCTATTCCTTCCGTTCATGTCGTTCAAAAATTTACCAGAAACAGCACTGGTCCTAGGACTGACCCTGCGGGACCCCCGCTGGTCATAGGTGCCCACTCTGACGCCTCGCCAGTACCATGACTCGCTGCGGGTCTTCCTGAAAGTTTTTCCCTGATCCATTGTAGTGCCTTCCCTGTTACCCCTGTTTGGCCCCTCCAGTTTTTGCACCAATCTCTTGTGGGGAAAACTGCGTCAAAGCCTTCTTGCAGCCCAAAAGAAATGCAATCCACCCACCCCTCTCTCTCTTGTCTTACTGCTGTCACCATGTTTTAGAACTCCAGTAGGTTTGTGCACAGGATTTCCCGTCCCTGAAACCATTTGGCTGCTGTTGATGAGATCGTTCCTTTCTAGGTGTTCCACCACTCTTCTCCTGATAATCTTCTCCATGATTTTGTAACTATACATGTCAGTGACACTGGTCTGTAGTTTAATGCTTCATGTCTGTCCTTTTTTAAAGTTTGGGGAAACAACATTTGCTGTCTTCCATGCCTCAGGCAATCTCCCTGTTTCGATAGATGTATTGAATATTGTTGTTAGGGGTACACATAGCGCCTCTGCTCCCTCTCTCAATACCCATGGGGAGATGTTATCTACCCCCATTGCCTTTGAGGTATCTAGCTCACTCAGAAGCCTCTTCACTTTTTCCCTCGGTTGTGTGCACTGTGTCCAGTACTTGGGGGTTTGTGCCCCACCTCTCCGTCTTTCTGGAGTCCCTTCTGTCTCCTCTGTGAACACTTCTTTGAATCTCTTGTTGAGTTCTTCACATACTTCACGGCCCATTTTTTGTTGTCCTCCCTCCTTCCTTCTTAGCCTGATTACCTGGTCCTTGACTGTTGTTTTCCTCCTGATGTGGCTGTACATCAGTTTCGGGTCAGATTTGGCTTTCGCTGCAATGTCATTTTCATATTGTCTTTGGGCCTCCCTTCTTAGCTGTGCATATTCGTTTCGGGCTTACGACTGTTCTCCTTATTCTCCTGGGTCCTTTCCCTTTCTATATTTCTTCCAAATTCCTAGCACATTGGTTTTTGCCTCCCTGCCCCTTTTGGGGTAAACCATGGGCTCATCCGGGCTTTTCATTATTCCTGTTACCCTTGGGTACAAACCTCTCCTCAGCCTCCTTGCATTTTGTTGCACATATTCCATCATCTCATTAACTGGTTCCCTGCCAGTTCTCTGCCCCACTGAACCCGTTCAGGTATTTCCCTCATTCCTGTGTAGTCCCCTTTTGTGTTTGGCTTCATTCGTCCTGGCTTCCTGCTTCTCCCTCCACTTGTAGCTTACTTTTGTATTCGAAAGCTTAAAACCACATGGCATGGCCCCAAGGGGTCTTTCATATGTGATGTCCTCGATATCTGCACTACTCAAGGTGAATACTAAGTCCAGCCTTGCTGGTTCATCCTCTCCTCTCTCTCTTGTAGTGTCCCTTACGTGTTGGCACATGAAGTTTTCCAGTACCACCTCCATCATCTTAGCCCTCCCACGTATCTTGGCCCCCATGTGGGTCCAAGTTCTCCCAATCGATCCCCTTGTGGTTAAAGTCACCCATGATCAGGAGCTTTGCCCTGCATGCATGCATCTTCTGGCCACTCTAGCCAGTGTGTCAACCATCGCTCTATTGCTCTCGTCGTACTCTTGCCTTGGCCTCCTGCTGTTCTGTGGTGGGTTATACATCACTGTATTACCCCCTTTGGGGGACTCTAGAGTGAAGTGTTCCCGCTATGTAGTCACTTTCTTCTCCGCTGTCTCCTCTCTCCAGCTCATCAAAATTCCAGCGATTTTTGATCAGCAACGCCACCCCCTCCACCCCCCTGTTCCCTCTGTCTTTCCTCAGGATTTGGTATCCCTTTGGGAAAGATGGCATCTGTTATCAAACCTGTAAGCTTGGTTTCTGTGAGAGCTATGATGTCCGGTGATGTTTTCTTTGACTCTTTCATGCCACTCCTCCCACTTATTTGTTATTCCATCAGCGTTTGTGTACCATACTTCAGTTTCCTTTCCAACACTGGGGTTTTGGGGGGGTTTGTGAGGGTGGGAGGCCCTGGTGGCATACTGTGGATTCTATAGCTTGGTGTTGGGTGGAGGCTGTGGGTATGGATTGTAGTGTGTGTTGGGATGGTTGTGTAGGTTGTATGGTTCTGAGAATAGTTGTGTGGTGCTTGCCCTTGCTGTTCTGTTTTGCTTGACTGACCTCTGCTGGTTCCATCCTTGTCTCTTTTCCTAGCTCCTTTCGCTTTTTTGTCCTCTCCCTCAGCTGCTGTCGTTCTGTTTTTGTTCTGTCTCTGTCTAGGAACACCCTCTTGTACTTTTCCCGAGTATTTCAATCGTGGTTTCTCTTGGAGGATCCTGTTCCGCAACTGTTTCCGTTCCTGAGAATCAGCTTGATTGGTGGGTTTTTCCCCCCTTTTCGAGTCCCCCCCCCTATTTCTCTGAAAATTTACAATCTCGTCCATCTCCTTCACCTATTTCTGTGATGATTTTCTCAATCTCCTTTCTTTCTTCTGCTGCCTTTCAGTGTGTGTCCTTTCCTCTCTCTCTGAAGCCATGGATAAACAAATGATTTTGCCCTTTCTTCCTCCCATTTCCTCACCCTCTGTGACTCTGGATCCTGCCTGTATGTGGTCAGTTTCTCTCTTGATTTTTCCAGTGGCTCTTGATAGCCTGGTTTTTGCCTTAGCATTCGACCTATCATCCTCTCCCCTCTGCAACCAGCTGTTTTCCCTTTCACTCCTTGGTCCTCCTTGGCAGGTGATATGACCTTAGCTAATTCTTAATTCCTTCCTTCCTGTTTTTGCCCCGCAGCTTCATATGCTGTGTCTTCTCTGGTCACTGCCCCCGTAACTCGCTTCAGCCTATTTATCTCAACTTCTAGGCCCCTTTTCTTGGCTACTGAAGTTTCGACTTGTGCCTCCCAATTCTTTGTCTCCTTCTCCAACCTCTTTTTCCAAATTTTACAGAGAGTTCTTTCTCCATTTTTTCAGAAAGCTTCCTAATTTTCTCTCCCACTCTTGTTCCATTCTTTTCATGCTCCTCCATCCCCCTCCTCCCTACCAGAACCATTCTCATCTGATCCCCTTTGGGTTTCCCGCGAGTCCCCACCTTTTTTTTTTTTTTTTTGTGAGGGGAGAGAGAAGGGAAAATAGAAGGAGAGAAGAGAGGGGGAAGAGTGGGGAAGGGAAAGGGGGAGAGAGGGGTGTGAAGGGGGAAAGAGAGAGAAGGGAAGGGAAGGAGAGGGGGAGAGTGAGAAGGGAAAAATGGAGAAGAGATGGAGAGAGCGAGAGAGAGAGAGAGAGAGAGAGAGAGAAGGGAAGGTAGAGAGGGGGGGGATAGTGAGAAGGAAAAAGGGGAAAAGAGAGAGAGGGGGAGGAGAGAGGGGAAAGGGTAGGAGAGGGGGAGGTTAGAAGGGAAAATGGGGAAGAGAGAGAGCAAGAGAGAGAGAGGGAGAGAGGGGAGAGGGGGGAGAGAGAGGGGGGAGGAGGGAGAGAGAGGGAGAGAGAGGGAGAGAGGGAGGGAGATGAGAGAGAGAGGGGGAGAGAGAGTGAAGGAAGAGTAGGAGAGGGGGGAGAGTTAGAAGGGAAAATGGGGAAGAAGAAGCAAAAGAGAGAGCAAGGAGAGAGAGAGAGAGAGAGAGAGAGAGGGGAGAGAGAGAAAGAGAAGGCAAAGAGGGGGAGAGAGAGGGGGGCAGAGAGGGGGAGAAGGGGGAAAAGGGGGGTATGGAAGAGCGAGAGGGGAGAGAGGCTAGGGGGAGAGGGAGGGAGGGGAGGAGGGGAGAGAGATGGGGAAAGGGAGAGGGGGGAGAGGAAAAATGGGAGGGGAGAGATGTTAGAGGGTGAGAGATGTTAGAGGGGGGGAGGTGTTAAAAGGTAAGAGATGTTAAGGGGGGGAGGATGGGGGAGGAAAGAGAGAGAGATAGGTAGAGAGTGATAGGTAGAGAGAGAGATATAGGTAAAGAGTGAGAAAGGTAGAGATTTGGTCTCTACTTAGGATAGGAAAGGGGGGGGGGGAGAGGAGCAAGGTTCAGATGGTCAGTTCACAGGACGGTGTGAAATTCTGTGTATGTGTGTGTTTGCGTGTGTACTTCAGCTTACAAGTGCTTGTTCCCGTACGTGTGTGTGTGTGTGTGTGTGTATGTGTATGTGGTGTGTGTGGGGTATTTGTGTGTGTGTGTATGTGTGTGTGTGTATGTGTGTGTGTGTACGTGTGTGTGTGTGTGTGTGTGTGTGTGTATGTATGTGTGTATGTGTGTGTGTTGTATGTGGTGTGTGTGTATGTGTGTGTGTGTGTTTGTGTGTGTGTGTGTGTGTGTGTGTGTATGTGCATGTGGTGTGTGTGTGTATTATGTGTGTGTGTTTTGTGTGTGTATGTGTATGTGTATGCATGTTGTGTGTTGTGTGCGTGTGGCGTGTGTGGTGTGTGTGTGTGTGTGTGTGTGTGTGTGTGTGTGTATGTGTATGTGTATGTGTGTGTGTGCGTGTGTGTGTGTGTGTGTGTGTGTGTGCCCACTTTTAAGTATTCATACTGCTAATAAATACCGGTAGATACCAGTAATTCTAAGCTTACCAATACTTGTAAAAACTTATCGATTCTACTTCTAAAATTCGAAAGTAGCTAGGTTGTAAAATTTAGCTTGTCCAGCTTAAGTGTCTGACATATCCCCCCACTACCGCTTTACTCCTTGCACTCTCCTCTATGTTAATTCTACTCTAATTCTGGTTATGGCTTGCAGGAGTGAGTGGGCCAGTATCTAACAGTGATGCAGGACCAGACTCAATCTTTCAAATGCAACCTCAACAGGTGAAAAACTTGCGCTGACAGCGGTGGTGATGACAAGTTGCCAGAAGCTGATGACGTAGCCGTCGTACATAGGCCTTCTCTCACTATTTGTAACTCTTCACCCGTGATATTTATAACCATTATGCTCATGCATCCCGCGTTCCCCAAGTGATTTCACTTTTCACTTATTACAGATTTCACTTCACATTCGGTGTTACACTTTATATGTATAATGGCATACAAACTGTTGTGGACGTCACTGCTTCAGTAGGCCTGCTGCACCTTCCCCTTTTTGTATATTTCATTTTTTCTTTCTTCTTTTGCCTATTAACTTTTTCACTCTCACATTACGGTGCCCACATTTTCACTTGTTAAACAAACGCTGGTAATTCTTTATCCCCCGTTTCCAAAATCACTTTGATCTTTTTATGTTTGGTGTCTGTGTGGCAACAGTGCCTAGTAGATCCACAACGGTTTGGCACTTTTAAAAGAAAATACTGAATTTAGGTTTCCCCTCGAAATTTTTCAAATAATAACTATAGTTAAACACTCGTAGGTTTGTTCACTGACTTTGTCACTACCACTGATTACTGTAGGGGTTATTGCACCCTCAAAAACACGAGGTTCTCGGAGCCTTGTGTCCCACGTCTGCACCACCATGTGTGTGTGTA
>NC_069407.1:66758011-66760017 GCF_026875155.1 Cherax quadricarinatus
TAAATATACTCTAAGGCTTATTAAAAATTCATAGCAACTGTGTGTTCCCAGCAGCGCATCATCTGTTGCTCAGTTGAGTGTTCAACTCACTGGAGGGTTGCTGGTTTGATTCCTAGTCGGGGCGAATCATATGGACAGATTTTCTACCTACCACCCATGCTCGCCTATAAATATATAGAAACCTGGATGTTAGTTAATCATTTCTCAGGTAACGGGGGGATGGTCGGGGAAAGAAAGATGGTGGTTATTATTCTTTGTGAAGCTTTCTCAAGGTTTATTCTGATTCACTTATTTAACAAGGTTAACAGTGAAAAATAAAACAAGTCTGTATTAATTTTTATTACATTTATTCTTGAATCGATCTGCGATCACTGAAATTATTTCCTAAAATAATTACAGTAGACCCTCTTATTACACGGATTTTTTTGGGCACGTTTTGATTACACTACTGAAAAATTTCGGGATAATTTATACAACACTTCGTAAAATTATCTTAACACGGTTAGGCTTGTGTGAGGAGAAAAAATCTGGAGCATCGCCGAGCTTAAAGGCAGCAAAGGATCACATCACCTTCCTGCTTTCCGGTAATTCGTCAGGTGATTTCAAGTGTAAGCCCATTGTTATTTACCGCTCTAAGAATCCTCGTTCTTTGAAAGGTGTAGATAAAACACCTTTCCAGTAATTTGGAGGTCAAACGATTCAGCATGGAAGACAGAGGAAATATTTATTGACTGGTTTAAACACCACTTATTCCTGAAGTCAAGTGTTATCTGCACAGCAAGAACCTTGCATTCAAGGTTCCCTTCATTCTTGATAATTCCCGTAGTCATCCACAAGCTTAGATGGATGTAACCCAACATGTAAATTTCTTTTTACCTACAAAAACAACGTTCTGGATCGAAGAGTTATCAAGTCATTCAAATGTAACTACACTAGAAAAGTGATGAAAAAACTACTTTCATCATTGGACTCTGATTCCACCCTGGCAGTACCAATCTTCTGGAACAAATTTAACATTTCAGATGCCATCAGCTATACTAGAATTCTTTCACTGGTTTTTTCCTTGCTTGAGAGTCGGGTTCAGGAAATTGTTCAGCTGGCAAGGAGATTACCAGGTGATGGTTTTGAAGATATGAAAGAAGAAAATGTGAATGAGCTCTTAGATGATGATGATGATGATGATGATGATGATAAAGATAGGAGTCAAGAGCAAATGTTACCAGAGCTCAGTGCATAGATAGAAGGAAGCCAGATAACAGAAGAAGAAGAACCTGAAGAAAAACAGTTATCATTGCAGCAGTTCCGTAAACAGTTCCATGTTGCTGCTAAATGCAGACTTTTTCACTGAAGAAGATCCTGACAAATCTGGAAGCAGTGCTTTGCAACGGGGTCTCAAGTGCAGCTGATGATGCCCTACCATTAGTTGTATAATATACTGCAGGGTAAAATAAGCCAGAGATCCATTACAGAATTTATGAACACTCCAATACATGTCAGTAGTGTGTCACTGATTACTTGTATTACTTGTGTAGTATAGGTAGATAATCCCAGCTATGCTATAGATAGGCTCCCTGACTAACTGTATAGGCTCCGTGGCTAGCTGCGACATCACGAGCTCCTCATATGTGAGCCGATAACTAGAGGCCTCTCTCTCAGATTCAACAAGGCAAGGCCTGGGCTTCCCCTCAAGACTCCCATAATATACGTTATCAGACCGTCCAAGCGTGTATTCCTTTTCATCCGACATCTCCTTTAAACACCGACACATACATCCATCGACTTTAGTACCAACCATCCACTTCTGCCAACAAACAAGAACCATCCACCTCAGCCCAGTAGGGCCACAACATGCATCTCCACTCTCTTCACAATTACTGATATGCACCAGCAACCATAATGGAAGGTAAAAAATATTAATTCTGTTGCATTTGTTGTCTTAAACAACAAAAACAAAATTATCGTTTTCATTTTTATAAGATGCGGATTTCTAAAATAAAATTGGTTTT
>NC_069407.1:66760517-66833248 GCF_026875155.1 Cherax quadricarinatus
ACGGCGTGCCGGGGGCGCAGCCAGTCGGAATTTTTTACCAGTGAGCGAAGGTCCCCTCACTGCCCACGAAAAATTTAAAAATTTCCCTTTTTTTAGTGCTTGCAAGACAAAATAAGTTCCGGGCTGCAAAAAAAGCCCCTAGTGCCAACCCTTTGGGGTAAAAAAGGGTGAGAAATAGATTGAATTTAAAAAACCATCATTGAACAATTTTGAAAGGGGTACAAGTGTGGCGAACTGTCCGGGGATTTAAAAACCCACACAACCTTATTTTCCATATGCCAAAAAAAAAAAAAAGGATTTTTGGTTGCAAAGGAAAACATGTCAAAAATGAGTCACAGTACGGGGAAGGGGTTGAAATTATTTTGGGTGGATATTAGAAAAAAATTAGCAGGAGATACTCTTATGACTTCATTTATTTAAAAAGGCTAGCAGTTGCAGAAGTTTGGTAAAAAAATTTTGGCCTGCAAAAGTGGAAGTGAGTAAATTTTAAGGCCAGAAAAGGGCTGGTTTGAGGATTTAAAACCGTATGGCAACCAGTGGGGTAAGGCATGGTGACTGCCATTCAGACTCAAACCTCACTAAAGGGAAAAAGACTTGGGGTGAGTATAACCCCAGGCACCCCCCGAAGCACACATCACCAAATAACTGCGCAGCATATGGGCGCCTAGAAAACCTCAGAACAGCATTCCGACATTAAAAAGGAACATTCAGGACCCGTACCCCGTACTTTTGGGCCCATTTTGGAGTTGCGGCACCATTGAACCCACACCTAGCCAAGAAAGTAAAGAAATAGAAAAGTGCAAATGTTTGCAAAAGAGTAGTCCCAAGCAAAAGGGTATTCCTACGAGGAGAAAAAATCAACCTACGACACTGGGGGACAGGAAGATAGGGGGACATGATAACGCATCAAAATACGAGGGGAAATTGACAAGGTGGCAAAGAAGAGTTCCAAATTGGCACAGTAACGGGGGACACGTTGGAAGTTTGAAGACGCAAAAGAATCACGGGGAGTTAGGAAGTATTTCTTCAGCCACAGAGTAGCCAGTAAGTAAATAGTTTGGAAGGATAGTGGGGCAGGTTTATCTTAGTTTTAAGAAAGGGGTATGAAAAGCTCAGGCTCGGGGAAGGACCTATAGCGATCAGTAAAAGGGCGGGGCCAGGAGCTCGGACTCGACCCCGCAACCCAAATAGGTGAAAAACTAGGGGAGTATACACACACACACACCACCAAATATTTAATATTTTAAAAATAAAAATATAATATATATAAAAATAATATTTAAATATATTTAAAAAAAAAGAAATACAAAATAAAAAGATAAAATTGCAATGTGAAAACAAGTGCTTTTAACAAGTGAGTTGGGAAATGTAAAACATAGCGAAATGCAATAAAAGTGCATCATGATTTTATTCGACTTTCCTTTCTTCTTTTGTGGAACGAATGAGCTTTTTATAGGGCCCGAAGGACCAGGGGAAATAAAGGCATTGTCGCATTTATTTAAAAAGAAAAGTATAACGGAAGTCGGAAATCTTAAGAAAGGAGAATATGAGTTTGGACGAAGCAGCTTGAAAAATTAAGAATCTTGTCTCTTTTATAACCATTTGATGTTTCATCAGTCATCCCAAGAATTCGCCGCTCAAAGGCACCACTTCGACGCCCACAAGAGCACAAGGACAAAAAAAAAAAAAAAAAAAAAAAAAAAAAGGGTCTGATGAAAAGAAACGACTCGCATTCCTCAGATAAATTATTTTCTTGTGCAGCTGCCTGTTTTACTGCAGTTGTTGCTACTGTCATTGTTACTTTTTTTTTTGTTACTATTCTGGTTATTGTTGTTCTGGAAGTTGCCTATGTTTGTTATTCTTGTTACTGTAATTGTTTTAGTTGTTGTGTTGCTTTTTTTTCCTGTTGTTGTTGCTGTCTTTCATGTTAGCAAAAACAATGACAACAGTCATTGGGAATCTCCTGCCATCAAACACAAATCTCAGTGCAGCAACACACGCAATATCACAGAATTTGTTCTCTTTGCCAACACAGCTAATTTTCATATTTCACCTGGACAATGGAAACCAGATGTCATTTCAAAATTCGCCCTTAAAAAGCATATAGCAGCACCTTACCTAATATGGAATACCAATACATGATTAGGAAATATATGATATAGAGAAACTACTTTCCCAGTTGAAAAGGCATTTTTTAATTGTTCAGACATAACTAAACCTTTCATAACCTGACGAAATTTTATAGTCAAATTCTGCTAAAAAATATAACATTTTATAAATGAGATACCCACACACACACACACACAACACCCAAAAAAACACACACACACACACAAATATAAAATAATATATATAGAAAACAAATTAAAGAATAAAATTAAGATTTTATATCATTAAAAGTTTGATAATTGATATCACAACCGCTTTAATTTTTATTTTTTAATTGTTTATATTTTGAAATATGAAACACCTTTACTATCTTAGCATATATTATATAATATATATAAAATATTATATATAAATATATATATATAATAAATTATATTTATATATATTTATATATAAAATTATATATATTATATGTATGAAAATATATATATGAATATATATAATATATATAATATATATATATATAAAATATATATAATATATATATATATAGTTTTATAATAAATTTCATATATATATATCATTAAAATTAAAATATATATATTATATATATATATATATAATATAAAATTAAAAATGTCGTTTGGGGCCGAATAGGGAAAACGGTCAAAAAGCCCAAAACTTATTTAAAAATTAAGACTTTTTCTACAGTTTTTCCTTATGCATTTAAAGATTTTTTTTTCATTTATATTATTGTAAAATTAATAATTAATAATTTTGCACCAAAAGAACCGTAGAAAACTTACCTTACCGCTTTATAACAAGCGCAATTTAATTCAGCCTAATCCAACTAAATATATTTTTGGTAAGTTTACAGTAATTTAATATTAACAAACACAATGAAATATATTTGTTTTCGTTAGGTTAAGAATGATTTTTTCGAAATTATTGCATACACAAATTTCCGCTTGCCCATTTGGGGAAAAGACTTGTAAAATTAAGCCAAAATCGCAAGTTTTACCTATTCAGCACGACATATATATTTCTTAGCAGCTCGTTTTCTTTTATTTAAACAGAAATATAGGGCCTGATCTGCGCCAGGGCCACGCAGGCGATAACCCTCGGGATTATTAACAATTACTGACATGATAGTTCACAAGTCTTCTGATGCAGCTGTAAATTTTATTTCTCTACATGCTTTCCTTGTTGTGAAAGTATTTCTGTAAATGACTTATTTTCCTACTACCAGGAGGTCCGAAACACTGTCATTTTCATTCTTCTTCTCTTCATTATCTCATCTTATATCTTCAAGTTTCAAAAACTCTGCATACTCTCACATTAATACGACTATTTACTCTTAAAAAATACTCATCCAATAAAGTCACCTGACCTTTGCCATCCCTTTACATGTAATTATCGTAATCTTAGCATCCTTCTTTCTCCAGATATTACACAATAAGATATACCATCTAGTTAATTTTTCTTCTCGTACCGACAATTCAGGTGAGTATTCTCTTTCTTGTTTTTCTTGTCTTTTCCAGTGCTTTGATATCTGCCTTTTCCATTTTTTTCCGAGAGATATAAATGGTTCAGGATATTTTGTTAATAAATCGGAACCTGGGTGTTAGACGACTGTCATGTTTGTTTTATTGACATAAGCAACGATATTTACTGTCATGCGACGGGCTATAACTAGCCAACAATAGGTCTTCTTCCCCAATTATCTTTCTTCCAGTCTTACAGACGGTGTCTTGCTAAATCATATTTTTACTAGTGAAGATATATATTGAATATTCATTTCCATAAGGCTATGTTATCTGCTAGAGCAATGTAAACTTTTCACAGTCTTAGGAGTTCCTTGGTATTTGTCCTATTCACCAGAGAAGCAAACATTTCTCGCGAGCCCCGGCGTTATAGTGGCTTAGTGTACATAAAAGTTTTTCTCAAGTGGTGTAGAACTGAGAAACATCTCTTATATTTCTCCTGCTCACGTTCACACTCATCACAGGTAAAAAAAACCTGTGCTACTTGATCACCTTGAGATTAATTTAGCTAACATTGTACACTGCTTTAACATTCGTAAAAATTTATTACGAATAGGTTCTTGCACATGTTTCCGAGATTCAATAATTTCTTTGTCTGAGTTCTGTCGTTCATCAGAAATATTTTCTTAAAGGATATAGCTCTGGAATACCTATTGCATCAGTTACAACTTCAATGCTTCCGATGATATATGGTTAGGTTAACTGTAGTGAGGTTTACATCAGTTCTCCAGAACACCAGTACTAATTATGCAACTGGTTAAACAAAATGCGACATAACATTAGGTGATCTCTTATTTATAACATGTCAGTTTTATGTTTACAATGAAGAGATCATAATCTCTCCCAAACTTATATTTGACCGACTCTTCGGAAAACAGGAGATCAGTTTTAAAACAATAGAAACATATGCTGTATTCTTATAAGATCGATGGACTGATTATATTGTCTCCAGGCAGAGGGGCTGATCACCTCAATGTCCTTCTGATCTACACTATTCTTCTTTGTATTGGACTGATGAAGTCACTGTGTAGCGAAACGTTTCCACAATAAAGATGCCCAAGTGATGCCCAATTTGTCTGCTCTCTAAACCATTTATCTAAAGTTTCTATACAAACTAGATTGAAGATTCCTGACACTCCGCCATGGAAGACATGCTTGTCTCTATTTCCAAAACACGGTTTATGAATTTAGTATAACAAGAACTGTAAAATGCACAAAGCTATACTAAATAAAGATATCATGAATAAATATATTTATAGTTTGCATTAGAAATAATAGTCACGAATCAAAACAAATTTTAAATATCTGACTGCAAGTCTATCCAACTATACGTCAAATATAAGATAATAAATCCACAATTGATAATTATTCTGACGTATCATAGAAAAAAAAATACATCACACAAGTGTCAACTCACTCGCACACGACGTCCAGTCAATACAAACAATATATCACCAAATACTTTCTAGTCAAGGACTAAGTCCATAAAATACGATGTGTAGACACCAAATAGGTAATCAGAGACAGTCTACTCGGTCCTAGAAAAGGCAGTGTTCGCTAAGATCACTCGCTACTAGTGTGCAGAATCAAACCTCTTCCAGAGACTGAATTCACACCAGACAATGAAAGAGAGCAACACCCAAAACAAGTCAATGCCAATCCTAAAACACACAGTGTACCCAACTTAAGGGCACAGTCTGTCCACACAGGTCAGCCACATCAAAATACTGCGCGTTGACCCAAACTGTTCCACATCGATTATATCCCTAAAGTGCACATAGTAAGTTTACACTGCGCCAAATAGTAAAAGCTCTCTCAGGTACGCTAAAACATATCAAGGAGCAGAAACTAAGTCCACAGTGACATAAAGTAGGCTATGTGTTCACGAAAGTGTAACAGTACTTAATAGATTCTATGACAAAGTTGTGGCGATAATTCTTCTTCTTGATTCGCCGGTACTCTCCCGGCCCGGGCCTTTTCCAAGTGGTGACCCGGCCTTGGCTCCCTGTCTCGGGAGTAACTCAGACTAATGTCTGCCATGGAAGGAGGTACAAGTATCTCCTCATCGTTGGGACCAACTGTCCCCAGGCCTAGCCATATTCCCCGCCCTCACGGGGCTTGTAGGGAGAAGCTAGGCCTCTCTGGTCTGCCATCCCCGCCGCAAGAGGGCTAATTGGAATGGCAGTCTTGTAAGCAGCAAGCTCTGGCTGAGGCACCTACCCTGTCCTAGAAGAGCTGGGAATGGTGTCGATCAACAAGCTCCCACCCAACTCATCCACCAAGGAGAAGTTAGTCAATGAAAACTTTAAAATCCCGTTAAGTTATGCTAAGAATCTATATTAAATGCTATTTCTGGTTTTCTGGTTGTTTAAGTGTGTTTGTCAGTTTGTGAGCGCGTGTATAGATGAGTGTTCATGCTAATCTTTTTCTCCACCTCACTAAAACTGTAATAAATTAGAATAAGATTTCTCATGTTCTGGTTTTCCCTTAGTTTTAATTTGCAAGGCATGCAAAAATCCACAAGTCCTAGTTTACATGTCTGTATTTTCGCACATTTATATGTTTCCATACACAAACACACAGCTATGAGGCAGGGCCAGGAGTCGTGACTCGACCTCTACAACTACAGATAGAGGAGTACGAACAGGTGAGTACACACACGCACACGTGTGTGGCAAGGTATCAAAGTGGGCGCCTGTGACGAGTGGGGTGCCACAAGGGTCAGTCCTAGGACAAGTGCTGTTTCTCGTATATGTGAATGAGAGTAATGGAAATGATGATAGCATTCAGTCATTTAAAAGTAAACAAAGGAGAAAAAGTGAGAGAGGACTAGAGTGTCGATGTAGTCAGGCTTACTTGACTCGTAGGCATTGTACACACAGGGTGCATGAAGCCTTTCTTCAAATGAAGAATGTGTTAACCTGAACTTTCCTGACAACACCCTGCTGCCAGCTAAGTGTGTATGGCTCATGGAAGCAGTAAAGAAACATCATAAGGCAAGGATCCAATTTAGAAATAACTCGCACAAGTATGTGTCTGTGGAACAGAATGATGATTAGACCAATGATCTACTTAATACAACTTATGGAGGTATTTAGCTGCTCTGCCCTCCATCAGAAACTCAGCACTTTAAAAAATGGGTTAGTATTATAATCTTTGGATACCCTCTCTACATGGACTCTTCCTATATAACTCGAAGTGAGCATATCATCAAGCCTAAAAGACTTAACGAAAGATTCCAAATTATTGCCATTTGAGTAATGTCCAGTGCTCCTCCCTCGGAATATCTGGGTGCAGGCCTATGATTCCTACCTATCGAAGTGTACCTACCCGCTAATGTAGGTGTTGCAAGTGCAGGAACTATGGCCATTTTGCAGTAGGCTTTGGAATACTACATTAGTGGTGTGGAAAGTATGCTAGGAAACACCCCACTAGAGAATGCACAGTAGGCCTTGACAACCAGAAACTGAAATGTATTAACTGTACAGAAGCTGGGGATACAGTTTGAAATAAGGACTGCAGACGGAACCCAAACAACCTTCAACATCAACCTGATAACAGTCCTTTAATGGCAATTGAGGATGAGGCCAGCCAACCTACCACAGCCAGACTCCACCTCAGCAAATTGTGGAAGAGCCCAACATACCTGCAAAGGATTCTGGTGATACCAGAATGACATCACACACACACACCAGTTGTGATGGAACTAGCCATCCCTGCTAGCGCATGTGGAACTACTGATCTGCCACTACACACACTTGTGCTTACACCTGAATATGTGGATGAAGAGGTCACTCTTCCAAATTCACACATCTACAATAGAAGAACGGACAGCACACATGTGACCTCACTGGAAGCTGGAGATGAGTTAGGTGCGCAGGAAGTACTTGCAATGAATAACGAGCCAGTCATGCCAGAGGCACCATGAGAGAATACAAATGTAACCTTGGTACCTAACTAACTCAGAAGTACCTTTCTCTGGAGATAAATTTTATAAATATAGGTAGTCAGGATGGTGTCCTTGAGTACGATATCAAAAGTGCAGTAATTTCTATTCAGTTTCAAAGGACTTGTGACGAAGAAACCAATGACTCTCGGCATCAGACATTACCTAGGAAGTGGCTGGTAATATGCCGGGAAATGCTTAGAGAAAAAGGTTCTGAAAATAAAAATGTATAAACTATCCTATTTGCTTTTAAGTGTTTTCACACTGTAGCCAAAGTTAGAGAGATTGTAATAACTTACTACAATGGATAGATTACAATATTTTCGTGGAACATTGCTTCCATCAGGAAGCGGTTGCCAATATTCTTGGTTGCACTAACATATTAGTGCAACCAAGAATATTGATGTCATCTGTTTGCAGGAATGTAGACAGCAAGCTGGAGCAGCTCCACCAAAGTTTCCGGATATGCAGCTTATATGTTAGAAAGAACTTGCCACATTCACTACTTGCCCTGCAGAGTCGAGTAAGCATGCAGTATCATAGTGTCAAAATATGCGCAGGCAATCTTTCCATAAACATTTTTAATCTTTATGCTCCAGCGATCCAGCTTCGACCTGATGCTTTACGAGATCACATCAATAGTGAACCTACCCTCGTTCTTGGAGACTTTAATGCAAGGCATAAGAATATTGGTGGGTCTATAACAAACACCAATGGAACTAAACTAGTGAAATTTCTAAATGAGCATGATAATGTTCGAATTGTGGGCACTATTGAGCCTTCTCACATATACGGTGGCATACTAGATCTGTGACTTGGATTTAATATACGATGCATGACTGTCATAGTTGATGATCTCTTACCTGGTCACTTCCTAAGACTTACAACTGTCAATCTTGATCATATCTCCAACAATCAAGGAACTAAATATAGAAGTCGGAAACTTACTCTCAATTCAGAACAAAGAGATAACTTTATTAACCACTTGGATCAGTGTAGAAGAATTACGAGCCCATTGGCACACAAAAATTCAATGATGATCTGATTGTTACTATAGAGACCATACTCACAGATCAAGTGGACAGAAAAAGAAAATATTAATCTTCCACTATAAATGGCAATAAAAACCACTGTAAATACTGTAATGATCCACAACTACGCAATTTAACACATGCAGCTAGGAGGATTGGTAAAGCATACCGTGAATGTAGAACGCCAGACCTGCTCAAAACGTTCCAAGCTGCACTAACACATGCAAAGAATAGAAAACAGGAACTTAGGCAACAGGAATGAGAACACTTTGTTAGTGGGTTAAATAGGTCTACCCCTTTAAGTTTGGTTTGGAAAGTATAAATAAAATTAGCAGGAAAAGGACTGGTAATGTTGCTAATCCCTTTCCTCTTGAAAAAGCAAATGACCTCATAAATAACTGGTATAAAACATCCAGGCATGAAAATCTCCCATCACTCAGTGTATATACACTGAGAGACAAGCACCTCTCCAGTGTATATACACTGTTAATTATTAGAATTATTATTTTTTTTATTTTTATATGCATTTGATTACGGTATTTTTCAATGTTAATAATTGTTTTATTTATTTATCTTTTTTTATTTTTTTCTTCTCATCCTCCTCCTCCTTATTTTCTTTTTCTTCCTAATTTCTTCATTTTCGTCTTCATTTTCATCCTCATAATCCTTATCATTATTATTTCACATTTGTTTGCTGTGTAAAATGATTCTTTCTTATATTTTTGACATTAGTTGTAACTTTTTTAATGATGAATATTACTAAGGTGTTATTCAATATTTGTAGTGTTGTGTATTGTGTTATAAGAACTGTTGTTTGTTTATGTTAACATAATCATAGTCATCTGGAGCTCATGCAACTCATCAAATGATTTATTTGTAAAGAAATGCTTCTAGACCTTGTTTTCCCCACCTCCGCCTCTGCAGAGTTTGACCTCGATCTCAGTATGATTTTTGTTTGCGTCATAATAAATACATACAACTTTTTAATACGTTTTCACAATTGAGTAACAATATAGAAGTTACTAATATATGGTAAATTATTATATTCAGTTAATATGATCTGCACGATAGTTTGTCAGGCTTTGTTAAGCTAGATATTACGATCAAGTATTTACTAAACCTTAAACAGTTAGATTTACGCAAACATAGATTGGTATTTCACAACATTCATGGTCTTAATATACATAACGTTAACAAAGATGCACCGGTAAGGCTGCAAGAAAGACTAACAAAATTATTTTAATCTTGAGATCGAGTCAACAGAGATGATACATTTTATTGTGATGAATGAGACACTTGTGCAACATTTGGTTTATAGTTATTGTGGAGGAAACGTTTCCCAAGCGAATCGTATTATTAGTGAAATGAAAGGAAGAAAACTAAGAGTCTGGGAGAGTGCAGATGTGGGTGTGGATGTGGGTTAGTGACATGAAGTTCGGTGTGAGATGTATATGCAGTTGTATAATATACTAAATTATATTTTACAGTGAGAGGAAAGGATTATGTGGAATGAGTGCCTATGTACTTCAGTTTCATACATAGCATTATTTATTTGTTTGATGTGTGTGTGTGTGTGTGTGTGTGTGTGTGTGTGTGTACTCAACTGTGGTTGCAGGGGCCCATGCACAGTTCTGGCCTCGCCTCTTCACTGGTCGCTACTAGGACATTCTTCCTGCTCCATGAGCTTTTTCATGCCTCTTCTTAAAGCTACGTATGGATCCTACCTCCTCTACATCATTTCCCAGACAATTCCACTTCCTGACAACTCTGTGTCAGAAGAAATGCTTCCTAACATCCCTGTGATTCATCTGAGTCTTCAACTTCCAATTGTGATCCCATGTTGCTGTGTCCCATCTCTGGAACATCCTGTCTCTGTCCATCTTGTTAATTCATCTCAGTATTTTGTTCGTAGTTTATATCCCCGTCCCTTTCCTGTCATCCAGTGTCGCCAGGTCAATTTCCCTTATACTTTCCTCGTCGGACATGCTCCTTAGCTCCAGGACTAGTCTTGTTGCAAGCCTTTGTACTTTCTCTAATTTCCAAACATATTGGCTAGGTGTGGGTTCCAAATTGGTGCTGCATACTCCAATATAGGACTGACATACACGGTGTACAGGGTCCGCAACGTTCCTTATTGAGATATTGGAATACAATTCCTAGGTTTGCTAGGCGCCCGTATGCTGATGCAGTTATTTGATTGATGTGCGCCTAGGGAGATGGGCCCGGTGTTATACACATCCCAAACCCCTTTTCGTTGAATGAGGTTTGTAGTTTCTGGCCCCCTAGACTGTACTCCGTCTGAGGTCTTCTTTGCCCTTCCTCAATCTTCACGACTTTGGACTTGGTGCGGTTGAACTTCAGGAGCCAGATTCCAGACTAGGCCTGCAGCCTCTCCAGATCCCTTTGTAGTATCACCTGGTCCTCGTCCGATTGAATTTTTCTCCTCTTGACATCTGCAAACAGGGACACTTTTGAGTATATTCCTTCCATCATGTCGTTCACATACACCAGATATAACACCGGTCCTAGGACTGACCCCTGTGGTACCCCGCTCGTCACAGGCGCCCACTCTAACACCTTGTCACGTACCATGACTCGCTGATGTCTTCCCGACAAGTATACCCTGTTCCACTGCAGTGCCTTCCCTGTTATACCTGCATGGTCATCCATCTTATGCACTGATCTCTTGTGTGGAACTGTGTCTAAAGCCTTTTTACAGTCCAAGAAAACGCAATCTACCCACCCCTCTCTCTTTTGTGTTACTGCTGTCACCCTGTCATAGAACTCCAGTAGGTTTATGTCATAGGATTTCCCGTCCCTGAAACCGTGCTGGTTGTCACTGATAAATTCGTTCCTTTCTAGTTGTTCCACCATTCTTCTCCTGATAATTTTATCCATGACTTTGCATACTATCTATGTTAGTGACACTGGTCTGTAGTTTAGTGCTTCGTGTCTGTCTTCCATACCACAGGTAGTCGCCCTGTTTCGATAGATGTGTTGAAGATAGTTGTTAGTGGCACACATAGCACCTCTGCTCCCTCTCTCAGGACCCATGGAGAGATGTTATCCAGCCCCATCGCCTTTGAGGTATCTAGCTCGCTTGTATGTATTGTATACAACATTTGATAGTGTTCCCCACTTCTCAGCCTTTCCGTAGTCCCTTCTTTCACCTCTGTGAACACTTCTTTGCATCTCATGTTGAGATCCTCATATACATCTCGGTCGTTTCTTGTGATCTTCCCTCCTTCCTTCCTCAGCCTGATTACCTGGTCCTTGGCTGTTGTTTTCCTCATGATGTGGCTGTACAACATCTTCGGGTCAGATTTGGCTTTCGCTGCAGTGTCATTCTCGTATTGTCACTGGGCCTCCCTTCTTACCTGTACATATTTATTTCTGGCTCTACGACTGCTCCCCTTATTCTCCTGGGTCCTTTGCCTTCTATACTTCTTCCTTTCTCTAGCACACTTGGTTTTGGCCTCTCTACACCTTTGGGCAAAAAAAGGGCCTATCCTGGCCTTCTCGTTATTTCTGTTACTCTTGGGTACAAACAGCCTCAGTTTCCTTGCATATTGTTGTCACATATTCCATCATCTCATTTACTGACTTCCGTGCCAGTGCTGTGTCCCACCGAACCTCGTGCAGGAAATTCTTCATGCCTGTGTAGTCCCCTCCCTTGTAGTTTGCTTCATTCGTACTACCCTTCCTGCTTCCCTCTCCAGCTATAACTCTACTTTGTCTTCGAAGCTCAGAAGCACGTGGTCACTGGCGCCGAGAGATCTTTCATATGTGATGTCCTCGGTATTTGTACTACTCAAGGTGAATAAGTCCAGTCTTGTTGGTTCATCCTCTTCTCTTTCTCTGGTAGTGTCCGTTACGTGTGTGTGTGTGTGTGTGTGTGTGTGTGTGTGTGTGTGTGTGTGTGTGTGTGGTGTGTGTGTGTGTGTGTGTGTGTGTGCATAAATGCGTTAAAATATGCACATGAGAATGAAAACTTTTGGTTCTTTATTACGGTTTTAATGAGAAGGAGAAAAAGATTAGCACATGGACATACTTCTACACACACACACACACACACACACACACACACACACACACACACACACACACACCACACAAAGAAATTGACAAAAACAATTATACAGTCAGAAAGCTAAAAATGGTGTTTATTTAATATGGGGTCATTGCATAAATAGAGTTTGACGTTTTCATGGATTAGCCTCTCCTTGGTGAGTGAGTTGGGTGGGAGCCTAGTCTCGGCTAGCTGACCTGCGGTAGAGGCTGTCTTGGTAGGAGTCCCTTCCTTTAATTGCACCCATCTGAACAATCTCTTCCGTAGACCAACTAGACAAAACCAAGTATTTATCCAGCAAGGTCGCTGACGGTGGGAAAATCTATTGACTCTGGGGAAGTGGGAAGGGAAAACATCCGGGAGTGAACGTATGGATTCTTGGATACATTAACCTGGGAAAAGCAGCGATGGTGCGGCAGACCTAGAGGAAGTGAAGAAGGGGCAAACATCGGGTTGCGGATGGATGGATTCCTGGACTCAAGAACCTTGGGTAAGCATGATAATGGTTTGTTGAGGCAGACCTTGGGGAAGTGAGGAAGGGTAGAACTTTGGAGAAGGGAGAATATTTGAGGGGACACAGCTGGACTCCTGGACACATGGACCTTGGGAAAGCCTAAAAAAAAAAGTGTGTGGGTGAACCTTAGAGACGAACCACTGGCCTTCACTGTGGCTGAGTCTGGCGACCCAGAGATAACTCTGAGGCTGACAGTGATCGGAAACTTTATATGTATATAAAATATCTACTGCAGTTTGTCTAAACTCATTTCCTGAGGTGAAGTTGTGTTGTGACGATTGAGATTCGCATTGACTTTCACCTTTGTCGGTGGAAGTGAGATAGACCGTAAATATGTTCATTTTCTTTAGAATATATTTTTATCCTAGTAGTACTCTGCAGTCTTGTATGAAAGCTTTAGCGAAAGATTTCGGTTAGCAAACAGACGCCTCAGAAGTAATGCAGAACTCAGACGATTCCCGCTGTTTGACAGTTGTTGCATGTGTGTGTATTTTCTCTTCTTGTTAGCATTACTGTAATGGTACTTGTCTGATACAGAGAATATCTCCTTCAGTCTACTTGCTACCTCCAAGTGTACCTCCTGCCCACCTGTGATGTGACTTCAACTGCTGCGCCTTATCTGACTCTAGTATAGAAGACTCTTCCTGAACTTGATCCAGGCAAACGTGGCAGTTCCTCATACCGGTCACCGTCAGCCACGGTCCAAACCAACACCGCCAGTTAAGTGTTAAAAATTCGACTTTTTCTTAAAATTAAGTCTAAAATTGACTAAATCTTTGTCTAGACTTCTAGCAACATTAATACACAATTCCCTTGCATGAGGGGAAAAAAAATCTTAAGTATCATTTATTTCTCTCATCCTTGAATTTTAGTATTTCATGTGAAAATCGATGAAAATGGGCTTTAAATGGAGATATAAAAAAAAAGGACTTAGAAATCTAGACAAGAATTTAGTCGATCTGAGACATGATTTTAAGAAAAAGTTGAATTTTTAGCACTTAACTGGCGGTGTTTGTTGGTTTAAACACACAAATTTCCGAGTTGAATAGTAATAGACCAAAATCAATTGTAAATGAATATTATATGTACGTATATAACAATAGTGTATGCATAGTAAGTGGTCCTTCAAGTTTCTCCAGAGTTCTTTACCTGAAATCGTGAACTGCCCAACTGCCCACTTCAGCAGTCAAAAATGTGGCATTTGCCAGAGAGACTGTGGTTGCAGGGGTCGAGACTCAGCTCCTGGCCCTGCCTCTTCACCGAGTGCTACTAGGTCCTCTCTCTCCCTGCTCCATGAGCTTTATCATACCTCATCTTAAAGCTGTGTATAGTTCCTGCCTTCACTACCTCACTTGCTAGGCTATTTCACTTCCTGACTACTCTGTGACTGAAGAAATACTTCCTAACATCCTTTTGACTCATCTGGGTCTTCAACTTCCAATTGTGACCACTTGTTTCTGTGTCCCCTCTATGGAACATCCTACCTCTGTCCACCTTGTCCATTCCATGCAGTATTTTGTATGTCGTTATCATGTCTCCCCAACCCTCCTGTCCTCCAGTGTCGTCAGTCCGATTTCCCTTAACCTTTCTTCATAGAACATTCCCCTTAGCTCTGGAACTAACCTTGTCGCAAACCTTTGCACTTTCTCTAATTTCTTGACGTGCTTGATCAAGTGTGGGTTCCAAACAGGTGCTGCATATTCCAGTATGGGCCTGACGTACACGGTGTACAGTGTCTGGAACGATTCCTTACTAAGGCATCGGAACGCTGCTCTCAGGTTTGCCTGGCGCCCATATGCCGCAGCAGTTATCTGTTTGATGTGTGCTTCCAGAGTCGTGCTCGGTGTTATACTCACCCCAAGATCTTTCTCCTTGAGCGAGGTTTGCAGTCTTTGGCCACCTAGCCTATACTCCGTATGTGGTCTTCTGTGCCCTTCCCCGATCTTCATGACTTTGCATTTGGCGGGGTTAAATTCGAGAAGCCAGTTGCTGGACCAAGTGTCCAGTATTTCCAGGTCTCTTTGAAGTCCTACCTGATCCTCATCTGATTTAATTCTCCTCATTAACTTCACATCATGTGTGAACAGGGACACTTTTGAGTCTAACCCTTCCATCATGTCATTCACATATACCAAAAATATCACTGGTGCTAGAACCGACCCTTGTGGGACCCCGCTCGTCACAGGTGCCTACTGTGATACCTCATCACGTACCATGACTTGTTGCCTCCCTGTCAGGTGTTCTCTGATCCATTGCAGTGTCCTTCCTGTTATACGCGCCTGATCCTCTAGCTTCTGCACTAATCTATTGTGAGGTACTGTGTCAAAGGCCTTCTTGCAGTCCAAGAAGATGCAGTCAACCTACCCCTCTCGTGTCTTACTTCTGTTACTTTATCACAAAACTCCAGAAGGTTTGTCATAAAGTAACAGGATTTGCCTTCCATAAATCCATGACACAGGATTTGCCTTCCATAAATAGATGCTGGTTGGGGTTTATACTCTTGTTCCGTTCCAGGTGCTTCACCACTCTCCTGATAATCTTCTCCATGACTTTGCATACTATGCACGTTAGTGACACTGGTCTATAGTTTAATGCCTCTTTTCTGTCTCCTTTTTTTTTTAAAAAATGGGAACTACAATTGCGGTCTTCCATACCTCAGGTAGTTGCCCAGTTTCAAGGATGTGTTAAAGATTGTGGTTAGTGGCACACACAGCATATCTGCTCCGTCTCTAAGGACCCACGGGAAGATGTTCGGTCCCATTGCCGTTGAGGTATCAATGTCCCTTAGCAGCTACTTCACCTCCTCAGTTGTATGTATGTCACCAACACTTGTTGGTATATTCCTTGGTGTCTCCCTCTGTCCTGTCCTCCCAAAGGCCTTCCTGTCTCCATTGTAAATACTTTCTTAAGTCTCATGCTGAGCTCCTCACATACCTCTTGATATTTTCTTTTGAGTTCCTCACCTTCTTTCTTCAGCCTGATCACCTGGTCTTTGTTGTCTTCCTCATAATGTGGCTATACAGCAGTTTCGGGACAGACTTGACTTTCGATGCTATGTCGTTTTCGTACTGTCGCTGGGCCTCCCTCATCTGTGCATACTCGTTTCTGGCTCTTCGACTAATCTCCTTATTTTCCTGGGTCCTTTGCCTCCTGTACCTTTTTCATTCTCTGGTCCACTTCGTTTTTGCTTCCCTATACCTTCGGGTAAACCAAGGACTCATTTTGGTCTTCCCATTATTTCTGTTGTCCTTGCGAACAAACCTTTCCTCTGCCTTCTTGCATTTTGTTGTTACATATTCCATCATCTTATTTACTGACTTTCCTACAAGTTCTCTGTCCCAATGAACCTCCTGCAGGAAGTTCCTCATACCTGTGTAGTCCCCCCTTTTATAATTTGACTTTTCCCATTCAATTCATGTTACCCTCTCCACTTGTAACTCTACACTATAATCAAAACTCAGAACCACGTGATCGCTAGCTCCAAGGAGCCTCTCGTAAGTGATGTCCTCAATGTCTGAAGTGCTCAAGGTGAGCACAAGGTCCAGTCTTGCTGGTTCATCCTCCTCTCTCTGGTAGTGTCCCTGACATGTTGATGCATGATGTTTTTCCAGTACTACATCCATCATCTTGGCTCTCCATGTTTCGGGACCCCCATGTGGCTCCAGGTTTTCCTAGTCGATCTCCCTGTGGTTGAAATCGCCCATTTCCAGTAACTTTGCTCTGCTCGAGTGAGCTCTTCTTGCCACCTCAGCCAGTGTGTTCACCATCGCTCTGTTGTTTTCTTCGTGCTCCTCTCTTGGCCTCCTGAAGTTCAGTGGTGGATTATACATTGCTCCAATGACTACTTTGTGTTCCCCCAGATTGAACTGTACCTACTATGTAGTCCCTTTCTCCAGTCTCGTCCATGCCTTCCATTTCCTCAAATCCCCATCGGTTTTTTATGAGCAGTGCAACCATTCCTCCCCCTCCTTCTATCTTTCCTCAGGATCTGATATCCCGGTGGGAAGATTGCGTCTGTTATTGTCTCAGTGAGTTTCGTTTCTGTGACTGCTATGATGTCTGGGGATTTCTCACTGATTCTTTCGTGCCACTTCTCATATTTATTCGTTATTCGGTTTGCGTTCATGTACCAAACCTTCAGCTTCTTTTCTTTCACTGTGGTCCTGGGAGAACATTGGGGCTGGGGGAGTGGAAGCCCTGTTGGGGGGCTAATTTCCCTTAACCTTTCTTCGTAGGACAATCCCTTTAGCTCTGGACCTAATCTTGTTGGAAACCTTTGCACTTTCTCTAATTTCTTGACGCGCATGACCAGGAGTGGATTCCAAACTGGTGCTGCATATTCCAGTATGGGACTGACGTATATGGTGTACAGTCTTTTCAACGATTCCTTACTGAAGTATCGGAACGTTATCCTTAGGTTTGCCAGACTCCCATATGCTGCAGCAGTTATCTGACTGATGTGCGCCTCAGGAGATGTGCTCGGTATTATACTCACTCCAAGATCTTTCCTTGAGTGAGGTTTGCAGTCTTTGGCCACCTAGCCTATATTCTGTCTGCGGTCTTCTTTTGCCCTTCCCCGATCTTTATGACTTTGCATTTTGCAAGGTTAAATTCCTGGAGCCAGTTGCTGGACCAGGCTTGTAGTCTGTCCAGGTCTCTTTGTAGTCCTGCTTGATCCTCGACCGATTTGATTCTCCTTATTAACTTACATCATTTGCAAACAGGGACATATCGGAGTCTATCCCTTCCGTTATGTCATTCACATATACCAACAACAGCACAGGTCCTAGGACTGACACCTGTGGAATCCCGCTTGTCACAGGCGCCCACTGTGTGTGTGTGTGTGTGTGTGTGTGTGTGTGTGTGTGTGTGTGTGTGCGTGTGTGTGTATGTGTGTCGTTAGTTTCATTATAAGTGACACAATGGGTTATTTTCATTATTAATGTGTAAATAATTTTAAATAATTTGACACTTTAGTAGGTAAATATTAATTTTTAAAATTATACCAATCATACAACCTAGTGTCTCTCAAACATTAACCCAACTCGTCAATCAGAATTATGCTTCACCTGAATAGATGTGACTGATGTATCAGGATTACGGACCTGCCATCATAACACTTTCCTTTCAATATATTCGCTCACCTTTTAAAATAATTTTTATTTTTATGATATTGGTTATATCTGAAAGGTAATTAGTTAATTCCTTTATTCATAAATCTTTTTTACATTTACACAGAAAGTGCCTTCAAATTAATTTTGACAACCACTCACTATCGTCGTTACAAGCTGGGAAATTCATTCACAAAAATTATTTTACTCTTTTGTTTACTATGTATAAATAAAAAAAAGACATAATACCGTGACTGGAACAATACACAAATAACCCGGGCATAGAAGAGAGGATCTTACGAAGACGTTTCTGTCCGACTTGGACCATATACAAAGTAAATGGACCGAGGCCGTCGTCATAAGCTCCTCTTTTATGTTTGGTTATTTATGATACTGTTTACTAATGGGCTTAGTTGCCATACTTTACTTTTTCATCCAGCAGAGAGATTATAGGATTTTTTTCTCGCAAACATACATTACATTCAGTAATGCTATAAAATGCTCTCGTCAGACACATTTTCTGAAAATAGTTTCTAATTCTGGTTCCCTTGTTGTATAAGACAGTCCAGCTCACTTAATGTAGATTGTTTACAATCGAATTCATCTCTTGTGTTCCACAATTCCATTTACAAAATTTCAGCCAGTCTGTCTTTTATTTACTAGGTAAAACTATTTACTTTTCAGAAATAAAGGTTATTATTATTATTATTATTATTATTATTATTATTATTATTATTATTATTATTATTATCATCACCATCATTATTATTGTGTGAAATATCAAGTCAGTTTCTGAAGGTCTGTAAGGACCAGGTCGTACTCTAAACAAGCCCTATTCAGAAATACTTAAAATAAGGAAATAAAGCAGAAACAATATAAAAACATTATTTTACTGTATTCCAGTTATACTACTTACACAGTCAAACACAAAGAATACATGCATATTACGAAACATAGTTACAGTGGGGTAGTGACATATGAGAACACACTCAGCCACTACAGTAAATACACAATCATTTGGAACCAAGACTGGTAGTCTCTTAATGAGCCTCGTAAGACTAAAAGGGTCTAAGTGGATAAGAGTGTTCCACAAGGTAACTGCAACCAATCCTCCTCCTGAGTAGTCAGTATTCCTCAGCACCTTGGCTAATACAGCTAATGTAGTATGGTTGACTCCGCACTAGATGGCTTTAGTTCACTGTGCTTTCAGCTGGCCTAGATGACTTGCAGAATCAGTTTTTTATTGTGTGTATTGTGTATTTTTGTGTATATTGCGTATACAGAGCGAATACCCATTAACAGTGTATCTAAGGAGACATGGTTTTTGTGTGTCTTGAACCACAAATATCTCTTTCATTTGGAATTCAGTGAAATTGAACTGATAATTTTGTTGAGTTTAAGTTGCATGTTGGAAAGTGAGAGTGAGTTGTAGTTTTCTTGATGTACATGGATTCCTAAGAGAACGATGTATTGAGTATGTTATATTCTCAGCATATTTGAGTATATTTAATTTTCAGCATATTTTTTAATGTTCGTAGGCAGTGTCTTTTCTTCCGAATGATGAATATACTAAGTAATAATCATTTGTGACTTTTTTTTCTAAATAAAAATTCAACTTGATCATTGTTTTCGAAAAAGAGAATATTATAAAAAACACTGATAGTTCGTTTCAGATTAGTTTATGCCGAAATGTTCCGAAAGGTATTTTTGTCATTTTGGATTATGAGGATATCATCGAGAATTCTTTACTAAACGTGCAAAATTAAATATGGTTTTCCGATACTGGAAAGATTGTATTTATTTTCTTTTCTTCAGCTAAAATTAAGGTAGAATTGAATCAACGTCGAAGTATGTGTTGCATGTTTGGGGTTAACCCTAGCATGTTCTGAGACGACTATCTTGCTGAGAACTTCTCGAAATTTAATGGAAATAAAATAATACTATGAAACAGGCGAGGATGTGGCTCTTCCAATATTTGAGAGAGAGTGGTGGGGAGCTAATCAAAAATTGGCTACCTGGTAATCGGATAGTCGTGCCTCACCGACTCCTCCGTCTTCATCCACTTTCCCAATTCCTCTTCTCCATTCCTTTTCCTTCCCCTATCCTCCCCCCCCCCAGCACTCTCATTCTTGCTGCATTTTCATTATCACACACTTCCTCTCCCTCTCATTGACCAATCTGAATCATTGGAAAAAATAAAATCGTCTTATTGAATTATCGAGATGAGAAAAAAATGTTTTTTAGCAAGCAAACTTCCTGAGAAGTTTTAGACGCGTTTTCAGTTGTTCATTTACATATTTTATAAAGTTTAACTCTAAAACTTGCAAATGGTAATATATATATATATATATATATATATATATATATATATATATATATATATATATTATATATACATATATATATATATATAATATATATACATATATATGTATGTATGTATGCGCCAAACAACCACTGTGAAAGAATAGAGAAATTCCAAGCGCTTTCGTGCTACTCACATTATCAAGGAACAATTGTTCCTTGATAATGTGAGTAGTCACGAATGCGCTTGGAATTTCTCTATTCTTTCACAGTGGTTGTTTTGCATATTCTGAAATCACCTGTTTACTGTGATCTTATTGTATATATATATAATATATATATATATAATATATATTATATATATATATATTATATATATTATATATATATATATATTTATATATATATATCTCAATGAAACCACGAAACGAGTGGTTTTGAATCATTTGCCAAACTTGGCCAGGCCAGGATTCGACCCCACGACATATTGTCCCTCCTCAAGAGGCCACACAATGTACACGTCACCCCTGTCATCTGAGCCATCGATCTTACAAACAACATGAGCCTAGTGCACTAGGCTTGTTTCATGTTGTGAGGACACTCGTGGCAGGTATATGTGCAAAGATTAATTTCAACCTCCATAATCTAGGCATTTTGAACCTTACCGGCAGTAGCGTCATCACTAGTCTACTCATGCACATGCACAAAAATTTCATTTGGGGGCTGGCAGTCCTTGCCATATCACACCTGGAAATTTATGTGTGATAAAGTAGTTGCTAGTTCAGTATTACCTAGCAGATTTCTCCATTCGTGAACCCAACACTCTACCTTTGGTTGCAGTGACAAAAACTGTCATGATCACCTTCTCTTGGTAATGTTAAACACGGTAAGCAAAGCTTTTAAAAGTATCACTTAACACACAATTAAGATTTTGGAATCTTTTGCATACACTTATCAACACAATGTTGCCGACAGTGATTAAATAACTAATGTGGAAAATAATTTCTCAAAATTATGATGTATATTTTTTATAATGTAAATATACCTGATTAATACATTACTATTCCTCTAAAGTGTATTTTAAAGAAAACCGACAGGGAAGCTCTGCACCTGCGCTGACAAGCAGGAGAGAGTCGCCATGTGTTGAATTGACCGAGACAAACGTTAACGAAAATCGGAAGAATTTTCGTCGCTCTAGGGGTTATATTGGGCTTAAAACCTCTCAAATAAGAGCTGAAATTGTTGGATTTGCAGTCCTGCATAACGTGAACATTAGGCGAGTGGAGAGGACGATCCAGAAACCCCAGCTAAGTCATGTCTATTTATGTTGGAATTCTGGCCAGTATTTTCTTCATAAATTTAGGCAGGGGGGTTGGTATGACACACCGTAATCTCCAGACTAATTGGTGAGTCTTATTATTATAAATTCTCCTTCAATGTATATGTGTTCACATTTTAAATTTAATATACAGCCACATATTTACATTAATGTTTTTACCAGAATTCCTGGTAATGAATATTTCATTTGAAATTAATATAGGCCCGGAGTGACTTGTGGAGAGATAGATTATAGTAGGTATCGAAGGAGGACATTTTTTGCAACCTAAGTGTCCCAAAATTACTGCTTGTCTCTGTCTAACCTTGATAAAGAATAAATCTTTGTTACCATTTACTGCTATGTATCTTATGAGTTACATCCATGAAAATTTAATTTTCCAAAATAGTTGCCCATTGGTCCTTGATCGAACTGGATGTAATTAGTGATCATTAATTAGTGAATTAATTACTTAATAATTATATGTGAAATAACAGAAGGAGGTGGATGTTAGGTCCACATATTTACTTAATGTGTAGTGGAATATAATTATTACAATACTAAATTTTGCTAAGCCAAGTCTGGCAAGGATAAGCCAAGTCTGGCAAAGATTTATATTAGTGTGTTTGTATAATATTAATTTTGCTAAGCAAAATCTGGCAAAGATTTATATTAGTGTATTTGTATAACATTAATTTTGCTAAGCCAAGTCTGGCATGGATAAGCCAAGTCTGGCTAAGACTTACATTAATGTATATTTAAAATTTATGTTATAGTTTCCTTACATGAGTAATTGCTAAGCTCAAGTGTAGCTAAGATTATTAATGTATATTTAAAGCTTATATTATAATTTCCTTACATGTAATCGCTAAGCTTAAGTAGCTAGGATTTATTCAAGGTAAGTTGTAATATTTACGTTTATAAAGTACATAATTAAGTACATAATCAGTGTTATTAATTAAGTTGAATTTAATACATTGCATCATGGGTGAAAATGAGGAAATTAATGTAGATGACAAACACATGGAATTTAGAGCAAAAAAAATAATCATTGCAGGCTAGGAAGGGTCATGTAACAAAGGCATACAATAAATGTTTGGAATTAATGAATCAAGAAACTGTGAATACTGATGATTTAAATTTGTATTTAGATGCTTTAGGGAATAGATATGATTCACACAAATTATATTATAAAAAAATATGAAGGAGATTTGTTAGTAAACTGTGTTGATGAGACATAAATAAATCTTATGATTAACCAGTATTATGAACTAGAAAAGATTCTTTCTTGTAAAAGGATTTGAACAAATTAAAAGGTGTAAACCAGGCGGTTGATCAATCTGCTCCAACAAATAAGATGTCTTTGCCAAAACTCCCAGAATTATGTTTACCTGTATTTAATCCTGGAAAAAATTGGGAGGAGTTTTGGTCAATTTTTAAAGCAGCTGTGCATGATAGGAGTGACCTAGCCTGTGTAACTAAATTATTTAACCTCAAAGGACAGATAAGACGAGATGCTGACATACTCATACAAGCCTTTCCCAATGTAGATGACTCTTACAAGGAAGCAGTTGACATGTTGAAGGTCACTTATGGTAATATAGAACAAAGTAGGTTGGATCTAGTGAATATCATTGTTAATTTAAAAACTCCAGATCACACTTACAAAGGTTTACAGCAGTTTAGAGTTAAACTGGAGAGCACTCTCAAAACTTTAAGTAATAAATATAATCAGAAGGAATCAGACTGGTTATTGAGTGCCATTGTATAGAATAAATTAAGCTGTAACACACTTGAATTGCTCTCGAACAAGTATCACAAAGGTTATTTTAGTGTGGAGGAAATAAGACTAGGTCTACAAGAATTAATTGTTCAGTTGCAGACCAGCCAACCAACTCATTTTAAAGATGCAACACATAATAACTCGGAGGTATCTGTCAAGTTTCACAAGGGGAAAAATTATCTCAATGTTAATAATCAAAATTCATTTCCTAAAATGAGTTGCATAGGTACATATCAAATAGCTGGAATGAGAAATAATGATTCTTCACAAGGTAAGAAAAATAAGTACCCTCCTAAGAGTAGCCCAGTTAATAAGAAACCAGTCAAGGAAAAGAGAGATTGTCTTTTCTGAAAGAGTACTCATTTTTCTAAGAATTGCAATGCATAAAGTTCATGAAATGATAAAGTTGAAAGATTGGAAGAACTTGACAGATGTATCAGGTATTTAGGTAATCACAGTATAAAGGATTGTCATGCCAAATTAAACAACTGTTATCAATGTCACAAAGGAAGACACCATATAGTCATGTGTAAGGGTCTATATGATAATGTTGATAATAATGATAATGTTGACAATCCTGACACAACTTTGGCTAATGTAAAAATTGCTGCTTATGTTAATAATGATGGTTTTGCTGAAGTAGCCTTACCTGTGTTACAGGTAAAATTTGATGATAAAAGGCATAAATCAAAAAATGTAACTGCATTATTAGACCAGGGATCAGAGCGTACTTTCATGAAACGTAAATGTCTTGATGGGTTGAAATTGCAGATGGGAGATCCTACAACTCTAAAATTATCTGGTTTTCTCTCGGATAAAAGGGCTCAATTGTATGACACTGTTTATGTAACTGTCAGGTTGGGCAATGAGAGAAAAGTGTTAATAATTAATGCAGTAAATGTAAATAGACTACCAGAGAAAATATCTACAGTAGGGCTTAGTAAAGCTACAGAAAGACTTTCACATAATGTAAATTTAGCACCTTCTGGTGTAAATGATTCTGAAGGCCCAATAAATATTTTGTTAGGTTGTGACTATTATGCCTCCTTTGTAAAGGGTATGGTAAAGAAATGTGGTGTCACCCTTTTAAGGACTGCAGGAGGCCATGTAATGTATGGTAGGATTCCTCGTAATAATAATGCATGACTAGTGGAAACTATAAATACTATCACTGTGTGTCTTACACATGAAATCGTGCCCCAGTAGAATTCTTCCATAGAGGATGGTGTTGAGCCAGTGCATAAATTGTGGGAATTAGACAGCATTGGAATAAATGTAAATGAAGAAAGTCCACACAATTCTTTTATTCAGGAACAGTACCTGAGAGATGTAAAATTTGAATCTGGACAATACTGGGTACGACTTCCGTGGAGACTGGACCACCCAGAATTGCCATCTAATTATAGAATGGCATATGGACAATTAAAGGCTCAGCTCCGCGAACTGAGTAAGACACCAGAATTGTTTACTGCCTATAATGATATAATTACTGAACAATTAATTAATAAATTTATAGAAGAGGTACCTCCTGAGCAAGCCAAAATTTATAGTCACTATTTGCCACATCACGGAGTGAAGAAGGATTCTAAGACCACTCCTCTGAGGATTGTGTTTAATTGTAGTGCGAGGAGTAACAAAAATGTACCTAGTTTAAATGACTGATGACAGGTCCGTCGTTGATGGAAAAATTAGGAGATATCTTATTAAATTTCAGGGTGAAGAATTATGCCTTTACGGCTGACATAAGTAAAGCTTTCCTAAGAGTGGGTTTACAAGAGGATGACCCGGATTGTACCCGCTTCTTATGGTCTAAGAATCCTAATGACCCACTTAGCCTTCTGAAAACCTTTCGCTTTAGGAGCGTATTATTTGATTTTACATCCAGTCCGTTCCTACTTCAAGCGACGATAAATGCACACCTTAAACGTACGGGAAGTCCATTGAGTAAAGTAATGAGCAAACAATTTTATGTGGACAATTTCCTGGGTGTGACGTCAACTGAAGAGGAACTGTTAATGACTTATGGAGAGGCTAATAAAATAATGCAAAGTGCAAATATGCCTCTGAGGGAATGGAATAGTAATTCGTCCAGATTAAAGGACAAAATAAGTAAAGATTACCCTGGAGATGAAGTGCCAAAATGCAGTAATGTATTGGGATTAACTTGGGATACTGAGAGAGATTTGTTAATGTTAAAAACTAATAATTACAGTATGCCCAATAAATTAACTAAGAGAGTTTTGCTTGCTGAAGTTTCTAAATGTTTTGATCCACTAGGCTTAGTGTCACCCCTTACTATAAGAGGGAAATTATTAATACAAGAGGCATGGAAGCTTAAATGTGCTTGGGATGAAACTCTACCTGAGGAATTCATTAAAAGGTGGGATGAATTAATTGGTGATTATGAAAAAATTCCAATGTTGGAGTTCTCACTCCAGGTAGCCATTGCAGATGGAAAAAAATATACTCCACATTTTTTGTGAGGAGAATCCAGCTGATTTCTTGTCTCGAGGTTTACCTTATGCTAAATTCTTAAATGCTGTATCATGGTTTAAAGGACCGAGCTGGTTGGTAAATAAAGCTAATTGGCTTGTGCAAAAGGCGTATATTGCTCCTGTTGAAATTACTGTGACCACTCCAATAGTTTGTCCTTCCTTAGCCATTGATATAAATAGGTATTCTTCTTTACCCAAACTAATCAATGTAACTAAGTTGATGTTTAAATTTCTGAACAAGATGAATATCTCATATAAGTTTTCACATCCTCTTGAATATTGGATACAGAGGGTACAAGAAGAAATCTATGGAAATGAGATTAAATTGATTATTGAAAGAAAAATTGTGAAAGTTTCATTATAGAGTAACTGGGGCTGTATTTAGAGAACAGTGTAATTAGGTGCAGAGGTAGGTTACAAAATGCTGAATTGGGTGATTATGCTAAACACCCTTTCTTACTGCCCAAAACTCATCTAACAAATTTAATTGTTTTAAATGCCCATAAAAATGTAGTGCATGGTGGGGTACAATATACCTTAAATTGTATTAGGGAAACTTTCTGGATTCCACAAGGACGGCAAAGTGTAAAAAGGGTGATTCAATTTTGTGTAATATGTCGCCGTGTGGATGCCAGATTCTATATGTACCCAGGTCCTCCACCATTGCCAAAGGAGTGTGTACAATTAGTGAAACCATTTGATGTAACAGGTGTAGACTATAGTGGTCCAATCATTTTAACAGGTACTTCAGATGGTGTTCCACTGAAAGTGTATGTATGCATTATGTTCACTTGTACTGCTACTAGGGCAGTTCATTTAGAAGTGGCTCAGGACTTGTCTGCAGAACAGTTTATACATCTTTTTCGAAAATTTGCAGCTAGGAGATCCTGTCCAAGATTGATGATTTTGGATAATGCCACAAATTTTGTAGTGAGTGCTCAACACTTGATAGAATTAAATAAGAGTAACGATGTTCAATCTCTGTTAACCCAACGAGGGTGTACCTGGAAATTTATTTCTCCTATTACTGGCAGGGGAGGCTGTACGAAAGACTGATAGGCACAGTGAAGAGGTGTCTCCGTAAAGTACTACACCAGACGAGAATTAATTTGGAGGAATTTCGTGCGGTGTTGGTGGAAGTGGAGAATCGGATAAATAATCGGCTTCGTACATGAGTGATACACCTGATACAGATGTATTAATTCCTTCTCACCTAATATGTGGAAGGAAATTGGAAGCTGCCCCTGTCTATAGAGATAATCCTGAAGCAAGTGATGAAGATTACAATGATGCGGCAGTGTTGTGTGATAAATTTAAAATGTTAAATAAAGTAAATGATCATTGGTCTAATGTGTGGCGTAAGAAATATCTTCTTACACTACGTGAACACTTTTATGGTGCGACAGAGGCAGTAAATCGACAGAACATTCAACCAGGTGACATTGTGTTGATTGATACTGAACAACATCGAACATTGTGGCCTCTGGGCAAAGTATTGACATTGTACCCAGATGTACAAGGTGTTGTCTGGAATGTCTAAGTGTTGCGTCGTGGCCAGGAAAGTTTACGCACAATTAATAAATTGATTCCCTTGGACTTAAATGATATTCAATCAAATGTAAATGAAAATCTAAGGGAAAGTGACACGAGTGATACTGAAGGTAATGCTGACCAAGTGATGCAGGAAGATGAAATTGTAGTATAACCTACTAGGAGAACAGCCACTCAAGCCAGAACTGGGTGGAATCGTCTCCTAAAGGAAGGAGTAATTTGAGTTGTTTAGCAACGACCTCTGCCCGGCTGCAGTGTAGAAAATAATTTCCCAAAATTATGCTGTATATATTTTATAATGTAAATATACCTGATTAATACATTACTATTGCTCTAAAGTGTATTTTAAAGAACCGACAGGGAAGCTCTGTGCCTGCGCTGATGAGCAGAAGAGAGTCCCCATGTTTTGAATTGACCGAGACAAACTTTAACGAAAATCGGAAAAATTTTCGTCACTCTAGGGGTTATATTGGGCTTAAAACCTCTCAAATAAGAGCCGAAATTGTTGGATTTGCAGTCCTGCATAATGTGAACATTAGGCAAGTGGGCAAGACGGTCCAGGAACCCCAGCTAAGTCATGTCTATTTATTTTGGAATTCTGGCCAGTATTTTCTTCATAAATTTAGGCAGGGGGGTTGGTATGACACACCGTAATCTCCAGACTAATTGGTGAATCTTATTATTATAAATTCTCCTTCAATGTATATGTATTCACATTTTAAATTTAATATACAGCCCACATATTTATATTAATGTTTTTACCAGAATTCCTGGTGATGTATATTTCATTTGAAATTAATATAGGTCCAGAGTGACTTGTGGAGAGAGAGATTATAGTATGTATCGAAGGAGGACATTTTTTGCGACTTAAGTGTCCTAAAATTCCTACTTATCTCTGTAACCTTGATAAAGAATAATTATCTTTGTTACCATTTACTGGTATATATCTTATGAGTTATATCCAGGTAAATTTAATTTTCCACAACTAAAGAACACAACCCATTACCACTGGTTGTAAGCTCCTCTCTCCTATGTGTAGGCTATTTGTGTACTGTTCCAGTAACGGTATTGTGTCTTTTTGTTCTTCATTGCCACTTTACTTCTATATTACTTCAGCTTAAGTCTTTCTTTCAATATAATTTTTCTTTCATCATACCTAATGAAGCTCCTCCACTGCTTCCGTACACACATTTATGAGGCTCTCTACAGAAATAGATGAATATCTTTTTTTTTTCTCTCTTGAACCCCCTTCTTTTTCTATAGAGTCTTGCTTTTGCGCGCTGGATGGCAATAAATATCATTTACCCCAGCAATTAAGACACAGCTGGAGAAGCCCTTACGGCTACTGAGAACATGCGGGCCATTACAGGCTTATGAGGGAAGGCCAAGTATTAGTAAATCATCAGCCAGTTACATTCCGAGGAGGCTATAAAGTGTCTTAGCATCTTTAATGCAATCATTACTGCAGTGAAAAGCCATTCCTAGCTCCCGACACATCGTTGCGTCCTCGAGGCTTTATTCCACCAGTGACGTAAGTAGCTCTCAATGAACACCCATGGTAACTATCAAATGCAGGCAATAAAAGCATTTCTTCGAGCGCGTTGCGCTCTTTATTGTTTCAGTGTTATAGACGAGAAACAATTACGGCAATTACAGGCATTAATTGCCATCGTCTGAATGACTCTGTAGCATATCATCGCTTAAATGATGCACTGTATGAGATTAACTTCTCGCTGTAGGCAGCTCTTCCCTTTTCCAAAGAAACATATTGTTCTTCATCTCAAATAAGCTTTTCCTATTTTTCTTTGATAATTTCGGGAGTTGCTAGAACTTTTTAAATATATTAACTACAGGAGATGTACACAAAAGATGTCGGAATGAAAATGAGGCACACAAATATGATAAAAAGATTTTTTTTCCATGTTTCAAAAGAGTAGACTCATACATAACACACGCCACAATCAATACGAACTTTTCTCCAAGACTGACTACCTTTTAAGACTGTAAGAATAATAGACAAGTAAGTTTTATGTAGGCTTGTGTTATAAATTTTTAACAATGATCTCGAGGCCAAATCAATCTTTAGGAATATACAAGAATATTAGTTGATTTAATTTAGGATAACCAAATAGTTAAAAAATGTGACTTATTTCTGATAAAAAGAAATGTTCTCTAAATATTTAGTTAATAAAATTGGCATATGGTAACTTTAACATCAAGAAATTCTTATCTCTGAAGAAAACATGGCACTAGAGGTATACGTTTCCCAGAAGATGCATTTTCGAGTTATTGTACAGAATTCTACACAGTCTTAACTCGTGATACATTTCATACAGTACATCAGCCACTGAAGAGTAATGCCATTTCTAATTGTTATTGTTTTATAAGAGGAAACCGCTAGATCCTTAGGAGTCATATAGCACCCGTGACATGGGAGGCATTCAGATTTGATCCAATCAAGGGGAAGATAAGTCCAGTTCCTTGGATCAAGAGGTGCTTAACAGCATCAAGGAACAATAATACAGTGAGGTAAGGTAGCACTCTACCATTTCAAAATGACTTATACCCTTGTGGAAAAAAGTTCCTGGACAGTCTCTCCTGGGCAAAAATTATATCAGGCAACTCACACGTAGTAACGATTGAATTAGCGCAGTTTGAAACAACATTGGTGACTGATTGACAAAAATTAATTGCAGGTATTTTCTGTGTATCTAAATAGAAATAGATTTTTCAATGCTTACATTAATTACCATTCAGATATTTTATCCAGTATTACAAAAACATAAAAATTATTTGAAAAGATTACCGACTATACTATAAGAGAAGTGTTATGACTGGTAACAGGTCTTTAATCATTATACATCAGTCACATCTACTCATGAGTATCAAAATTTTGATCGACGATGATTACATAATGTCTTACAGAATACCGTTTATTTTCATAGTATATAATTTAAAATACTCCACTTACCAAAGTGTTCTTTAATAATACCATGTTGTAGCTACTATATGGTAACATTGAACACAATATCATTTGCATGTTTAAAGTTGCATACTCCGAATATTCATGTTTTTTCTGGCTATGGGTATTGGTATGTCTGAAAGCACTTCCTGCTTCCTGCTTCATTTCAGTAAAGGCGCTTCATGTGATTGTATTTGCAACGACCTCCTCCTCTTTTGTGCAGCAATGCAAGCTCCTGATGTGTTGATTGCAACACGGGAGGACTAGAACTAACACACACACACACACACACACGCACACACACACACAATCATATATATATATATTATATATATATATATATATATATTATATATAATATTATATATATATATATATATATATATAGGCATGTCGTTCCGAATATGTAAAACTGGTCAATTAGCAAGAACTCATTTAAAATTAAGTCCTTTCTAAAATTTTCTCTTATACGTTTAAAGATACATTTTTTCATTAATGTTAATGTATTTTTTTTTAATTTTCCTCCAAAAGAATCTTAGAAAACTTACCTAACCTTATTATAACAAGAACAAATTATTTTAGCCCAAGTCAACTAAATATATTTTAGATTTGTTTACAATAATTTAATACTAAACAAACACAGTGAAATATATTTTTTTCGTTAGGTTCAGAATGATTTTCGCGAAATTATTGCATACACATATTTTCGCTTGTCCTATACGGCAAGATGAGCGTTGCTATTTAAGCCAAGATCGCAAGTTCTGCCTATTCGGCACGACATATATACATATATATATATATATATATATATATATTATATATATATATATTATATATATATATATATATATATATATATATATATATAGGTAGGTAGGTCGGTAGACAGCAACCACCCAGGGAGGCACTACCGTCCTGCCAAGTGAGTATAAAACGAAAGCCTGTAATTGTTTTATATCGATGGTAGGATTGCTGGTGTCTTTTGTGTGTCTCATAAATATGCAAGATTACAGGTATGTCTTGCTACTTCTACTTACACTTAGGTCACACTACACATACATGTACACGTTTATTTATAAACACTCATCTGATTTTTCTTTGATTTTATCTTAATAGTTCTTGTTCTTATTACTTTTCCTTTTATTAAAATGGAGAAGTGGAATAGGAATCTTTCCTCCATAAGCCCTGCGTGTTGTAAAAGTCAACTAAAATGCCGGGAACAATGGACTAGTAACCCCTTTTCCTGTAATAATTACTAAAAAAGAATAAGAAAATTGTCAAAGAGGGATATCGGAATGTGCGTGGATGTTGTGCGGATGATAAAGAGATGATTGTGAATGTTATGAATGAGAAGAAGCTGGATATCCTGGCTTTAAGTGAAACAAAGCTGAAGGGGGTGGGAGAGTTTCAGTGGAGAGGAATAAATTGGATTAGGTCATGGGTTTCAAAGAGAGTTAGAGCTAAAGAAGGAGTAGCAATAATGTTGAAGGATAAGCTATGGCAGGAAAAGAGGGACTACAAATGTATTAATTCAAGGATTATGTGGAGTAAAATAAAGGTTGGATGTGAAAAGTGGGTTATAGTAAGCGTATATGCACCTGGAGAAGAGAGAAGTGTAGAGGAGAGAGAGAGACTTTGGGAAATGTTGAGTGAATGAATGGGGAGTTTTGAACCAAGTGTGAGAGTACTTGTGGTTGGGGATTTCAATGCTAAAATGGGCAAAAATGTTGTGGAGGGAGCTGTAGGTAAATTTGGGGTGCCAGGGGTAAATGAAAATTGGTAGCCTTTAATTGAACTATGTGTAGAAAGAGGTTTTGGTAATAAATAATACATATTTTATGTAAAAGAGGATAAATAAATATACAAGGTTTGATATAGCACATATTGAAAGTTAATTAGATTATGTATTGGTGGATAAAAGGTTGATGGGTAGGCTCCAGGATGTACACGTTTATAGAGGGGCAACTGATATATCGGATCATTATTTAGTTGTAGCTTCAGTTAGAATAATTGGTAGATGGGACAAGAGGAAATGACAAGAAGTAAGAGGGAGGTGAAAGTGTATAAACTAAGAGAGGAGGAAGTTCGGGTGAGATATAACCAACTATTGGCAGAAAGGTGGGCTAGTGCAAAGATGAGTAGTGGGGGGGGGTTGAAGAGGGTTGGAATAGTTTTAAAAATGCAGTATTAGAATGTGGGGCAGAAGTTTGTGGTTAAAGGAGGGTGGGGGCAGGTGGAAAGAGGAGTGATTGGTGGAATGATGAAGTAAAGGGTGTGAAAAAAGAGGAAAAGGTAGCTTATGAGAGGTGTTTATAAAACAGAAGTGTTATAAGAAAAGTAGAGTATATGGAGAGTAAAAGAAAGGTGAAGAGAGTGGTGAGAGAATGCAAAAGAACAGATGATAGAGTGGGAGAGGCACTATCAAGAAATTTTAATGAAAATCAGAAAATTTTTTGGAGAGAGTTAAACAAGTTAAGAAAGCCTAGAGGACGAATGGATATGTCAGTTAAAAACAGAGTAGTGGAGTTAGTAGATGGGGAGATGGAGGTATTGGGTAGATGGCGAGAATATTTTGAGGAACATTTAAATGTCGACGAAGAAAGGGAGGCAGTAATTTCATGCACTGGCCAGGGAGGTATAACATCTTCTAGGAGTGAAGAGGAGCAGGATGTGAGTGTGGGGGAGGTGCGTGAGGCATTTAGAGTGAAAGGGGGTAAAGAAGCTGGAACTGACGAGATCATTACAAAAATATTGAAAGCGGGGGGCGGGGGGGATATAGTGTTGGAGTGGTTGGCATTTTTGTTTAATAAATGTATGAAAGAGGGGAAGGTACCTAGGGATTGGCAGAGAGCATGTATAGTCCCTTTATATAAAGGGAAGAGGGACAAAAGAGATTGTAAAAATTATAGAGAAATAAGTATACTGAGTATACCAGGAAAAGTGTACTGTAAGGTTATTCTTGAAAGAATTAGAGGTAAGACAGAATGTAGGATTGCAGATGAGCAAGGAAGTTTTAGAGTGGGTAGGGGATGTGTAGATCAAGTGTTTACGTTGAAGCATATATGTGAACAGTAATTAGATAAAGATAGGGAAGTTTTTATTTCGTTTATGTATTTAGAAAAGGCATATGATAGAGTGAATAGGGGAGCAATGTGGCAGATGTTACAAGTATATGGAATAGGTGGTAAGTTACTAAATGCTGTAAAGAGTTTTTATGAGGATAGTGATTCTCAGGTTAGGGTGTGTAGAAGAGAGGGAGACGACTTCCCGGTAAAAGTAGGTCTTAGACAGGGATGTGTAATGTCACCATGGTGGTTTAATATATTTATAGATGGGGTTGTAAAAAGTAAATGCTAGGGTGTTCGTGAGAGGGATGGGATTAAATTATGGGGAATCAACTACATAAAGGGAATTGACAGTTAGTTTTTGATGATACTGTGCTTATGGGAGATTCTAAAGAAAAATTGCAAAGGTTATTGGACGAGTTTGGGAGTGTGTGTAAAGGTAGAAAGTTGAAAGGGAACCTAGAAAAGAGTAAGGTGATGAGGGTATGAAATGATTTAGATAAAGAAAAATTGGATATCAGATTGGGGAGGAGTAGTATGGAAGAAGTGAATGTTTTTAGATATTTGAGAGTTGACGTGTCGGCGGATGGATTTATGAAGGATGAGGTTAATCATAGAATTGATGAAGAAAACAAGGTGAGTGGTGCGTTGAGGTATATGTGGAGACAAAAAAGGGAATGTATGAAAGTATAGTAGTACCAACAATCTCATATGGGTGTGAAGTTTGGGTTGTAAATGCTGGAGCGAGGAGGCGGTTGGAGGCAGTGGAGATTGTCTAACGGCAATGTGTGGTGCAGAAAATTTGGAGTGTGGAAATTAGGAGGTGTGGAGTTAATAAAAGTATTAGTCAGAGGGCTGAAGAGGGGTTGTTGAGGTGGTTTGGTCATTTAGATAGAATGTATCAAAGTTGAATGACATGGAGAGAGTATAAATCTGTAAGGGAAGGAAGGCGGGGTAGGGGTCGTCCTCGAAAAGGTTGGTGGGAGGGGGTAAAGGAGGTTTTGTGGGCTAGGGGCTTGGACTTCCAGCAAGCGTGCATGAGCGAGTTAGATAGGAGTGAATGGAAACGAATGGCATTTGGGACCTGACGAGCTTTTGGAGTTTGAGCAGTGTAATATTTAGGAAAGGGATTCAGGGATACTGGTTATTTTTATGTAGCCGGACTTGAGTCCTGTAAATGGGAAGTACAATGCTTGCACTTTAAAGAAGGGGTTTGGGATATTGGCAGTTTGGAGGGATATGTTGTGTATCTTCATACGTATATATATATATATATATATATATATATATATATATATATATGTATATATATACGTATATATATATATATATATATATATATATATATGTATATATATAATGTCGTGCCGAATATGTAAAACTGGTCAATTAGCAAGAACTCATTTAAAATTAAGACCTTTCTGAAATTTTCTCTTATACGTTTAAAGATATATTTTTTTTCATTAATGTTGATGCAAAAAATTATAATTTTGCACCAAAAGAATCTTAGAAAACTCACCTGACCTTATTATAACAAGAACAATTTATTTTAGCCTAACCCAGCTAAATATATTTTAGATTTGTTTACAATAATTTAATGCTAAACAAACACAGTAAAATATATTTTTTCTTTAGGTTCAGAATGATTTTGGCGAAATTATTGCATACACAAATTTTCACTTGTCTAACATGGCAAGATGAACGTTGCTATTTAAGCCAAGATCGCAAGTTCTGCCTATTCGGCACGATATTATATATATATAAATATATATATATATATATATATATATATATATATTATATATATATATATATATTATATATATATATATATATATATTTGCAAAACAACCACTGTGAAAGAATAGAGAAATTCCAAGCGCTTTCGTGACTACTCACATTTTCAAGGAACAATAAAAGTAGAGCATCAAAGGAAGGTATAGAAAGGGTATAGCCCACACCTCACTATCAAATCCCACAACAAAGGAACACCTGATACGCGGTTCATAAGATAGGGAACACTGCAGCAGGCCCGCCGGCCCAACTAGACAGGTTCTTCACACAACCCACCAACAAACTATTCTACCCAAGAAATAAGAATTTTAAAAATTATTATTTGTCCAATGTATTATTATATTCTTCACAAATTCTATTAATTATAAATAGATCTAATTTATATAAACCAAAGGAAATATTCAAATTATTGTCAAAACTGCTTTTTATGAAACAAGATTCAATTATATTCCTGTCGACCATGGACTTGCTTGATGCAACTTTCTCAATTTTTTGAAAATCAATTGGATGGTTAAAATCTATCGCATGAATAAATAGAGCATTGGAATCTTGTCCAGTTCTAATGCTATATTTATGTTGTTTTAATCATAGTTCGAGAGTTTTACCAGTTTGACAGTAAAAAACTTTATCGCAAATTTTACAAGGAATCTTAAAGACACATCCATCAGCATTTTGGGGGGAATTTTTTATCAAAAGTTGTTTTACTGTATCAAGATTTTTGAATGCAACTTTAATATTAAAAGTTTTAAGAAGAGAAGGCATATCAACCAAGTTTTCATGGTAAGGGAGAACCAACATATTTCTAGCTGAATAAGGCTGGTTGTCCCTTTTTGGATTGTAAAAAGTATTTCTAGCAACTTTAAAAGATTTATCAATTACGTTTCTTGGGTATTTCAAATCATTACCTATTTAATAAATTTTGGATATTTCCTCATCTATGAACTCTGGACTACAAATTCGTAAAGCTCTCAAAAATATTGATGAGAAAACAGACAGTTTAACTATCTTGATGCGAAGAATAATAGTGGACATAGGAACATTTATTTGTAGGTTTTCTGTAAATTTTAAATTTGAATTCATTATTACCCTTAATAATTAAAACATCTAGAAAAGGCAATGAGTTATTTTCTTCAAACTCAACAATAAAGTTTATAGAATGGGCTAAGCTATTTAATTTGGACAAGATTCCAATGTTCTATTTATTCATGTGAGAGATTTTGACCATCCAATTGATTTTCAAAAAGTTGAGTAAGTTGTATCAAGCAAGTCCATGGTCGACAGGAATATAATTGAATCTTGTTTCATAAAAAGCAGTTTTGACAATAATATGAATATTTCCTTTGGTTTATATAAATTAGATCCATTTATAATAAATAGAATTTGAGAAGAATTTAATAATACATTGGACAAATAATAATTTTTAAAAATCTTATTTCTTGGGTAGAATAGTTGGTGGGTTGTGTGAAGGACCTGTCTAGTTGGGCCGGCGGGCCTGCTGCAGTGTTCCCTTTCTTATGAGTCGCGTGTCAGGTGTTCCTTTGTTGTGGGATCTGATAGTGATGTGTGGGCTAGACAATTTATATACCTTCCTTTCCTTGATAATGTGAGTTGTCACGAAAGCGCTTGGAATTTCTCTATTCTTTCACAGTGGTTGTTTTGCATATTCTGAAATCACCTGTTTACTGTGATCTTATTGCATATATATATATATATATATATATATATATATATATATATATATATATATATATATATATATAATATATATATGTATATGATTGCACATCTGTTATCAATCATAATTCTTCCCTTACAATATATTCTGTAACCTTTCCAAATATTTTTTATGCTTCTGTAATTCATTCTAATTCATTTACGAAAATAGTTCTGTTTACTATGTCTGAGTTGCCTGATAGTATTTTTGCCCTGGAGAAACTGTCCAGGAATTTTTTTCTGCAACTGTTAATACTCAAATATACCAGTCTCATTTTAAGAAGGACATGCAGGTGTTGAAATTATGAAGCCGATCAGAGGAGGACATCTCCGCCTCTCACACGGAAACAAAATTTGGGAATGGATTATGTACATAACATAAGAAAGTGGGAACACTGCAACAGGCCTACTGGCCCATGCGAGGCAGGTCCAAGCCACCTCCCATGCTTAAACCAATGACCCACTAAGTAAGGTCAGGTTACATCTCTTTAAGGAAAGAGCATGACATCAGACCTATTAGCACAAGCTAGTCAGGTCCAACTCACACCCACCCACACCTACTCATGTATTTATCCAACCTATTCTTAAAACTACGCAACGTCTTAACTCTATGACGGTACTCGGGAGTTTGTTCCACTCATCTACAACACTTACCAGTGCTTTCTTATATCCTTCCTGAAACTGAATTTTTTTCAACCTAAAACTATTGCTTCGATTCCTGTCTTGGCTATGTATTTTAGCACGCTTTTTACATTCCCTTTATTTTTTCCTGTTTCCCATTTATACACCTCAGTCACATATACGCCTTTCTAGAGAGTGCAGACTCAGGGCCCTCTGTCTGTCCTGATAGGTAAGATTTCTTATACATGGGATCAACTTTGTCATCCTCCTCTGTACGTTTTCCAGAGCATTTATATCCATTCCGTAATACAGTGACCAGAGCTGTGCCGCATAATCTAAATTAGGCCTAACCAAATATTTATAGGGTTGAAGAACAACCTGAGGACTCCCATTATTTATGCTCCTTGTTATGAATCTAAGGATTCTGTTCACTTTATTGCGAACACTTTTGCACTGCTGTCTTGGTTTTAGATTACTGCTAATCAGAACTGATCACTGTAGCAATGGCCCCCTTCAATCGAATTGGCTAATGCAACCACTCTGGCCCCTCAGAGATGAACTCCATCATATGCATACGTATCACATTTGCCATAAAATTCCTTTGCAGTACCTGTCTAGCCAGTAATTTACACCAGTTGCCCTAAACACCCATTCATTGCCCACTCCCCTTCTAGCCAAGTTGCCACATATGGTTTAAACCCCTCCCTTAGACCTACTTACATCTATGGTTGAGTTGTACTTATCCAGCAGCTTTTGTCTCCTACCCTTCTCGATATCATTTCCACCAGATGATGGGCTTGTTCCCAATGCCTGACATTTTAGTATCCAATTTGTTGACTATGTCATCACCAGCTCCTGGGATGCACGCACTCTATCTAATGTTCCTATCTCTGTTACAGAAAACATGGTCCCAATATCTTACCTTTGAGTCACCCACAACCAGAATGTTCTTACCTCGATTAGTAGAGGAGTTAGTGGTACCTTTAACCTCGCTAACAACTCTAGTACGCTCATCCAGGAGAACAGAGAAACGATTTCCTACCTTCAGATCTCCTCTATTAAGCTCCTTATCTTGATACTTCTACCTTTAGCAGAGACCACATTCCACTTGAAGCAGTTGCCACTCAACTCACTGTTGGTAAACTTTCCCTCCAAATCGACTCCACCCTTCGCACACTCCCAAATCCATCTACGCAAATTTTCAGCCACCTATTTTCCTCTTAGAGAAGTAGAACCTCCTACTTCAACACATTAACCTGAGAGTCCAAAACACTTCACCAAGCCATAGTGCACTATTACACTCCACACTAATCCCCCAGAGAGCTAGTAAAATATTAAAAAATTGTACAGACTTTGGAAATATGATAAAGCTGTATAGTTGCTATTGGTCGCAGTATACACAACAGCAATTTAAATACTTTACTAGTAAACTTTCTACACCAGTTGTGCCATAGTAAGAATAATTCCAAAGTATTCGGTGTGCTGGAGTAGGAAAAAAATCTAGAAAAAGTTAAGTATAGGGATATATATATATATATATATATACAAGCCCAAATCTCCCAGGTTGTAAAAGAGCTGCCAGCGGTCACCAGCATCCTCAACACATTGTAGAAGCTGCCAGCGGTCACCAGTACCCTCAACACATTGTAGAAGTTGCCAACAGTCACCAGTACCCTCAACACATTGTAGAAGCTGCCAGCGGTTACCAGTATCCTCAACACACTGTAGAAGCTGCCAGCGGTCACCAGTATCCTCAACACATTGTAGAAGTTTCCAGCAGTCACTAGTGCCCTCAACACACTGTAGAAGCTCCCAGCGGTCACCAGTACCCTCAACACACTGTAGAAGTTTCCAGCAGTCACCAGTGCCCTCAACACATTGTAGAAGTTGCCAGTGGTCACCAGTACCCTCAACACATTGTAGAAGCTGCCAGCGGTCACCAGTACCCTCAACACATTGTAGAAGCTGCCACTGGTCACCAGTACCCTCAGCCCATTGTAGAAGCTGCCAGCAGTCACCAGTACCCTCAACACATTGTAGAAGCTGCCAGCGGTCACCAGTACCCTCAACACATTGTAGAAGCTGCCAGCGGTCACCAGTACCCTCAACACATTGTAGAAGCTGCCACTGGTCACCAGTACCCTCAACCCATTGTAGAAGCTGCCAGCAGTCACCAGTACCCTCAACACATTGTAGAAGCTGCCAGCGGTCACCAGTACCCTCAACACATTGTAGAAGCTGCCAGCGGTCACCAGTACCCTCAACACATTGTAGAAGCTGCCAGCAGTCACCAGTACCCTCAACACATTGTAGAAGCTGCCAGCAGTCACCAGTACCCTCAACACATTGTAGAAGCTGCCAGCAGTCACCAGTACTCTCAACACATTGTAGAAGCTGCCAGCAGTCACCAGTACTCTCAACACATTGTAGAAGCTGCCAGCAGTCACCAGTACTCTCAACACATTGTAGAAGCTGTCAGCGGTCACCAGTACCCTCAACACATTGTAGAAGCTGCCAGCAGTCACCAGTACTCTCAACACATTGTAGAAGCTGCCAGCAGTCACCAGTACTCTCAACACATTGTAGAAGCTGTCAGCGGTCACCAGTACCCTCAACACATTGCAGAAGCTGTCAGCGGTCACCAGTACCCTCAACACATTGTAGAAGCTGCCAGCAGTCACCAGTACTCTCAACACATTGTAGAAGCTGCCAGCAGTCACCAGTACTCTCAACACATTGCAGAAGCTGCCAGCGGTCACCAGTACCCTCAACACATTGTAGAAGCTGCCAGCGGTCACCAGTACCCTCAACACATTGTAGAAGCTGCCAGCGGTCACCAGTACCCTCAACACATTGTAGAAGGTGCCAGCGGTCACCAGTACCCTCAACACATTGTAGAAGCTGCCAGCAGTCACCAGTATCCTCAACACATTGTAAGGGCTGTCAGCAGTCACCAGTACCCTCAACACATTGTAGAAGCTGCCAGCAGTCACCAGTATCCTCAACACATTGTAGAAGCTGTCAGCAGTCACCAGTACCCTCAACACATTGTAGAAGCTGCCAGCAGTCACCAGTACCCTCAACACATTGTAGAAGCTGCCAGCGGTCACCAGTACCCTCAACACATTGTAGAAGCTGCCACTGGTCACCAGTACCCTCAACACATTGTAGAAGCTGCCAGCGGTCACCAGTACCTTCAACACATTGTAGATGCTGCCAGCGGTCACCAGTACTCTCAACACATTGTAGGAGCTGCCAGCAGTCACCAGTACCCTCAACACATTGTAGAAGCTGCCAGCAGTCACCAGTACCCTCAACACATTGTAGAAGTTGCCAACAGTCACCAGTACCCTCAACACATTGTAGAAGCTGCCAGCGGTTACCAGTATCCTCAACACACTGTAGAAGCTGCCAGCAGTCACCAGTACCCTCAACACATTGTAGAAGTTGCCAACAGTCACCAGTACCCTCAACACATTGTAGAAGCTGCCAGCGGTCACCAGTATCCTCAACACATTGTAGAAGTTTCCAGCAGTCACCAGTGCCCTCAACACACTGTAGAAGCTCCCAGCGGTCACCAGTACCCTCAACACACTGTAGACGTTTCCAGCAGTCACCAGTGCCCTCAACACATTGTAGAAGTTGCCAGTGGTCACCAGTACCCTCAACACATTGTAGAAGCTGCCAGCGGTCACCAGTAACCTCAACACATTGTAGAAGCTGCCACTGGTCACCAGTACCCTCAACCCATTGTAGAAGCTGCCAGCAGTCACCAGTACCCTCAACACATTGTAGAAGCTGCCAGCGGTCACCAGTACCCTCAACACATTGTAGAAGCTGCCACTGGTCACCAGTACCCTCAACCCATTGTAGAAGCTGCCAGCAGTCACCAGTACCCTCAACACATTGTAGAAGCTGCCAGCGGTCACCAGTACCCCCAACACATTGTAGAAGCTGCCAGCGGTCACCAGTACCCTCAACACATTGTAGAAGCTGCCAGCAGTCACCAGTACTCTCAACACATTGTAGAAGCTGCCAGCAGTCACCAGTACTCTCAACACATTGTAGAAGCTGCCAGCGGTCACCAGTACCCTCAACACATTGTAGAAGCTTCCAGCGGTCACCAGTACCCTCAACACATTGTAGAAACTGCCAGCGGTCACCAGTACCCTCAACACATTGTAGAAGCTGCCAGCAGTCACCAGTACTCTCAACACATTGCAGAAGCTGCCAGCGGTCACCAGTACCCTCAACACATTGTAGAAGCTGCCAGCAGTCACCAGTACCCTCAACACATTGTAGAAGTTGCCAGCGGTCACCAGTATCCTCAACACATTGTAGAAGCTGCCAGCAGTCACCAGTACCCTCAACACATTGTAGAAGTTGCCAGCGGTCACCAGTATCCTCAACACATTGTAGAAGTTGCCAGCGGTCACCAGTACCCTCAAAACATTGCAGAAGCTGCCAGCGGTCACCAGTACCCTCAACACATTGTAGAAGCTGCCAGCGGTCACCAGTACCCTCAACACATTGTAGAAGCTGCCAGCAGTCACCAGTACCCTCAACACATTGTAGAAGCTGCCAGCAGTCACCAGTACTCTCAACACATTGTAGAAGCTGCCAGCAGTCACCAGTACTCTCAACACATTGTAGAAGCTGCCAGCAGTCACCAGTACTCTCAACACATTGTAGAAGCTGTCAGCGGTCACCAGTACCCTCAACACATTGTAGAAGCTGCCAGCAGTCACCAGTACTCTCACACATTGTAGAAGCTGCCAGCAGTCACCAGTACTCTCAACACATTGTAGAAGCTGTCAGCGGTCACCAGTACCCTCAACACATTGCAGAAGCTGTCAGCGGTCACCAGTACCCTCAACACATTGTAGAAGCTGCCAGCAGTCACCAGTACTCTCAACACATTGTAGAAGCTGCCAGCAGTCACCAGTACTCTCAACACATTGCAGAAGCTGCCAGCGGTCACCAGTACCCTCAACACATTGTAGAAGCTGCCAGCGGTCACCAGTACCCTCAACACATTGTAGAAGCTGCCAGCGGTCACCAGTACCTCAACACATTGTAGAAGGTGCCAGCGGTCACCAGTACCCTCAACACATTGTAGAACCTGCCAGCAGTCACCAGTATCCTCAACACATTGTAGAAGCTGTCAGCAGTCACCAGTACCCTCAACACATTGTAGAAGCTGCCAGCAGTCACCAGTATCCTCAACACATTGTAGAAGCTGTCAGCAGTCACCAGTACCCTCAACACATTGTAGAAGCTGCCAGCAGTCACCAGTACCCTCAACACATTGTAGAAGCTGCCACTGGTCACCAGTACCCTCAACACATTGTAGAAGCTGCCAGCGGTCACCAGTACCTTCAACACATTGTAGATGCTGCCAGCGGTCACCAGTACTCTCAACACATTGTAGGAGCTGCCAGCAGTCACCAGTACCCTCAACACATTGTAGAAGCTGCCAGCAGTCACCAGTACCCTCAACACATTGTAGAAGCTGCCAGCAGTCACCAGTACCCTCAACACATTGTAGAAGCTGCCAGCAGTCACCAGTACCCTCAACACATTGTAGAAGCTGCCAGCAGTCACCAGTACCCTCAACACATTGTAGAAGCTGCCAGCAGTCACCAGTACTCTCAACACATTGTAGAAGTTGCCAGCAGTCACCAGTACCCTCAACACATTGTAGAAGCTGGCAGCAGTCACCAGTACCCTCAACACATTGTAGAAGCTGCCAGCAGTCACCAGTACCCTCAACACATTGTAGAAGCTGCCAGCAGTCACCAGTACCCTCAATACATTGTAGAAGCTGCCAGCAGTCACCAGTACCCTCAACACATTGTAGAAGCTGCCAGCGGTCACCAGTATCCTCAACACATTGTAGAAGCTGCCAGCGATCACCAGTACCCTCAACACATTGTAGAAGCTGCCAGCGATCACCAGTATCCTCAACACATTGTAGAAGCTGCCAGCGATCACCAGTACCCTCAACACATTGTAGAAGCTGCCAGCGATCACCAGTACCCTCAACACATTGTAGAAGCTGCCAGCAGTCACCAGTACCCTCAATACATTGTAGAAGCTGCCAGCAGTCACCAGTATCCTCAACACATTGTAGAAGCTGCCAGCGGTCACCAGTATCCTCAACACATTGTAGAAGCTGCCAGCGATCACCAGTACCCTCAACACATTGTAGAAGCTGCCAGCGATCACCAGTATCCTCAACACATTGTAGAAGCTGCCAGCGATCACCAGTACCCTCAACACATTGTAGAAGCTGCCAGCGATCACCAGTATCCTCAACACATTGTAGAAGCTGCCAGCGATCACCAGTACCCTCAACACACAAGTCAGACACTTTTATCAGTTAACATTTTTACATTAAAGTTTCTTTGATAGTAGAGTTTTACAGCAGCTTGTCTACCTAGGAGACCTGTTATGTGTACCACCAGTAAAGTTAATGTCTGGGATGCAAACTATAAATATATAAACTGATATACATTCAACACTAAAAAAAATATAAAGCTATACGTATCCAACACTGAAAAAAATTACAATCATGAAAACTTTTGTAAGTGCAACAATACTACCAAGCGAGTTTTCACTTGGATTGCATGTAATATCTGTAAAAATAATACATGTGTAAATATACAACAGTCAACCACTACTGATATTAAACCATGAAAATATTTTTGGGTCTGCTCAAGCAACACATATCTGTGGGAGAAAATTACATTTATACTAAAAGACAAAAAGACCAACCAACAAATCAACCAACAAAAGAGAGTGGTTCAGATGGAGCTGTGACCCCTGGTGCTGGTGCTGCCTTGGAACACAATACCAGATGGAGATAGTGGTCTTGGTATTAAGGAAATAAGAACATAAAGAAGGAACACTGCAACAGGCCTACTGATAATAATCCGATTATTCTTTACATTAATAACTAGACAATTCCTGATTTTTTAACACCATTAACCGCCTAATTCTGTAAACCACTAAATCATTTGCAATCACCATGTTACAATCAACTGTATGTACCTTTGTACCAATGATCCTAGAGGGGCTAGGACCTCAATAGGCAATTCTGTTTGCCTCTTTTTTTTTGAGCTATGCTAGGATATCCACACTGTGCACCTTTCCAAAGGAAAGCCCCATGCCGCATTTCCTTACTATTGACTATATCGATCATGTAGCGTCAGGGACTGCAAGCACTTGCCTTTTGTACCCATTACATTTATGCAGGTAATACATTATGTCGACGTTCATGACCAATGTAAACATGATGGTTTAAAATATGTGCGATGGTTCACGATGGGACTTTACATAATGTTAATTTGTTCTTTGTTCATGATGTACGTACATGATCTTCACGTGCGCAGAATTGGTTTAATGTCACAGAAACATCCCGTGGACACCCTGATTATAATGTGTAATTCTGTTGTTTAAAGGGCTTTAAGATGCTAATTAGAATCTACGAAATTGCTCTCGAGGTATGTACAGCACATAGTTTTGAATTAGATTACGAGCATTCATATCGTGTTTCAAGAGAGAGGATTCAATAATTGTTTATTGCAAGGAGGGAAAACTGGTGGCGGTACTAATGTTCTGGGCAGCAGCACCACCCCAATGGGTGACTACAAAAATTTGATATGGTTAAAAATAGCATTCGACTCCGGGCCTCTCCTGATGGAGTATTGGCGTGTGGATAACCTGGTTTCCAAGGTTTCCAGTTCTGACCAATATATGAGAGTGCGCAATGAATGCATGGGACCTTGTAAACACCATCACATTATTAGGAGTTGTGGTTTTCAATCGACTTCTATTTCACTGAACTTTTTTTAGTGCTTCACAACAAGGACAGACCAAATATTTATTGTATAGTACAGACAAACGTACCTTTTCACCTTGTACATTTCCGTAGGTTCAATCATACAGAAAGTCTTCTACTGAAAATTAGGGGGCTTCTCAAAAAAAATCACTGTTGGTTTCCTGTAGTGAGTGGATCCTATAGAAAATCCATATAAGAAAAAAACCTCCTTATATCCCTAGATTAATGACTGGATTATATAATGGATGTATGCAACACATTGGTTGCAGTTTCGGAAACTGTCAATTTAGTAAATCTTCATCAAAAAAAACGATGATTATAAAGCATCAAGATAGGGTTAGGTGTTTCCTTTTCATTGTCTATTTTGAAATCGAATGGATGGCATCTAGGACCAATGACTCTAGGTAGAACTTATCCAATGTTTTTGTCTCTAGGCTAGAGCAAAGAACATCAGTTATTCTGACCACCTAGCTTTATTTGGCGAATATCTTTAAGGAGCTTAGTCTCTAGAATTACATATAAAGGCGTATTGAGTATAGGGGCTGAAAGGATTGTCCAAGGCCATTACCTTCTTTTTTGAAAAAACTTTTAAATTAAAAAAAAAAAAAAGGGTTTTTATTGTTTTTTTTTTTTTCGGTGGGAAAATTAGCAATGAGTTAGGAGTAGCGATATAGTAAACATATTGTTATATGCCGGGCTACTTGTTAAGGTCGGGTAAGTCCTGCACCCGCTATCCCCCCCCCCTTTTTCCCCCTCCCGAAAGTGTAGTTTGCTTGCCGGTGCTACCTTAAGTAAGGTAAGTCTAGCTCCCGCCTATTCCCGCCTCTTTTTTTCCCCCACCCCGAAAAGTGATAGTTTTGATTGCGGCGCTGCTTGTTACAGGTAGGTCAGTCGAGCTCCACTCTATCCCTTTCCCTCTCTTTCCCCTCCCCCGAACAGGGTGACGTGTGGGGCTCCGGTTCTCCAACACAGTTAATCCACTAGACTCACCGTCCAGCACTACTGTAAGTACTTGCCTGACTGGTATTCTAGTGGATTTATGGTGATTGAAAGCTTCACTTTTGACCAAATTATATAAACTTAGTCCTGTCAGTTTTGCCTCTAAGTGACTGTTGTATAATACCACATCTTTTAGTATTGTACTTATCATGGAGAGTGGATTTTTCTTAAGCAGTGGGTAAACTGTTATCTTTCCAGCTGGGATACAAGAGGGTCATCTGCCAATCAACGAGTCGAATTTGATGGAGACGGACTCAACGTTCTGAGATGTCCCAATTTTGATCACTTTACTGGTTTGTGTATGCCAAGTAGCAGGATATAAACCCCTCATCATTGGCAGTGGGAGAGAAAAACCTGCTTTCTGTCATCTGGAAGGTTATTGAAGCTCGACAAAATTGTGAAGATCGAAGCCAGTGGGTTGTCATCATCATCGTGCGCGACCCCACCCCATCATCAGCTACGGCAACGATTTTGTCACAAAACGCAGTGTCACAACACCAGACACGTTTTATTGTACATTTATATTAGCGTTGAATCATGTTATCATTTATATTTTGCATTTTTATTTTCCTTTAATGTAGGATTAATACTTCTTATTTAAGTGTTTATATTTTATGTATTTTTCTAAATAATAAAGCATTATGTTTGTCAGTTTTTTATTCTTTTTCTATTTATTAATTTTCCTGAGGAGGAGCCAGCCTTGGTAATACTGTCTGAAGAATGGAGGAACTACACAGTTTTGGGGATGAACGCTGGCAAGTAAGTTAGGAATAACAGGGAAAAATTTAGAATCTTTCTTTAGTGCTAAGACTCCAGGAAAGACTTGAAAAGAGAATGAGAATTTGAGAAGAGAAGGGAGACAGAAAGGAAAGAGTAAGAGAAAAAGAAGAGAGACGAAGAATCGAAAGAGATAGAGAATAAGGAGATATAGAGAGAATCGAAAGAGAGAGAAAAGGAGAGAGAGAGATTCAGAGAGAAATCCAGATAGAAGAAAGAGAAAGAGAAGACAAAAAGGAGCGTGATAGACTTGATGTGAAGAAAAAGAGCTATGAGAACGTGGGAACAGCTAAATTACGTGAGGAACAGGCTGAATTAAGAGAACTTGTGGAAAGAGCAAAGGATAAAGAGAGTTGAATGGAAAAAGCTAGAGAACTTGAGTTCAACTAGAGAGGAAATTGGATCCGCGAGCTCGAAAACAGCTCGCCCTTGAATTAGAGAATAAAAAAGTTAACTCTTACAAACAACAATTCGAAGTAGAGTAATTGAACATCATTGCAGCAAGTGCACATATTCAAACACCCTACTTTACTCCCTTCACAGAGGGGAAGACATAAATACTTCATACATTATCAGATTGAAATACGCTACCCCCCTTTTGTGAATGGCCTGCTGACATCTGGGCTACCAGGTTAGGAATGTTATTTTTCTGGTTCGGGTCAACGCTTTGGAATATTAGGCAACTTTGTTCGCAGGATTTATATGTAATATAACATACTGGAAGAAGGCAATCCTTTAAAGATATAAGAAAAAAAAACACTAATTCTTACAGGAAAGATTTCAGGTATGGCACCTTACAGCTGGCAAGAAATTTTCAGCAGATTACAGGTTTATCACTCATTGTTTGTATCGACTTTTGGATAGAGAGTTCTGGAATGATCAAACAGTTATGAATCTCTTTAGAGACTTATATGTTGCTGTCAGTTCCTGACAGCTCTTCCTCACCAAGATACGAACAATTCATTGAGAACGTAAGATTAAAGCTGAGGAATGTTGCTGAGGCTGCTGACCTGTATGTCAGAGGCTCACAATTCCTATTAAGGCCCTAAAAGGGCAAGGGTTGTCATCAGACCTTAAGTAATCAATGCATTAGTGGGAAAGTAGTGGATGACTTCGTTTATTCCTGTTTGTCATTTGTGATGGTGTTAAGAGGACATCAATGTCAGATTTGTCCTTCTCAAGATGGTCCAGAAAGTTGGAAGATGTTTTAAAGACTGTAATGACAAGCCAAACCTTTGTTCAGGAACAGTTAATGGACTTAATGTTATCTTTCCATTTTAGAGACACTGTATGTCACATGTATGTCATTTAAGAACATAAGAAAACATAAGAAAGGAGGAACACTGCGCAGGCCTCTGTTGTGCATATTAGGCAGGTCCTTTACAATTCATCCCACTAACAAACATTTGAACCAACCCAATTTTCAATGCCCACCCAAGGAAGAAACAAAGCTCGATGAGCAAGTACAGACTCAAATCCACAACCCCTCCCATCGTGTAATTATCCACCTACATTTTGAAGAATTACCAAAGTCGCCTAGCCTCAATAACCTCAACTAGGTAGACTGTTCCAACTCAATCAATACCCTATTCACAAACCAATACTGTCCTGTTTGAGTCCTTTCTAAATCTAAACTATCTAATTTAAATTCCATTACTAGCGGTGTCTCTCTTGGAGAGATATCCTCACGACTTGATTAAATATCCCCTTTATTAATACCTATCTGTCCACTTTACACATTTCTGCTCAGGTCTCCCTCTTTCTTCGGTATAAAACAAGTGAATGTAATTAGAGTCTTTCAATCCTTTCTTCATAAGGAAGATGTCTAATGTATGTATTATTTCAGTCATCCTACGGCTGAATGGTTTTCTAACGAATTTATGTCCATTCTGTAATATGTGAAGGTCCAGAATTGAGCTGATAACTAGGTGTGGCGCTTCATAATGATGTATAGATATTTGATTTAGCTGTTCCCTAACTTTGATGAAACTCATTCCTTGCTATATACTTTCAGACTTAACTTGGGCCCGTACAGGAACTTTTCTACCATCCGTTGTGTTTTTACATTAGGTCTAAATGGTTCACAGGTTGGTCTGAAGCCGTACTAGCCTCCTCATCACTTCTTGGTCCGTACTATTAGAAGGGTATGTTAAAAGGTGCCATTCTTCTTCTGAAGATTGAACCTTTCATCACCCAAAGGGGGTCATTAAGCTTTTCAGATCTTCTATCCTGTAGAATCAGAGAAGCCCTCGTAGTTCAGTTTTGATGACTATGTCTCGCGTGATTCATGTGAGGATAAAAACCAGTGATTGCTACTCTCGAACGCGAGGTATAGGAACACCGGTTCACTGTTAGTGAAAGTGAAGATTCAACTCCGATTACCTATATGTGTTGACTAGGTCAGACCAAAGCCAGGCTTCTCCTACTATCCATCCCGTTGATTTTCCCTGACTTTAAGCTTTTAGTTATATCGCAGGTACTCCTTTGTCAATTTTACGTAATTGCCCTTATCTTCAGACATTGGCATAATGCCGCTAAACAAATCAAGGTTGTCCAAAGGAAAAATCTTTTCATATAATTTGAATTATAAATAGGTATCTTGTACAATTGTAGTATTCAAGTTAATTGTCAGATGAGACGACGATTCCTTCCTAGGTGGTTCCAAGTCAATACAGAGAGACTGTCTAAAATAGCTCCTGACCTGCCAGTGGACGTACATTTCTCGCATCGTAAAAACTTAATTAAAATTGAGGGAAACCTATTTTTGGCCAAAAATGTCCTCAGATATCATAACCTATTGTAAATCGTGTACAAGTTTGGCCATACTGTCATCCTCCGATGGTACCAGGCGTAGTACCTATGGTCAAAATGCCAGTCTTTACAGTACCTCTTCGGAAGGAGTAGCTAATGACATTCGTTGGTCTTTATCTCCACTTTCTCTGGGGGACAGATCTTAACATTAGTTGATTATGCTTCGAGTTTCCTGAAGCGTTCCCTTAAATGAACCATAACTGCTACAGTGGTGGCTGGAAAGCTTTTGATCCATCTTCTCCAGATGTGGGCATCCCTAGAGGAAATTTTGTCTGACCGTGGAGGATACAATTGCGAAAATCTGACTTATGCAACATCCAATCAACATCTGGGAGTGATGCCTTTCACACACCCAATATTCCCAAGCGCTGTAATGGGGAGGATTGAAAACGCCAGCATCGATTTCAAATCCATTTTAGGAACTTTGCTCCTAACCTAAGGAGTGGCTTCGTTATCCTACCCTGTGCTTTGTTTGCATGAGGGAAGTTCCCAGTGGACTCTTGGGGTTTTCACATTTTGATCTTCTCTATGGTTAGACAGGCAGAGGGCCCCATTGTCCAGCCACTTCATGATTATGGACTAATAGGAGGTGAGTGCTGAGGTTTCAGTTTCTACAGTTTCTCCTTGACTTAGATCAAGTAATGAGGAAGGCCTGTGACTAGTTTCGAAAAAACTTAAGATTTGTCAATGGACAGTACAAAACTTATTTTGATTCCAACAATTCAGAGGAGAAGTTTTAAAATACGTAGGAGATGAGTTGCTCGGTATTTGCTATCAAGTCATATAATTTATTTTGTAGCAGGGAATGGTCCATATAAAGTATCAAAAATTGTGTGAAAGTTGAGACTCTCATAGAAGTAAGGGAAACTTAAGTTTATCATATCACAACATCCTAAGAGAACATATTACCAAGAAAAAAAAAAATTCGGTTAACTCCGTATATTTTGACTTAGTTTTTCCACACGAACTTGATAAGACAAATGAAGAATGTAAGGTTATTGTGTGTAATTGACACCTCTAACTTAGACTTATGATGAAGAACTTATGACATGGTGACTCTTGGGTCCATCGCCGGCCGCAACCTAACATTAATACTTAATGAATCTTTGGATGACCATAAGAGACATGACTACTTTCAATGTGTGAGTAACTTTTCTGACGTTTCTTTACTTGTACATATTCAAGTGTTACCTCCCGGTAGCCATAAGATTGACATACTTATTGGTAGCCGGATAAATCTATCAACGAAAATTAGACCCAGTTCAGTGCCACCTTAGGGATCACCATTTGATCGAGAGGTAGTACAAATTATTAAAACTAAGATCATTGAACCTTCTGGTATCTGCATATTGTCACCCAGTCAGTATTGGTTAAGAGGGGGACGGGGGGGGGGCTAAATTCATATTGTACTTGTAGTGACTTCAGAAGGCTTATGCTATAACTCGGTGAGATGCTGAAAAACTATGCCCTATAGATACGATCTACACAAATTTTATGCGCTTCCTTTCTTTTCAGAGATGATATGCGCAGGCATTCTTTATCAAGTAACATGTTAGATCCTTTCTTTAGCAGTTACACCGCTGTATCCTACCCACACCTAGGACTGATGCAGTATTAGAACTTTTGCCCTTCGGTTTGGTAAACTGCCTGTGCTCACCTACGTGAGACTGATGAGAAAGGTCTTGGGTAATATGCCAATATGTTTCTGTTTATTTTGTAACATTTAACGTACTGACCATCCCCGTGGGCGAAACATATCCAAACATTAAAATCAGTTTTGGTAGGTTACGCTCGATGGCCTCACTGCCGAGCCGAAGAAATGCTTCCCTGGGTTTTATAACAAGATTTTAGAATCTTGGGTGAGACTTCTAATAATCTCTGCAGCCGCTCTCACGTAAGATCAAAGCTTTATTAGAAATTTTATTCCCCAAAACCAAGCAAGTCATGGTGCTATCTTGGTCGGTAAATTTTATTCTTGGTTTATCCCTGAATTTACTGAATGTGCTCTTTAGGGGCATATTATCCGACTTCTTAAAAGAGTCTGTTGCAGCAACCTCTTGAACTTTCCGACGTGGCTCCGTGGAGGAAAAGTTTAATAGATTAAAAAGCATCTTTCGAAAGACCCTCATAAGATTCCAGATATTAATAAAACTTTTGCTTAAGAACTGATGCCTCCAATACTGGCTTAGGCTGCAGTGTTATACAAATACCATGATGGTAATCCTTTCCTGGTATGCTGCCTAAGCCAGAAACTCCTTCCCGCAGTAACATGATTATCCACAATAGAAAAAGGCAGTTTAACCCTTGTGTGGGGTATCCCAAACTTAAACTTTTATTTGCTGGAAAAGAATTAATTTTAGAACTGGACTCACAACCTTTGATATAACTAGATACTTTTAAGGAATCAACAGTCGCCCTCTTGGGTGGGAAAGGCACTTTCCCAGGCTTTTTAGTTCCATATTGTGTATATCAATGGTTTCATCCTATTATTTCTCTGACCTGGTAAGGTCTTGGACAGTCAGTAGAAGATTGGCCTTACGCGAGTCTTCCACTTGTTTAGAACTTTTTTCCTCTGCCCTATTTTATTATACTCATGGCTATAAGTCTTGGTATGGGGTGTGGAGGGCAAAAGATTCAATAGATAGTGATAGGTAGACGAGACTAGTACTATAGTTTCCAGTGCGGGTCTACGCTTGTTAGGTAGGTATTCCTGCTACCGCTATCCCACCCCACTTTGTCCTCCCGAAAAGTGTTTAGTTTGTTCTGACGGCTACTTGTTTACTGTAAGGTAAGGTATAGCTCCCGCTATTCGGCCTTTTTTCCCACCACTCATGAAAAGTGATTAGTTTGATTGCCGGCTGCTTGTTAAGGTGTAGGGTCAGCTAGGGTCCCGCTATCCCTTCCTCCTCCTTCCCCCCCCGAAGGTGACTGGTGGGGCTCGGTCCCAAACAGTAATCATAGACTCACAACTCCCAAGCACTACTGTAAAGGACATGCTGACTTGTATTCTAGTGGATTTATTGGTTGATAGCTTAACTTTTGTCCAATATATTGACTTAGTCCTTTCAGTCATTGCTCTAAGTTGTGTTGTAATATTCACCTACATCTTTTTAGGTGTTGTACTTATCATGGAGAGTGATTTCTTAAGCAGTGGGTTGTTATCCTGTCTTTCTTTGCTCAGCTTGGTTGACAGAGAGGGTCCACCTGCCAATCAACGAGTTGCATTGAAGGAGACGGGACTAACGTTCTGAGGATGGTCCCAAATTTTGATACCACTTACCTGTTTGTGTATTGCAACGTAGCACGGATATAAAACCCATATGCATTGCAGGGGAGGAAAACCTGCTTTCCTGTCATCTGGAAGGATTTTGGAAAATCTTGAAAATCTGTGAAGAACGAGTGCCGGTGGGGTGTCTATTCAACACCTGCGACCCCCCCATAATCAACAACAGCTCTCGATTTCAAACAACACGCCAGGTCACAACACAGACACCCAACGTTTTACATACATTTATATTAGCGTGAATTCAGTGATCTGTTATATTGTGTCATTTGTCAGATTTGTTTCATTAATGTTAGGGATTAATACTTCATATTTATGTGTTTTATATTCTATAGGTTTCTAAATAATATAGTGTTTATGTGATGCAGTTTTATTCTTTTTATATACATTTATTTTTCCTGAGGGGGAGAGCCAGCCTTGGGAATACTGTCTGAAGTAGTTAAGGGCTTAAGTAAGCCTTCTTTATATTTGCCTTCAGACACAAACTTGCCACCTAGTCAGTTCAATAATTATATCGTGGGGAAGGGCGGGATAACTTTTTAGTTTCTAGCTGTTCCACTTCACTCTTGATGATCAGCCAGGGGTCTATTGGTAATCTCCTTTAGACATGCTGAGAGGCAGTTTAGTTGACCAGTTTTGGGTCCCCCGGACACTTACGTGTGTCTATTTGCGTCCTCATGGGTTACTTGCTTTTCACTGGGAGATGTTGCACCGCCCTGCCCAGTTCTTTTCTTTTTTTTACTATCATAGGTATGAGTTCTGCGTAGATTTGGGGACTAGTCCCTCTGGAATTGTCCTGGTGTATATTTTCATGACTGTCTGCTAGTTCAAAGGAGTACAGGTCAAGGGTCTTTCAAACTTTTACAGTAATTTAGTGCTTTATGAATTCTTACATGTGCACAGTGAAAGTTTTATTAGTTTCTCCAGGTTTGCTATTTTTGCTGCATTAAAAGGGGCCTTTAGTGTACAGCATTATTCTAGATAGAGGAGTTATAAGTGATTAGAAGAGAATCATCATTGTCTTGGCATCCCTAGTTTTGAATGTTCTCATTATCCATACAATCATTTTCGTAACAGATATGGTAGATACATTGTGATCTTTGAAAGTGTGATTCTCATACATTATCGTTCCCAGGTCGTTCACGTCGGTTTTTCACTCTATTGTGTGGTTAGAATTTGCTTTATACTCCGAGAATACATATTTGATTTTCTAGAGTTATTCCAAGCGTGAGTATATTAAATCTGTCTTCCTTTGAACTTTTATATTGCTTTCTAAGGCTCCTTTAAAAGGGATGGTTAATGTCCGTTTGGAAGATTTGCTAGTGTCCTCGATTTAGATCCATAGTTTATTCTCTATATGGGTTACAATGTGGGGGTTTACTGGATTTGGATATTGTGTGGTTTACATGTTATAAAATACAATTACAGAGGGGGCCACTAGGACACCTTGCATGGGCTAGGCATGTTTCGGGCAGACTTAGATTAATTCTTTGCATTAAATACTTACAGTTTATGGTTATTATGGCTAGGTGAAACTACATTATAATTTGTGAGTTAGCAGTGTTGAATGCTTTTGTTGTGGCCAATTACAAGTGTTCTCTATTGGTAGTTATCATAGGCAAATATGACTAATTAGGATTCATTTTTTAAGATAAAGTTAGTATTTCTGTGTTTATAGTCAGTGGGTGAGGTGTAATGTGAATACCCCCCAGTGTGGTTATTATGTAGTTGTCGGGGTTGTTTGTCAGGATGAATAAGATGTTTCTAACTGTAATTTTGAAAGTGATGAATGTGTCTGCAGTTCTAGAGTTTTAGGTAGGGTGTTCCATGATTTTAAGGTCCTTTGAAATACTTTGAATTTTTGTAAGGTTTAGTTGGACACGGAGTTATGTCAGAGAGTTGTTGTGTCTGGTGTTATGCTGTGGATCCTGTACAAACTATCAAGAAAGCGTTTTTAGTGTATCAAGGGTAATATTGAATTTAAGGCCTGAAGATATAGATACTGACACAGTACGGTAGTACGTGGTGTTCTGAAACAGTGAGTAAATTTAAGATCTTATGTGAAAAGTGGGGGGGGGGAGGGAGGGGTGCCAGAGGGGATTTAGTGATTATTCTTACTGCGGCCTTTTTGTATGGGGTATTATTGGCTTTAGGTGTGTTGCTGCAGTTGAACCCAAGCACAGATAGACATCGGTGAGGTCTTGGATATTTAAGTGCATGGTTTATAGTGGTTGGTTGAGCAGGGCAGTTTGCGGCAGCGTAGGAGTCGTATCTTGGTGGGGATCCCCCCGTTTTGGATACTTTTTTTGTTATGTGTCGGATTATGGGTGCTGGAAATTTAGGTTGTTGTTCGAGGTATAGGTCAAGGAATTTGCCCTCATTTATGTCTGGCAATTAGAGTGTTGTCGTATCTTAATGTTAATTTGCGCAATACTGCTCGCTACCACAAACATAATAAATAGTGGTTTTGTCAGTGTTAAATGTAAGTGTATTGGCTGTCATCCCAAGTCGATATTTTGAGCAGCCTCGTTATCAATGGTGTTGCAGGGTGGTAAGATTAGGGTGAGAGATATCTCATTAAGTCGTGTCATAAGACACCAAGTGAATGGGAATATGTTTGGAAGATGATTGAGGTAAATGAGGAAAGAGCCAGGGAGGTCCAAGGCACTTCCCTGCGGAACTCCAGTATCAAGTGATGTATTGAGGAGGCTGTGTTCTTTAATGGGTGACATACTGATACTATTAGAAAGGTAGGATTTTGAAGCAGGCAAGCGCATGGCCTCTTATATCATAGTGGTTTCAAGTTTTGTGGAGTACTCGTTAGGATGCGCGGTCAACTGTGTCAAACGCTTTTTCTTAGGCACAATAAAAATTCCTTGCGATATTCCTTATTTTCCAATTGCTGTGGTAATGAGGTCTGATTTTTTTAAATGCATCAGTAGGGCTTTTATTTTTCCTGAATCAAAAATTGGCAGGGGTTTGGAGTAGGTTTTTTGACTTTTAAATGAATATAGTATCTTGTGCACGAGGTTTCTCGAGATTTGGGATAGCAGAGGTAAGTTTATTTTGGGTCTCTAGTTGTTTACATCTGTAGGGTCATCAACCTGAATTATGTATTGGTGTAACCCTTGCTGTCTTGAGTAGTGTGGGAAAAGGTTTGCTTGTTTCGAGTGACTTTAAAATCGTAATGTCAATACATGGGTCGCCTCGTTTGTACTATAATGGTGGGACGGTGAGAACAGATCCCGAATTATTTTTAAGGTGACGTGATGATCGCGGTGACTTACGTGGCGTCAGTTCGTACAGATAGATGGAATTTGAGGAAATTCCCATCTAGGTAGTCCCGCATGGGCATTGGTTCGTGGGTTTTACTTGCGAGATTGGTTCCTATGTTTGAGAAGTCGTTTTATCGTGTTAGCTGTTCATTCAGTGGGGTTCAGTGGTGTTTTTTTTTTTCTTGAGGTTTAGTTAGGGACATAATATTCTGTGATGGTTTTGTCTGTTTCTGGGTCCCGGGAATTCTGGGTAAGTTGTTGTCCACAGGTCTTTTTGAGATCTCCTTCTTGTGTCGCAGTGAATCTGCTGGAGTATGTAAAGTTGCTTGGCTTTCTTTTATTATTTGTTGAGAAACTGATGAATTGGTTGTAAGAAGATCTTTGTGTATTAAAGCCTGTCTATAATGTCGTTTCTTATGGCGTGTTGCTTATCAATGGATCTTCAGAATTATGGTGTGCTGGTTAGCCATGGGCTACGAGCCGTTTATTAGTGAATCTGTTTGCTGTTAAATTGGACGTTGTTTGTTGTTAGTCTAAGTATTTTGTTAGATAAAATGTCTGTCAAATTCGTCAATAACTTTGGATTGGATGAATTCTGTAGGCCAGTAACAGTCTCAGGTCCTGCTGATGAAATTCCTTATTGAGGCCTCGTCATGGAGTTCCTAAATGAAACTTTGTTGTATTCGAGCTGGTGGCTTAATGATGTGTGTGAATAGGAAGGTTGGGTAGTGGTCAGTAGTGCTCCTATTCTGTGATTATCCATGATGTTAGGGGGTAGTATATTGGTCCATTTTGTAGGTCTATTATGGTTGCACTGGTCTCATGTAGCCTGTTTGGCTTTAGTAGTTTAGATGACACTAACATGCAAATTCTTGTATCAGCCAAAGGAGGATAAAGAAAAGGAATTGGTGAATACTGTACCTTGTGGAAACTAGCTTTTCACTGTAGCCTCCTTCTGATTTGTTTACTATTAATTTTGTTTTCTTAAATTCTTAAGAAGAGTTATAGAATATTTCTACCAACTTTTCCTGTTATCTTATATCACACATTTTGAGGGACGTGCTAGTACGCCATGATCAAAAACTTCAGCTAGTCTTTGATGTACTTACATCTGCCATTTTATTAAGTCTGGGATTCATGTAGGGCAGGTCATAGTGTTTCCAATAGCTGGGGAAAAGGCAGCGAGCACCATCTTAGGCCTATGCTGCTCTGGGGTTGTACAATGATTAGGCATCCAAGGTGGTGGCGATCTTGCTTCTTGTAAAAATCCTTTCTAAGATTTTTATGATGTGGATCAGTTACGATGCTGTCGTATGCAATAGTGTTTCTTTTGTAACTGCTTTCATGCCACCCTTGAGTTGATCTATATATGTTGTTTTTAGTGGATGTGGGATAACCTGGGTGCCATGTTCCTTTCCACAGAATAGTTGAGGCACGTGGAAGGGTTTTCCATGGAGTTCTTGATGAACATAGTAGTTCCACGGAATCTTAGGCTTGTTTGATAGGTACGTGGGCATGTCATTATTACTTTTTCAAAGTATTGTGTGTTGGATTATTCAGAAATCTCGATTAGTTCCACCAAATTTTGACCTTCGTTCATATAAAATTCATTTAGTATTGTTCTGTCCTTAGTTGATTTAACGGCTCACTAAACGCTGATTATACTGGGTTTTTCAGTATTCTCATTTACTTCTTGCCGGTCGTCTGTGTAAGTCCCATCTTCTTTAAGCAATCTGTGGGCCAATACTGGTGTGGTTTTTTGTCCTACATTTGGCATCAGGAAAGTGAATTATTTTGCTTTTTCCTTTTCGGCTGTCATTTATGACTTAAGGTTCATTACTGTGTTTCGTGGCTTAAGTTCAGTATTTTCTTTTTCTGTGGTCAGTGTTTTTCTTCTGTATTTTAGGATTTTACTGGCCTTTCAGCAGCTCTGTGAGTCTTCGCATTCAACATGTAGAGGCGAGTTTTTCTCTCTGTCTTTGCAGTTATATATCTCTAATTTGTTTCTTAGAGGAATATACCTTGAGCATACCTCATTGTGTCACGGTAGTGCTCTTCAGGATTTCTTCGTAGCATGTTTCATTTAGATCATGGTTGATTATATCCACTGTTTGCTTCTGTACGACGCTGAATTTGGTGAAAGAACCCTCATATAATTGATTTCGCTGGTCGGGGAGCCTATACATATATGTTTTTACTTCCAATTATGTTGTGATCTGAGTGTTGTATTGACTTTGATATGTTATGATTATTTATTGAAGATAAGGTTCAGTGTATTTTAAAACTCTTGTTGGCTATTACTATTTGCTAATAAGTGAAAGTTATTGCAGAGATTTAAGTAGTTATGTTATGTGTTACTTTTAATTTGAGTGCTTCCGGAGTGATCTCTGTCGATAAAACTGCACACGTTTCTCTATTATAGGTTGTTCTTAAGTTGAAATCACCCAGTAACAGATATTTGGGGCTGGGGTTTGGGTTTTTCCAGACAGTCAATTTGAACTTGATGGGAAGCTCGAATGAGGTGGTATATATAACCATAATGACCTGGGTTTTAGTTTGCAATCTTTATTCAAACTAATGATTTCTAGGGTTTAGTAAATTTTGAGCATAAAAGCAACTTTGTGACATTTCAGGGCAACTCTTCTTGTTGTGTTCTTTCCTGTGTATCGGAATAAATTTACCGCTGGTAGTCTATATTTCGTTGTCTAAGTGATCCTTTGTGTGGGGTCTCTGTGAGAAGTCCCGATGAAAGAGCAATTATTTTGTTGCTTGTAGATGGCTTTAGCCCTTGTATAGTTGCAAAATTACCAATGTTATCATATGATGTGTATGTTGGGGAGGGGCTTATTTGGAATTAATATCGTTCTGGAGTGGGGCTACCTAACTGATGCCTAACTACAGTTGCGAAGCGATGTGTGGTGTAGTAGTTTCTTTCATTTGCCATGGGCTTTTTTTCCTGCCTTGGCAAAAAAAAATTAAGTCTCTGGAGTTATATTGGTTGTAACTAACCTGGTTTATTTCTAGTGGTCTGTGTGATCTGTACCTTCTTGTCCCCTTTAAATTATGTGTCTGACAGTATGTGTTGTAACATTCTCTTTCATAGACAAGAATAACAAATTTCAGAGTGAAATAGCTTACAAGAAGAAGAGTTGCAATTACCATTAGTCATGAAGTTGCTGCACTTTTTGTATGATCACAACTGCACGTCTGACCTTTTTTCTAGATATTCCATGATTACAGGTACCCAAGGCATAGTAGAGATTTGCACAAATTTCTGTTTGCCAGGATTTTTTGTGGCTGTTTTCCCTGCTGGTGCAGTTTTTTCTGACTCCCCATGCCACAGCACCTGTCATAGCATCCAGTACAACCCCACTTATTGCCGCGGTAATGTATAAAACACTATTCCCCAAAGGGCAATTTTTTTTTTATCCATGCTCCAGCAGTATTGCTTTTTGGTATTTCTATATCTTTGAATATACAGGTCTTTGACCAGGTTTGTCAATACCAAGAACACTATTCCATTCTGGTATTGTGTTCCAAAGGCAACACCAGCACTAGGGGTAACAGAGCTCCATTGAAACCACTCGCTTTTGTTGGTTGATTCTTGGTGTTTTTGTCTTTTAGTTAATGTATTTGTTCTCTCACAGATGTGTGTTACTGTAGCGACCAAAAAATTTTCATGGTTTAATATCGTAGTGGTTCGCTTGTTATTTACTATTTTTGCAATGTGTGCATGTTTGTTAACAGGAAAGGTCAGACACGAAAGTGTGCATTACCTTGGAGCGGTTTTTGGTGACATAGTCAGCAGGTTGGGATAATATTATGGCAGGTAATGGGAACAAGCCCATTATCTGTCTTAGTGCTGGGGGAAGTATAATGAATTGGGAACTGATAAATTGCAAACACTAAAAGAAAAATTTAAAGCTATACGTATCAACACTGAAAAATAAATTTTACAATCATGAAACTTTTGTAAGTGCAACAATACTACCAAGCGAGTTTCACTTGGATTGCATGTTATATCTGTAAAATATACTGTGAAAATATACAACAGTCCAACCACGACTGATAGTAAACATTGAACATATTTTTGGGTCTGCTCAAGCAACACATATCCTGTGGGAGAATTACATTTATACTAAAAGACAAAAAGACCACCAACAAATCAACTCAACCAAAAGAGAGTTGGGTTAGATGGAGCTGTGACCTGGTGTGGTGCTGCACTTGCGTACACAATACTCCCAGGATGGAGATAGTGGTCTTGGTATTAAGGAAATAAGAAACATAAAGAAGAACATGCATCAGGCCCTACTGTTAATAAATCGAATTATTCTTTACTTAATAACTAGACCAAATCCTGATTTTTTAAAACCATTATACCGGCCTAATTCTGTAAACCACTAACTCATTGCAATCACCATGTTACAATCAACTGTATGTACCTTTGTACCAATGATCTAGAGGGGCTAGGACCTCAATAGGCAATTCTGTTTGCCTCTTTTTTTTTGAGCTATGCTAGGATATCCACACTGTGCACCTTTCCAAAGGAAAGCCCCATGCCGCATTTCCTTACTATTGACTATATCGATCATGTAGCGTCAGGGACTGCAAGCACTTGCCTTTTGTACCCATTACATTTATGCAGGTAATACATTATGTCGACGTTCATGACCAATGTAAACATGATGGTTTAAAATATGTGCGATGGTTCACGATGGGACTTTACATAATGTTAATTTGTTCTTTGTTCATGATGTACGTACATGATCTTCACGTGCGCAGAATTGGTTTAATGTCACAGAAACATCCCGTGGACACCCTGATTATAATGTGTAATTCTGTTGTTTAAAGGGCTTTAAGATGCTAATTAGAATCTACGAAATTGCTCTCGAGGTATGTACAGCACATAGTTTTGAATTAGATTACGAGCATTCATATCGTGTTTCAAGAGAGAGGATTCAATAATTGTTTATTGCAAGGAGGGAAAACTGGTGGCGGTACTAATGTTCTGGGCAGCAGCACCACCCCAGTGGGTGACTACAAAAATTGATATGGTTAAAAATAGCATTCGACTCCTGGCCTCTCCTGATTGAGTATTGGCGTTGGGATAACCTGGTTTCCAAAGGTTTCCAGTCTGACCAATATATGAGAGTGGGCAATGAATGCATGGGACCTTGTAAACACCACTCACATTATTAGGAGGTGTGTTTTCAATCGACTTCTATTTCACTGAACTTTTTTAGTGCTTCACACAGACAGACCAAATATTTATTGTATAGTACAGACAAACGTACCTTTTCACCTTGTACATTTCCGTAGGTTCAATCATACAGAAAGTCTTCTACTGAAAATTAGGGGGCTTCTCAAAAAAAATCACTGTTGGTTTCCTGTAGTGAGTGGATCCTATAGAAAATCCATATAAGAAAAAAACCTCCTTATATCCCTAGATTAATGACTGGATTATATAATGGATGTATGCAACACATTGGTTGCAGTTTCGGAAACTGTCAATTTAGTAAATCTTCATCAAAAAAAACGATGATTATAAAGCATCAAGATAGGGTTAGGTGTTTCCTTTTCATTGTCTATTTTGAAATCGAATGGATGGCATCTAGGACCAATGACTCTAGGTAGAACTTATCCAATGTTTTTGTCTCTAGGCTAGAGCAAAGAACATCAGTTATTCTGACCACCTAGCTTTATTTGGCGAATATCTTTAAGGAGCTTAGTCTCTAGAATTACATATAAAGGCGTATTGAGTATAGGGGCTGAAAGGATTGTCCAAGGCCATTACCTTCTTTTTTGAAAAAACTTTTAAATTAAAAAAAAAAAAAAGGGTTTTTATTGTTTTTTTTTTTTTCGGTGGGAAAATTAGCAATGAGTTAGGAGTAGCGATATAGTAAACATATTGTTATATGCCGGGCTACTTGTTAAGGTCGGGTAAGTCCTGCACCCGCTATCCCCCCCCCCTTTTTCCCCCTCCCGAAAGTGTAGTTTGCTTGCCGGTGCTACCTTAAGTAAGGTAAGTCTAGCTCCCGCCTATTCCCGCCTCTTTTTTTCCCCCACCCCGAAAAGTGATAGTTTTGATTGCGGCGCTGCTTGTTACAGGTAGGTCAGTCGAGCTCCACTCTATCCCTTTCCCTCTCTTTCCCCTCCCCCGAACAGGGTGACGTGTGGGGCTCCGGTTCTCCAACACAGTTAATCCACTAGACTCACCGTCCAGCACTACTGTAAGTACTTGCCTGACTGGTATTCTAGTGGATTTATGGTGATTGAAAGCTTCACTTTTGACCAAATTATATAAACTTAGTCCTGTCAGTTTTGCCTCTAAGTGACTGTTGTATAATACCACATCTTTTAGTATTGTACTTATCATGGAGAGTGGATTTTTCTTAAGCAGTGGGTAAACTGTTATCTTTCCAGCTGGGATACAAGAGGGTCATCTGCCAATCAACGAGTCGAATTTGATGGAGACGGACTCAACGTTCTGAGATGTCCCAATTTTGATCACTTTACTGGTTTGTGTATGCCAAGTAGCAGGATATAAACCCCTCATCATTGGCAGTGGGAGAGAAAAACCTGCTTTCTGTCATCTGGAAGGTTATTGAAGCTCGACAAAATTGTGAAGATCGAAGCCAGTGGGTTGTCATCATCATCGTGCGCGACCCCACCCCATCATCAGCTACGGCAACGATTTTGTCACAAAACGCAGTGTCACAACACCAGACACGTTTTATTGTACATTTATATTAGCGTTGAATCATGTTATCATTTATATTTTGCATTTTTATTTTCCTTTAATGTAGGATTAATACTTCTTATTTAAGTGTTTATATTTTATGTATTTTTCTAAATAATAAAGCATTATGTTTGTCAGTTTTTATTCTTTTTCTATATATTAATTTTCCTGAGGAGGAGCCAGCCTTGGTAATACTGTCTGAAGTTGGAGGAATACCAGTTTTGGATGAACGCTGGAAGTAAGTTAGGAATAACAGGGAAAAATTTAGAATCTTTCATTAGTGCTAAGATCCAGGAAAGACTTGAAAAGAGAATGAGAATTTGAGAAGAGAAGGGAGACAGAAAGGAAAGAGTAAGAGAAAAAGAAGAGAGACGAAGAATCGAAAGAGATAGAGAATAAGGAGATATAGAGAGAATCGAAAGAGAGAGAAAAGGAGAGAGAGAGATTCAGAGAGAAATCCAGATAGAAGAAAGAGAAAGAGAAGACAAAAAGGAGCGTGATAGACTTGATGTGAAGAAAAAGAGCTATGAGAACGTGGGAACAGCTAAATTACGTGAGGAACAGGCTGAATTAAGAGAACTTGTGGAAAGAGCAAAGGATAAAGAGAGTTGAATGGAAAAAGCTAGAGAACTTGAGTTCAACTAGAGAGGAAATTGGATCCGCGAGCTCGAAAACAGCTCGCCCTTGAATTAGAGAATAAAAAAGTTAACTCTTACAAACAACAATTCGAAGTAGAGTAATTGAACATCATTGCAGCAAGTGCACATATTCAAACACCCTACTTTACTCCCTTCACAGAGGGGAAGACATAAATACTTCATACATTATCAGATTGAAATACGCTACCCCCCTTTTGTGAATGGCCTGCTGACATCTGGGCTACCAGGTTAGGAATGTTATTTTTCTGGTTCGGGTCAACGCTTTGGAATATTAGGCAACTTTGTTCGCAGGATTTATATGTAATATAACATACTGGAAGAAGGCAATCCTTTAAAGATATAAGAAAAAAAAACACTAATTCTTACAGGAAAGATTTCAGGTATGGCACCTTACAGCTGGCAAGAAATTTTCAGCAGATTACAGGTTTATCACTCATTGTTTGTATCGACTTTTGGATAGAGAGTTCTGGAATGATCAAACAGTTATGAATCTCTTTAGAGACTTATATGTTGCTGTCAGTTCCTGACAGCTCTTCCTCACCAAGATACGAACAATTCATTGAGAACGTAAGAGTCCTGTGTTGCAAAGTGTAGTATAAAAGACAGTTCATCTCTTACCTTAGCAGGACAATTAAGGAAAATCCTGCTCCCACTTTATTACCATGGTAAAGATAGTGTACATTGTTGTCTATGCTTAAGACAGCAAGAATCAAACATTCTGCTTTGCTTCATGGAGGAAGTGGCAAGGAAGTAAAAGTACTAGGTCAGCTTTTCCTTTGTGCTAGGGGAGTAACGGCGTGGGGTGCTGTGGCGTCTTCAGATTACTTTTACTCTACTGAGAGTGACACTGACGCCAGGATAACCAACAAAGAACGATCTGTGCGTTAGTGTGAACAAAGTGTCTCACAAAACACGATAAACACTTACAGAGAAGTGTGATCAACTTCTTAGTGATATTGTGTGAACAATTATTGATGAACAGTGTAACAACGAGTGTTGCGATCCAACAGAGTGTAGTGCGACATTCTTCAAAGAACACTATTCTTCAGTCAACTCAACGGATATCCGGGCGTAATTACGGGTCAGATAGGTATACCCAGGTAAGTGTTCTAACTCGTGATGTACTACTATTGACTGCGCAGTTGAGTATAAAGTCGTGAGTTAGTGATATGCGGACCTTTGAGTCCACACAAGTGAGTTTATCAGCCATCAGTGAATGAAATATGCTGACATAACACCCCCTAGGAGTAAATTATTGTTTACATAATATGATCTATTCCAGCCCATTGAGAGATAATCATGACAACAATTCAAGACCTCGTCTGCAGGGACGGCTGTGTAGACGATTTGCTGTCTTTTATCAGCTAAGTGTTCCCTATATTTAAAGTCATAAATTATATCTTAGTTGGTAAAACCATTTCTCAACAAATAAATTAAATGATGTAGATCTTAATACTACTGATTGCGAAAAGGATTTAGGAGTTCTGGTTAGTAGTAATCTAAACCCAAGACAACAGTGCATTAGTGCTCGTAATAAAGCTAACAGAATTCTTGGCTTCATATTTAGAAGTATAAATAATAGAAGTCCTCAGGTTGTTCTTCAACTCTGTATATCCTTGGCTAGGCCTCATTTAGACTATGCTGCTCAATTCTGGTCACCATATTACAGAATGGATATAAATGATCTGGAAAACGTACAAAGGAGGATGACAAAGATGATCCCATGTATCAGAAATCTTCCATATGAGGATAGACTGAGGGCCCTGAATCTGCACTCTCTCGAAAGGCGTAGAATTAGGGGGTATATGATCGAGGTGTATAAATGGAAAAGAGGAATAAATAAAGGGGATGTAAATAGCGTGCTGAAAATGTCCAGCTAAGACAGGACTCGCAGCAATGGTTTCAAGTTGGAAAAATTCAGATCCACGAAGGATATAGGAAAGCACTGGTTTGGTAATAGAGTCGTGGATGAGTGGAACAAAGTCCCGAGTACAGTTATTCAGGCATTAAATAATTCATTAAATAAATAAATAAATAAAATTAAAACGTTGTGTAGTTTTAAAAATAGGTTAGGTAAATACACGAGTGGGTGTGGGTGGGTGTGAGTTGGACCTGACTAGCTTGTGCTGCTGGGCCTGGTGCCGTGCTCCATCCTTGAGTGGAGGTGACCAGACTGGGTGGGTCATTGGGCTAATCCGTGGGGGTGGGTCATTGGGCTAATCCGGGGGGGAAACATGGACCTGCTCTGCATGGGTTAGTAGACCTGTTACGTGTTCCTTCATTCTTATGTTCTTATCTTACCTTGTTCCAAGGTTCGTAGGTTCGAGTCACCTTGGGCCCAGAGATCAGTTTTTTGTGTATATTTCGCCTGCTCTTGCGAATTCCTTGCATTGTTAAAATCTCTAGTTGGTCGATTGCTTGCGGGGGGATGAGATAAAAAGCTGTAACCCTTCTCCCTGGGCTGGCTGCCTTGGATCAAAGTCTAGTCTTAATGCTCGTCGTCTGCAGTCTTGATGAAGTGACGAGGATAGTGGAGTTTAGAAAATACTTGTTCAATTATAGTGCATTCAGAATCTGCAGATTGAGTTTCTTGGGAAAAGAATGCACTATAATTCAGCAAGTATTTTCTAAACTCCACTATCCTGGGTCACTTCATCAGAGACTGAAAGACGACGAGCATTAAACATCTTCAAACACCCAGAGAAGAACCTGCCGAGAAGAGATACATAGTCCTTCCCACCAACCCCATTGCCAAACACGTTTCCAACATCTTTTCCAATACCTAATTCCAAGTATCTACCTCCACACCACGGGCCATCAAGGACATTACCAGTGATAGACAGGACAAGCTTCCTTCCCCCTGCAGGGGTATACATAATCCCCTTGTAATGACTGTAACAAATTATAAGTGGGCGAAACATCAAGGGACCCCCAAACAAGTATTTCAGAAACCAATACGCAAGCAGGTCTGCGATACAAGGAATGCCTGTGTACAACACCGTTTAAATTTACAAACCCCTTGATCAACTACAGAAACTCAAGACTTATCGCCACAGAAGACAACACTCAATACCGAAGAATCCTGGAATCATTTACTTATTTTATATCCGACAACTTCAATCAGAATAGTGGCTTCTATAACATAGCTGAACCACTTGCGAAGAAACTTCTTCTCGCTATCCCACACTGTAGAAGGTCTGCTCACAAACTTATCCAATCTCCCTTCCAAGCTACCAAGATTTTAGACTCTATAACCCATCGGTACATCATCAGATGCAGCATTCTCCACCTGACCTCAGCATTCTGAACCTGACTGTTAAATTCTCGCATACCCTTTCCCCCCAGGTAGAAACTGTTTGTGACTTGTAAAAGCCCACTGTGTGGGCGAAACGTTGTCAATAAAGGATCACATTTATACTGCATTGTGTTTATTTTTTCCCTTGAATATATATATATATATTAATATTTATATATATATTATATATATATTATATATATATATTATATATATATGCAAAAACAACCACTCTGAAAGAAAAGAGAAATTCCAAGCGCTTTCGTGACTACTCACATTATCAAAAGGAATAATGTGGAGTAGTCACGAAAGCGTTGGAAAATTTTTCTATTCTTTCAGAAAAGGTTGTTTTGCATATTTGAAATCACCTGTTTACTGTGATCTTATTGCATTTTATATTATATATATATATATATTTTATATATATATATATATTAATATATATATATATATATATATATATATATATTATATATTTTATTTATATTGGCGTGCCGAATAGCAGAACTTGCGATCTTGGCTTAAATAGCAACGCTCATCTTGCCATATAGGACAAGTGAAAATTTGTGTATGCAATAATTTCACCAAAATCATTTGAAACCCAACGAAAAAAAATATATTTTACTGTGTTTATTTAATATTAAATTAATGTAAACAAATCTAAAATATATTTAGTTGGGTTGGCTAAATAATTGTTCTTTTTATAAAAAAGGTTAGGTAAGCTTTCTAAGTTCCTCTTGGTGCCCCAAATTTATAAATTTTTACATCAACAATAATGAAAAAAATATACTTTAAAGTTATAAGAGAAAATTTTGGGAAAAGGACTTAATTTAAATCATTTTCTTGCTAATTGACCAGTTTTACATTTTTCGGCCGACATATAAAATTATATATATTTTATATATATATATATATTATATATATATATATAATACTATATATATATAAAATATTATTGAAACCCACAAGCAAGTGGTATTGTTTCAATAAAAAACACTGCGAATAGTCAAGTAGACGAACCCATGCTGCGCTTTGGCCTGCCTCATGGGGGGCTTAAAAACCCGAACAAATCTTATATTTTTTAACGACTTTTTTATCTCAGTTTGTTCACCCAAAACTCTGCATCGTCCTGGTTCCAAAATTTGTTTCAAAAAAAGCTTTGCATCACTCTCCTGTTTAAGGGCATAATCAGTCTTCATACCAAGGAATAACAGATTTCGATGTTCTCAGAGTTATTTTGCAATTATTGATGTTTGAAATGTGGGAAAGCACTTTGTCTATTGCGCCCCCTCCCCCCCGTCTCTCTCCTTTGGTTTCTCTCTCGCTCTCTCTACTATCTCATGTCTTTGATCCATCCCGTTCATTCCTCGTTTTCCTTATCTCCCAAATCTCTCTCCATCATGCCCCTTCATCTATCTTTCTCTTTCTGGAGGTTAATGGGTACATGATGGTGGGTGTGAGAGAGAAGATGAATGATGAAGCGTAGGAGATGTAGGAGAGTTTAAATTATCCCTTAAATGCTTTTTACAATAAAAATATTTGATAAAGTATAGTATATAGATAAATGAAAGACGAAGCTAATCACAGGTTGCAAAACAAGTGCATATGAAAGAATTTTTTGTCATTGGCAAAGTTTTTTTTTCCGAGAATAAGAAAAAGTTTAGGAATAAAAATGCACGTTGATTAAAGAAATAGAGCAAATACAGGCATCACTGAAGAGTCTAAAGAGACTAGATAAACATTTCAGGTATTAGCGAGACGGTGAGAATATTCTGTGAGGCTGTTGAATACAGATGATGAAATGGAGGCAAAGATTAACGTCCATGATGGAGAAAGTAATGGGATTGTTGGAAAGAAGGTGACAGAAGTGAGTTTGAAGAAAGAGGGAGGTAGTTAGCTGGTGGAAAAAGGAAATTCACTGGAGATGGATGGAATTAAAACTGCAATGTTGAAAGCAGGTCAGGTTTAATTTTTGAAATAGTGTTTCATTTGTTTAATGTGTATATGAAAGACGAGTCATTAACCAAGAATTGATGAAGCTATTCTGTGTAAGAGGAAACTAGAAACGAAAGAGATGAAGACTAATAGCGGCACTAAGTATGAGAATACTACGTTAACTGGAAATAATACAGCATTTTCTGCTGCTCTGTATATAAGTCAGTGCTAGAACCAATTTCAAATAAGCACTTACAACTTTTAAAATCCCCGACGAACTTACATTTTTTGAGAGGTGGGTCCTTCCCATTATATATAAAAACTGACAATAGTGAAGCATAAGCCAGTTCTTACAAGCAACCAAAAACAATAACTGGGAAATATTTGAAAATTAGAAATATTAGTCTGTACAAAATTAATGAATGTTTTTCTAACAAACGAACAACAATAACAATAGATATTACTGAACCGTAACAGAAAAAGTTACAACACATTACAGTTCGCACAGTCACAGAAAATAAACCTCTTAAGAAAATTAACATATCCTGAAGAAGTTATATTTATGATAAAGTTTTTCCGATCACTCGAGAGATGAGTTCCAGTCTTAATACTAATACATATACGTGAATATTTAGGAGATGGAAAGGATATGGGAAAGTTATCAAGCAGGATGAATAAGCATACAATGTTGTAAGTTACTGAAACCTGTAAATCAGGTGTAAAGCAGGTGTTCCACAAGGATATTAGGAAATACTTTTTGAGTTTCAGAATGGTAAATACATGGTATGAGCTAGATGACGAAATGGCATAAGCAGCCTGAAACAGTTTCAAGAGTAGGTATGATGAGGCCAACGAGAACAGGAACGAATAATATCAGACGAACTGCACAAGATGTCAACCTTCATTTTTTGGTAATATTTTCTGCAACGAGAAGTACAGTTGTGGGCATGGAGTGTTCTGTGAGATTTGTACCATGTGTCTTGTTGGAGACTATGTCCTTCTTATCCCCACTTCCCTCACTCCCTCCTTCTTTCTATCTTTCTACCTTCTTTTCATAATGATGTTACAAGTGTTCACTAATATCTGCTGCCTGTATTTACAAGCCAAGTGTTGTTACCTACCTCAGCTCGTATAAAAGTCTTCACTCACGTTATCAATCAAGTGACAAGTGAAGCAGTGTTCATTTAATATTGAGGAAAACACGTAATATTATTTCTTCTAGCGATCAATTTATTCCTTTCAGTATTGCAATTATAGTAAACAATAAAACTAAGACATATTAAATACATTTGTGAAGTTATATAACTAAATCCATTGTCCAAATGAAGCAATTTCATTGTCTTCCTTACAATTAGAAGTGTTTTATTAGCACACCTACTGACAACATATAATTATTAATATCTTGAAAATTTTGAAACGTACGAACTGGAAGTAGAAAGTACTATAGTAACCAGTTATGGGCCAAAGACTTCATTTGGTCAATTGACTTTACTTCACGAATGTTTGAATGCTGAGGAATATTTACCAAACCCGAATCAGTCTAGTAAGGAATGATCGCAGATAAAGTGATTCTCTTGAAAAACGTACAGCAGAGATTGAAGAGGAGCACATGTATCGTTTGACAACACATCTCTTATGTGTTGAAGGGTCTGCTGAAATGACAGGTCTAACTGATTCTGGGTTCAAATGAGATACAAGTTACCTTGCATGATTTTCCATTCTTCCAGAGGTTGCGGATTTGACGTGGGTGCATAATCCAAGAAACTGATGCACACTAAAGGTGAAAGCACACATGTGCCTCATATACAGCTGTGTAGCGTCTGCTGCACTTAAAGTTGCTGAGCTATAAATTTATTTTCTGTCAATTTGTCTAAAAACTCCCATCATTTGTTGCCTCATAACAAATTCATCCTATCGTTTTTCCCAAGTTGACATATATGTAAGTTATATGCCTGAGAGCTACTGTCATAGTAAATATTCGAGTGTAATCATCTATACAGGCATGGAATTCTGGAATGAAATGGAGTAGGGTCATTGAAGCAGACATGCAACATCAATGGACGAAGCTTCCTTGTGTTATACTAGCTCCGATTAAGTACCTTTTAAACTCTGGTCCCCTGAGAACAATTCAGGATGTCGATCTTGAAGGTAGCCACTAAAAAAGTGCAACACAGAACAAGACACCGCAAGAACCTGCAATTTTTCCATGAGTCTCAAGTACAATACTTGGTCTAAGTCATCAACAATATACAGCGCTACTTCAACCCATGATATGGGCTCTTCTAATTACTGGTGCCATGTATAAAATGGTTTCAGAAGAGATCAACTGCAGGATGACCGCTGCTGAATCCATACTGAAAGTCACAAAACGAGCGATATTAAATGTCATTTGCCGTGTAACTTTGATCTCAATAATTTTGCCTGTGACCGACAAGAATGAAACTTGTCTGTAGTTACTGCTTATTGCACGGCTCTTCTGTGCACAGAGATTGCATTGCATTACTCTCAGTCTTGGGTTCATTCATTTAGGGCCCACAGCTTTTTCTTGATCCGGAAATTTAAGGAGGAAATTTAAGGAGGCACAAACTGCCTCCAAGCAACGATAACCAAACCAGGGATGGAATGAAGGCTTCGTTACTTACGCTCGTAAGGGAAATACTTGTGTTGATTAAGGATATTGGTGAAGGCATTCACTTGAATATTAACATCACCGTGGAGAATAGTTTTCTAATCGGAGCAAAAAGCTCAGAGCAATGGGCCAACCAATTTTCTTTCTCTCAAAGCCTTGTTATGTGAGATGATTCCTGATACCCTTCCGTTAATATATTTAGTACCGTAAACACAGACTGGTGATAAGACGAGTCATAATCAAAAGGGAAACAGGTTACTATACCTTCATTTAAATTATTCACTTCACTACTCTGTCTCTCTCTTTCTGGACTGGCTGCTATTGGCTTCACATTCTGCATGAGCCTGTAATAACTGTTCTTAAAGCTATGTATGAATTCTGTCTCTGCCTCTCGCTGTCTAGGTCGTTACACTTCCTGATTACTCTAAGTCTGAAGAACTATATCTTAACTTCCCTATGACTCATCTGTATTTTGAACACCAGCAATGCCCTTGTTTGTCTCAGAATTTCCTTACCCATTTATCAATTACTGTTAGTATCTTGTACGCCGAATAAGTCA
>NC_069407.1:66833748-66889268 GCF_026875155.1 Cherax quadricarinatus
TAAATGGTGTGGTTACCATGGGAAACCGACCCGTTATCGTGATCTGTTTCGTTTTAATAGGACGATGTTTGTTGTATAGTCTAAGTATTTTGTTAAGAAAAATGTCTGTCCAATCGTCAATACCATTGGCATTGGAGAATTCTGTAGGCCAGTCAACAGTCTCTAGGTCTGCTGTGAAATTCCTTATTGAGGCCTCGTCATGGAGTCTAAATGAAACTTTGTTGTATTCGAGTGGTGGCTTACTAATGTTTGTTAATAGGAAGGTTGGGTAGTGGTCAGTAGTGCTGTCTGTGATTATCCATGATTTAAGGGGGCTAGTATATTGGTCCATATGTGGTCTATTATGGTTGCACTTGTCTCAGTCAGCCTGGTTGGTTTAGTTAGTTTAGATGACACTAACATGCAAATTCTTGTATCAGCAAAGGAGGATAAAGAAAAGGAATTGGTGAATACTGTACCTTGTGGAAACTAGCTTTTCACTGTAGCCTCCTCTGACTTTGTTTACTATTACTCTTTGTTTTCTAAATTCTTAGGAAGTTATAGATATATCTACCAACTTTTCCTGTTATTCTTATATCACACATTTAGCGTGCTAGTACGCCATGATCAAACTTCGCAGTCTTTGTGTACTACATCTGCATTTATTTAGTCTTGGATTCACTGAAGGGCATGTCATAGTGGTCCAATAGCTGGGAAAGGCAGGAGCCACCTGCTCTAGACCTATGCTGCTCTGGGTTGTACAACTGATAGGCATCCAAGTGGTTGGCGATCTTGCTTCTTAAAATCCTTTCAAAGATTTTTATGATGTGGAACGTTAGAGCTGTCGATCAATAATTCTTTGTAACTGCTTTACTGCCACCCTTGAGTTGATCTATATATGTTGTTTTTAGTGACTGTGGGATAACCCTTGTGCCCATGTTCCCTTTCCACAGAATAGTTGAGGCACGTGAAAGGGTTTTCATGGAGTTCTTGATGAACACAGAGTTCCACGAATCTAGGCTTGTTGCAAAGTACGTGGGCATGTCATTATTTCTTTTTCAAAGTATTGTGGTGTTAGGATTATTTCAGAAATTCTCGAGTTCACCAAATTTTGACCCTCGTTCATATAAAAATTCATTTAGATTGTCTGTCCTTAGTCTGATTAACGGCTCACTAAACGCTGATTATACTGAGATTTCAGTATCTCATTTACTTCTTTGCTGTCGTCTGTGTAAGTCCCATCTTCTTTAAGCACAGGCCCAATACTGGATGTGGTTTTTGTCCTACATTTGGCATAGGAAGTGAATTATTTTGCTTTTCTTTTCGCTGTCATTTATGACTTAATGTTCTTCCTGTGTTTCGTGGCTTAAGTTCAGTATTTTCTATTTCTTTGGTCAGTGCTTTCTTCTGTATTTTAGGTATACTGGCCTTTCAGCAGCTCTGTGAGTCTTCGCCTTCACATGTAGAGGGAGTCTCTCTGTCTTTCCAGTTTATATCTCTTATTTTTTCTTAGAGGAATATACCTTGAGCATACCTCATGTGTCACAGAGTGCTCTTCAGGATATCTTCGTAGCATGTTTCATTTAGAACATGGTTGATTATATCCCACTGTATGCTTCTGTCACTGACGCTGAATTTGGTGAAAGAACCCTCATAACTAATCTGATTTCGCTGGTCGGGAGCCCTATACATATTTGTTTTTACTTCAATTATGTTGTGATCTGAGTGTATTGTCTTTGATACTGTTATGATTATTAGTGAAGATAAGGTCAAGTGTATTTTAAACTCTTGTTGGCTATACTATTTGCTAAATTAAGGTGAATTTATTGCAGAGATTTAATAGTTCATGTTTGTGTACATTTTAATTTGAGCTGCTTCCCGGAGTTATCTCTGCTAAAACACTGCCACGTTTCTCTATTTTAGGTGTCTTAAGTTGAAATCACCCAGTAACAAGATATTTGGGGCTGGGGTTTGGAGATTTTCCCGGGCACAATTTGATTTATGGGAAAACTGAATTTAGGTGGCTTATTAAAACCATAATGACGGGGTTTTTGGGTTTTTCCAAACTTTTCTTAACTAAAAATGTTTCTAAATGTTTATAATTTTTGAGCATAAAAACAACTTTTTGACATTCAGGGCAACCTCTTCTTGTTGCCCTGCCTTTTGTAGTTCTGAATTAAAATTTTTCGCTGGGAGTCAATATTTCGTTGTCAAAAAATGATCCCTTTGTGGGGGTCTTTTTGTGAGAAGTCCACCGATGAAAAGGCATTTTGTTGGGTTGAAAATGGCTTTTGGACCCTTATAGGTTGCAAATTTCCAAAGTTTTTCAAATTTTATGGGAAAGTTGGGGGAGGGGGTCTATTTGGGGTTAATATCTGTTCTGGGTTTAGGGCTACTAACTGTGCCCCAACTTTCCCGTAGCGAAGCGATGTGGTGTAGTATTTCTCTCATTTGCCAGCTTTTTTTCCCCTTCCCGGCAAAAAAAATTGTCCCCTGGGGTGGTTGTAACTAAACCCGGTTTTTTCAGGGGTTTGGGGTGATTTTGTAAATTTTTTTCCCCTTTTTTTATGGGTCTGCAGTAAAGTGTTGTAACCTTTTTCTTTCCTTTTGAAAGAATAACAAATTTCAGGTGAAAAAAGCTTTTTAAAAGAAGAGTTTCATTCTCCATTAGTCATGAACTTGCGGCACTTTTTTGTATGATCACAACTGCACGTCTGACCTTTTTTCTAGATATTCCATGATTACAGGTACCCAAGGCATAGTAGAGATTTGCACAAATTTCTGTTTGCCAGGATTTTTTGTGGCTGTTTTCCCTGCTGGTGCAGTTTTCTCTGACTCCCCGCTGCCTACAGCACCTGTCATAGCATCAGTACAACCACCACTTATTGTCCGTAATGTTTTTTTTTTTTTTTTTTTTTTTTATCACACTGGCCGATTCCCACCAAGGCAGGGTGGCCCGAAAAAGAAAAACTTTCACCATCATTCACTCCATCACTGTCTTGCCAGAAGGGTGCTTTACACTACAGTTTTTAAACTGCAACATTAACACCCCTCCTTCAGAGTGCAGGCACTGTACTTCCCATCTCCAGGACTCAAGTCCGGCCTTCCGGTTTCCCTGAATCCCTTCATAAAGTTACTTTGCTCACACTCCAACAGCACGTCAAGTATTAAAAACCATTTGTCTCCATTCACTCCTATCAAACACGCTCACGCATGCCTGTTGGAAGTCCAAGCCCCTCGCACACACAAAACCTCCTTTACCCCCTCCCTCCAACCCTTCCTAGGCCGACCCCCACCCCGCCTTCCTTCACTACAGACTGATACACTCTTGAAGTCATTCTGTTTCGCTCCATTCTCTCTACATGTCCGAACCACCTCACAACCCTTCCTCAGCCCTCTGACAACAGTTTTGGTAATCCCGCACCTCCTCCTAACTTCCCAAACTACGAATCTCTGCATTATATTCACACCACACATTGCCCTCAGACATGACATCTCCACTGCCTCCAGCCTTCTCCTCGCTGCAACATTCATTTACCCACGCTTCAAACCCATATAAGAGCGTTGGTTAAAACTATACTCTCATACATTCCCCTCTTTGCCTCCAGGACAAAGTTTCTTTGTCTCCACAGACTCCTAAGTGCACCACTCACTCTTTTTCCCTCATCAATTCTATGATTCACCTCATCTTTCATAGACCCATCCGCTGACACGTCCCCTCCCCAAATATCTGAATACGCTCACCTCCTCCATACTCTCTCCCTCCAATCTGATATTCAATCTTTCATCACCTAATCTTTTTGTTATCCTCTAACCTTTACTCTTTCCTGTATTCACCTTTAATTTTCTTCTTTTGCACACCCTACCAAATTCATCCCCAATCTCTGCAGCTTCTCTTCAGAATCTCCCCAAAAGCAAAATGTCATCAGCAAAGAGCAGCTGTGACAACTCCCACTTGTGTGTGATTCTTTATCTTTTAACTCCACGCCCTTGCCAAGACCCTCGCATTTACTTCTCTTACAACCCCATCTATAAATATATTAAACAACCACGGTGACATCACACATCCTTGTTCTAAGGCCTACTTTTACTGGGAAAAAATTTCCCTCTTTCCTACATACTCTAACTTGAGCCTCCCCTATCCTCGTTTAAAAAATCCCTTCACTGCTTTCAGTAACCTACCTCCTACACCATACACTTGCAACATCTGCCACATTGCCCCCCTATCCACCCTGTCATACGCCTTTTCCAAATCCATAAATGCCACAAAGACCTCTTTAGCCTTATCTAAATACTGTTCACTTATATGTTTTCACTGTAAACACCTGGTCCACACACCCCCTACCTTTCCTAAAGCTCCTTGTTCATCTGCTATCCTATTCTCCGTCTTACTCTTAATTCTTTCATTTATAACTCTACCATACACTTTACCAGGTACACTCAACAGACTTATCCCCCTATTAATTTTTTGCACTCTCTTTTATCCCTTTGCCTTTTATACAAAGGAACTATGCATGCTCTCTGCCAATCCCTAGTACCTTACCCTCTTCCATTGCATTTATTAAATAATTGCACCAACCACTCCAAAACTATATCCCCACCTGCTTTTAACATTTCTATCTTTATCCCATCAATCCCGGCTGCCTTACCCCCTTCATTTTACCTACTGCCTCACAAACTTCCCCCACACTCACAACTGGCTCTTCCTCACTCCTACAAGATGTTTATTCCTCCTTGCCCTATACACAAAATCACAGCTTCCGTATCTTCATCAACATTTAACAATTCCTCAAAATATTCCATCTTCCCAATACCTCTAACTCTCCATTTAATAACTCTCCTCTCCTATTTTTAACTGACAAATCCATTTGTTCTCTAGGCTTTCTTAACTTGTAATCTCACTCCAAAACTTTTTCTTATTTTCAACAAAATTTTTGATACATCTCACCCACTCTCTCATTTGCTCTCTTTTTACATTGCTTCACCACTCTCTTAACCTCTCTCTTTTTCTCCATATACTCTTCCCTCCTTGCAGCACTTCTACTTTGTTAAAAACTTATCATATGCTAACTTTTTCTCCCTTACTACTCTCTTTACATCATCATTCCCCAATCGCTCCTCTTCCCTCCTGCGCACCCACTTTCCTGTAACAACAAACTTCTGCTGAACACTCTAACACTACATTTTTAAACCTACCCCATACCTCTTCGACCCCATTGCCTATGCTCTCATTAGCCCATCTATCCTCCAATAGCTGTTTATATCTTACCCTAACTGCCTCCTCTTTTAGTTTATAAACCTTCACCTCTCTCTTTCCCTGATGCTTCTATTTCTCCTTGTATCCCATCTACCTTTTACTCTCAGTGTAGCTACAACTAGAAAGTGATCTGATAAATCTGTGGCCCTTCTATAAACATGTACATCCTGAAGTCTACTCAACAGTCTTTTATCTACCAATACATAATCCAACAAACTACTGTCATTTCGCCCTACATCATATCGTGCATACTTATCCTCTTTTTCTTAAAATATGTATTACCTATAACTAAACCCCTTTCTATACAAAGTTCAATCAAAGGGCTCCCATTATCATTTACACCTGGCACCCCAAACTTACCTACCACACCCTCTCTAAAAGTTTCTCCTACTTTAGCATTCAGGTCCCCTAACCACAATTACTCTCTCACTTGGTTCAAAGGCTCCTATACATTCACTTAACATCTCCCAAAATCTCTCTCTCTCCTCTGCATTCCTCTCTTCTCCAGGTGCATACACGCTTATTATGACCCACTTCTCGCATCCAACCTTTACTTTAATCCACATAATTCTTGAATTTACACATTCATATTCTCTTTTCTCCTTCCATAACTGATCATTTAACATTACTGCTACCCCTTCCTTTGCTCTAACTCTCTAAGATACTCCAGATTCAATCCCATTTATTTCCCCCACTGAAACTCTCCTACCCCCTTCAGCTTTGTTTCGCTTAGAGCCAGGACATCCAACTTCTTTTCATTCATAACATCAGCAATCATCTGTTTCTTGTCATCCGCACTACATCCACGCACATTTAAACATCCCAGTTTTATAAAGTTTTTCTTCTTCTCTTTTTTAGTAAATGTATACAGGAGAAGGGGTTACTAGCCCATTGCTCCCGGCATTTTAGTCGCCTCATACGAAACGCATGGCTTACGGAGGAAAGATTCTTTTCCACTTCCCCATGGACAATAGAAGAAATAAAAAAGAACAAGAGCTATTTAGAAAAAGGAGAAAAACCTAGATGTATGTATATATATATATATATGCATGTGCGTGTCTGTGAAGTGTGACCAAAGTGTAAGTAGGAGTAGCAAGATATCCCTGTTATCTAGCGTGTTTATGAGACAGAAAAAGAAACCAGCAATCCTACCATCATGCAAAACAGTTACAGGTTTTTGTTTCACAGTCATCTGGCAGGACGGTAGTACTTCCCTGGGTGGTTGCTGTCTACCAACCTACTAATGTATAAACACTATTCCCCAAAGGACCATTTTCTTTTTTTCCATCTCCAGCAGTATTGCTATTTTGTATTTCTATATCTTGTATAAACAGGTCTTTACCAGTTTTGTCAATACCAAGACCACTATCTCCATCTGGTATTGTGTTCCAAGGCAGCACCAGCACTAGGGGTAACAGCTCCATCTGAACCACTCTCTTTTGTTGGTTGATTTCTTGGTGTTTTTGTCTTTAAGTTAAATGTAATTTTGTCCCACAGATATGTGTTACTTGAGCAGACCAAAAAATATTTTCATGGTTTAATATCAGTAGTGGTTGACTGTTGTATATTTACTATTTTTGCAATGTGCATTTTGTAACAGAAAGGTCAGACAGAAAGAGTGCATTCTTGGAGCTGGTGTTGGTGACATAGTCAGCAGGTTGGATAATATTATGGCAGGTAATGGGAACAAGCCCATTATCTGTCTTAGTGCTGGGGATAATGACATTGGGAAGCGCAGGAGAGAAGAGCTGCTGGATAAGTACAGGTCAGCCATAGAAATAGTTAGGTCTAAAGGAGGGATCCGAGTCATATGTAGCATCTTGCCTAGAAAGGAAATGGGCAATGAATGGATGTCTAGGAAGGGTTTTAAAATTTCTGCTAGCAGTACTGCAAGGAACTTGCAATCCCATCATTTAAAACTAAGACCTATCTTTGGCAAACGTGATACGTATGCAAGGGATGGGGTTCATCTCCTGGGGATGGAGTGGTTCTTGCCAATTAAATTGAAGGGTAAATTTATGATGTCTAGGAATTTAAACTTGATAGATTAGGAGGCATGAGTTTTTGTGGGGAACAATCAGGATTCAGCCTTAGGGTTAAAAAAGCAGTTATTAGGGGATTCTCAGGGGATATTTTAAAGACATATTCAAAATAATTTTGCTAGTAATGGCAAATCAATTGATCAACAATCAAAGAAAGGTTGTAGGGGAACGAGGATTAGCTCACTTAGGTTTACTATAAAATAGTAAAATCTAAGAAATAAATAGATAGCAAGAAATTTCAAGTCAGGTAATATAGATATTATGGTATAAAAGACCGGGTTCAACCTAAAAAGATAAAAATCCTTCTGAATGCAACATACAGGGTTTAAACTTTTCCACCTGACAGGGGTCAACGGGAAGGGTGGGGGAGGGGGCGTGTAGTCGGGAAAAAATTTAAAATTTCCATCTTGGTCAGATATAAGATTAAAACATCAAACACAGAATCTGTTTGGTTTAAAGTTTCTCGAGGGACGTGCAATTGATTTTGGGTTTGTGATTTTAGGCCCCCCCCCCCCCAAACCCTTGATGGGGATTTCGAAAGCTTTTAGGGGAAACGAAATAATAAGGCATCTAAAAAAAAATGTTGTAATAATGGGAGTTTTTTTAACTTTGAAAAATTTTGTTGGAAAAATAGGGAACGGAAATCTTAGTCTAGGACTTTCTTGATACGGTTCAGATTGCTTTTTTTAGAACAGGTTGTGACAAAACCCAAACTAGAGGAAACCCCAATCTGTTAATTGGGGTTCTTGCCAACAATGATTCACAAATTTAAATCACAGTTAATGTTTATTTGGGGGAAAGTGATCACAAATCATTATTTTCAATATATAAAGGAAATTTACCCCAAATAATGCAATAAAAATCTCTGTCTTCAGTTTTTTCGCTTGGCTGATTTCATTCGACTGAAAAATTACCTGGGTGGGCTAAATTGAGATGTCCTGACTATGGGTCAGGTAGGTGATCTTGGTTGCCAATATGACGTTTTTCAGAGCATAGTTCTAGCTGCCCAGACAACTTTTGCTCTGAGTAGGGAAATTAGATCTAACAAAAATGATCCCAAATGGATGAACAATAGATAAAAACATCTCATTGGTCAAAAGAGAGGCATATATAGGCGTATCAAAAGAGGGGATGGGCAGTTAAGAAATCAATATATTCAATTAAAGAGAGAAGTAAAGAAAGGAATAAGAAAAGCAAAAAGAGATTGAGGCTAAGGTCGCAAGGGATTCAAAGACTAACCTAAAAGGGTTCTTTCAGGTATACAGAAGTAAGATTAGGGACAAGATTGGCCCACTTAAGAGTAACTCTGGTCAGATCACTGACAGTGGTAAGGATATGTGTGAAATTCTCAATACCTACTTCCTCTCAGTTTTCACCCAGGAAAATACTAGCGATATTCCTGAAATAATAGATTATGTAGAACAGGATAATAAACAATGTACGATTGCGGCAACTAGTGACGTGGTCCTCAGACAAATAGAGAAACTAAAACCTAACAAATCCCCAGGCTCTGATGAACTGTTTGCAAGGGTGTTAAAGGAAAGTAAAGAGGAACTTAGCATACCTTTTGCTAATCTTTTTAACATATCGCTACAAACTGGCATAGTGCCTGATATGTGGAAAACGGCAAATGTAATACCTATTTACAAGGCAGGTGACAGGTCCTTGGCTTCGAACAATAGACCAATAAGCCTTACCTCCATAGTGGGAAAATTTATGGAATCAATAATTGCCGAAGCAATTCGTAGCCATCTTGATAGGTGCAGATTGATTAATGAATCTCAACACGGTTTTACAAAGGGGCGTTCCTGTCTTACGATTTTACTAACTTTTTTCACTAAGGTGTTTCAGGAGGTAGATCATGCTAATGAATATGATATTGTGCATATGGACTTCAGTAAGGCTTTCGATAGAGTTCCTCATCAGAGGTTATTCAGGAAACTTAAGGCACACGGAATAGGAGGAGAAATTTTTCCCTGGGTAGAGGCATGGCTTACAAATAGGCAGCAGAGAGTTTGCATAAATGGGGAGAAATCAGAATGGGGGCATATCACAAGCGGTGTTCCACAGGGGTCAGTGTTGGGCCCGTTGTTGTTCACAATTTACATAAACGACATAGAAGAGGGTATACATAGTGACATAAGCAAATTTGCTGATGACACCAAAATAGGCCGTCCAATTCATTCTAATGAGGACACTAGAGCACTCCAGGATGATTTGAATAGAATGATGCAATGGTCGGAGAAGTGGCAGATGTAGTTGAATATTGACAAATGCAAAGTTCTAATTGTTGGACAGTTAAATAATCATGCCACATATGTGGAGAAATTTTCTCCAGAAGGGGGGTATCAGCCCCCTTCAGCCCTCTTCAGCCCCTTTCAGCCCTGAGGGGCCCAGCCCTCTCAGAAGGGGCAAATATCTTGTTTACTGCTACAGCGAGTAATTGATCCCAGATGCAGTACCAGTATGCGACGTGGCTCGACGCTCATTGCGGTCCTGTGTTGCAAAGTGTAGCTTAATAAAAGACAGTTCATCTCTTACCTTAGCAGGACAATAAGGAAAATCCTGCTCCCACTTTATTACCATGGTAAAGATAGTGTACATTGTTGTCTATGCTTAAGGACAGCAAGAATCAAACATTCTGCTTTGCTTCATGGAGGAAGTGGCAAGGAAGTAAAAGTACTAGGTCAGCTTTTCCTTTGTGCTAGGGGAGTAACGGCGTGGGGTGCTGTGGCATCTTCAGATTACTTTTACTCTACTGAGAGTGACACTGACGCCAGGATAACCAACAAAGAACGATCTTTGCGTTAATGTGAACAAAGTGTCTCACAAAACACGATAAACACTTACAGAGAAGTGTGATCAACTTCTTAGTGATATTGTGTGAACAATTATTGATGAACAGTGTAACAACGAGTGTTGCGATCCAACAGAGTGTAGTGCGACTTTCTTCAAAGAACAGTATTCAGTCAACTCAACGGATATCCGGGCATAATTACGGGTCAGATACATATACCCAGGTAAGTGTTCTAACTCGTGATGTACTACTATTGACTGCGCAGTTGAGTATAAAGTCGTGAGTTAGTGATATGCGGACCTTTGAGTCCACACAAGTGAGTTTATCAGCCATCAGTGAATGAAATATGCTGACATAACACCCCCTAGGGGTAAATTATTGTTTACATAATATGATCTATTCCAGCCCGTTGAGAGATAATCATGACAACAATTCAAGACCTCGTCTGCAGGGGCGGCTGTGTAGACGATTTGCTGTCTTTTATCAGCTAAGTGTTCCCTATATTTAAAGTCATAATTATATCTTAGTTGGTAAAACCATTTCTCAACAACATATAAATTAAATGATGTAGATCTTAATACTACTGATTGCAAAAAGGATTTAGGAGTTCTGGTTAGTAGTAATCTAAAACCAAGACAACAGTGCATTAGTGTTCGTAATAAAGCTAACAGAATTCTTGACTTCATATTTAGAAGTATAAATAATAGAAGTCCTCAGGTTGTTCTTCAACTCTGTATATCCTTGGCTAGGCCTCATTTAGACTATGCTGCTCAATTCTGGTCACCATATTACAGAATGGATATAAATGATCTGGAAAACGTACAAAGGAGGATGACAAAGATGATCCCATGTATCAGAAATCTTCCATATGAGGATAGACTGAGGGCCCTGAATCTGCACTCTCTCGAAAGGCGTAGAATTAGGGGGTATATGATCGAGGTGTATAAATGGAAAAGAGGAATAAATAAAGGGGATGTAAATAGCGTGCTGAAAATTTCCAGCCAAGACAGGACTCGCAGCAATGATTTCAAGTTGGAAAAATTCAGATCCACGAAGGATATAGGATAGCACTGGTTTGGTAATAGAGTCGTGGATGAGTGGAACAAAATCCCGAGTACAGTTATTCAGGCATTAAATAATGCATTAAATAAATAAATAAATAAATAAAATTAAAACGTTGTGTAGTTTTAAAAAGAGGTTAGGTAAATACACGAGTGGGTGTGGGTGGGTGTGAGTTGGACCTGACTAGCTTGTGCTGCTGGGCCTGGTGCCGTGCTCCATCCTTGAGTGGAGGTGACCAGACTGGGTGGGTCATTGGGCTAATCCGTGGGGGTGGGTCATTGGGCTAATCCGGGAGGGAAACATGGACCTGCTCTGCATGGGTTAGTAGACCTGTTACAGTGTTCCTTCGTTCTTATGTTCTTATCTTACCTTGTTCCAAGGTTCGTAGGTTCGAGTCACCTTCGGCCAGAGATCAGTGTTTGTGTATATTTCGCCTGCTCTTGCGAATTCCTTGCATTGTTAAAATCTCTAGTTGGTCGATGCATGCAGGGGATGAGATGAAAAGCTGTAAGCCTTCTCCCTGAGAGCTGGCTGCCTTGGATCAAAGTCTAGTCTTAATGCTCGTCGTCTGCAGTCTCTGATGAAGTGACGAGGATAGTGGAGTTTGGAAAATACTTGTTCAATTATAGTGCATTCAGAATCTGCAGATTGAGTTACTTGAGGAAGAATGCACTATAATTGAACAAGTATTTTCTAAACTCCACTATCCTCGTCACTTCATCAGAGACTGCAGACGACGAGCATTAAACATCTTCAACACACCCAGAGAAGACACTGCCGAGAAGAGATACATAGTCCTTCCCACCAACTCCATTGCCAAACATGTTTCCAACATCTTTTCCAATACCTAATTCCAAGTATCTACCTCCACAACCACGACCATCAAGGACATTACCAGTGATAGACAGGACAAGCTTCCTCCCTCTGCAGGGGTATACATAATCCCTTGTAATGACTGTAACAAATTATACGTGGGCGAAACATCAAGGGACCTCCAAACACGTATTTCAGAACACCAATACGCAAGCAGGTCTGACGATACAAGGAATGCCTGTGTACAACACCGTAATTCACACAACCACTTGATCAACTACAGAAACTCAAGACTTATCGCCACAGAAGACAACACTCAATACCGAAGAATCCTGAAATCATCACTTATTTCTATATCCGACAACTTCAATCAGAATAGTGGCTTCTATAACATAGCTGAACCACTTGCGAAGAAACTTCTTCATCGCTATCCCACACTGTAGAAGGTCTGCTCACAAACTTATGCAATCTCCCTTCCAAGCTACCCAAGATTTTAGACTCTATAACCCCACTCGGTACATCATCAGATGCAGCATTCTCCACCTGACCTCAGCATTCTGAACCTGACTGTAAATTCTCGCATACCTTCCACACCAGGTAGATCTGTTTGTGACTTGTAAAAGCCCACTGTGTGGGCGAAACGTTGTCAATAAAGGATCACATTATACTGCATTGTGTTTATATTTCCATTGAATATATATATATATATATATATATATATATATATATATATATATATATATATATATATATATATATATATATAAAATATTATTGCACCCACAAGCAAGTGGTATTGATCAATAACAACACTGCGACTAGTCAAGTAGACGAACCCATGCTGCTTTGGCCTGCCTCATGGTGGGCTTAAAAATCCGAACAAATCTTATATTTTCTTAACGACTGTTTATCTCAGTTTGTCTCAGCCAAACTCTGCATCGTCCCTGGTTCCAGAATTTGTTTCACAAAAGCTTTGCATCACTCTCCCGTCAAGACATAATCAGTCTTCATACAAGGAATAACAGATTTCGATGTTCTCTGAGTTATTTTGCAATTATTTGATGTTTTGAAATGTGGAAAGCACTTTGTCTATTGCGCCCCCTTCCCCTCCGTCTCTCTCCTTTGGTTTCTCTCTCGCTCTCTCTACTATCTCATGTCTTTGATCCATCCCGTTCATTCCTCGTTTTCCTTATCTCCCTAATCTCTCTCCATCATGTCCCTTCATCTATCTTTCTCTTTCCTGGAGGTTAATGGGTACATGATGGTGGGTGTGAGAGAGAAGATGAATGATGAAGCGTAGGAGATGTAGGAGAGTTTAAATTATCCCTTAAATGCTTTTTACAATAAAAATATTTGATAAAGTATAGTATATAGATAAATGAAAGACGAAGCTAATCACAGGTTGCAAAACAAGTGCATATGAAAGAATTTTTTGTCATTGGCAAAGTTTTTTTTTCCGAGAATAAGAAAAAGTTTAGGAATAAAAATGCACGTTGATTAAAGAAATAGAGCAAATACAGGCATCACTGAAGAGTCTAAAGAGACTAGATAAACATTTCAGGTATTAGCGAGACGGTGAGAATATTCTGTGAGGCTGTTGAATACAGATGATGAAATGGAGGCAAAGATTAACGTCATGATGGAGAAAGTAATGGGATTGTTGGAAAGAAGGTGGCAGAAGTGAGTTTGAAGAAAGAGGGAGGTAGTTAGCTGGTGGAAAAAGGAAATTCACTGGAGATGGATGGAATTAAAACTGCAATGTTGAAAGCAGGTCAGGTTTAATTTTTGAAATAGTGTTTCATTTGTTTAATGTGTATATGAAAGACGAGTCATTAACCAAGAATTGATGAAGCTATTCTGTGTAAGAGGAAACTAGAAACGAAAGAGATGAAGACTAATAGCGGCACTATGAGAATACTACGTTAACTGGAAATAATACAGCATTTTCTGCTGCTCTGTAATAAGTCAGTGCTAGAACCAATTTCAAATAAGCACTTACAACTTTTAAAATCCCCGACGAAACTTACATTTTTTGAGAGGTGGGTCCTTCCCATTATATATAAAACTGACAATAGTGAAAGCATAAGCCCAGTTCTTACAAGCAACCAAAAACAATAACTGGGAAATATTTGAAAATTAGAAATATTAGTCTGTACAAAATTAATGAATGTTTTTCTAACAAACGAACAACAATAACAATAGATATTACTGAACCGTAACAGAAAAAGTTACAACACATTACAGTTCGCACTGTCACAGAAAATAAACCTCTTAAGAAAATTAACATATCCTGAAGAAGTTATATTTATGATAAAGTTTTTCCGATCACTCGAGAGATGAGTTCCAGTCTTAATACTAATACATATACATGAGTATTTAGGAGATGGAAAGGATATGGGAAAGTTATCAAGCAGGATGAATAAGCATACAATGTTGTAAGTTACTGAAACCTGTAAATCAGGTGTAAAACAGGTGTTCCACAAGGATATTAGGAAATACTTTTTGAGTTTCAGAATGGTAAATACATGGTATGAGCTAGATGAAATGGCATAAGCAGCCTGAAACAGTTTCAAGAGTAGGTATGATGAGGCCAACGAGAACAGGAACGAATAATATCCGAGGAACTGCACAAGATGTCAACCTTCATTTTTTGGTAATATTTTCTGCAACGAGAAGTGCAGTTGTGGGCATGGAGTGTTCTGTGAGATTTGTGCCATGTGTCTTGTTGGAGACTATGTCCTTATCCCCACTTCCCTCACTCCCTCCTTCTTTCTATCTTTCTACCTTTTATTCATAATGATGTTACAAGTGTTCACTAATATTTGCTGCCTGTATTTACAAGCCAAGTGTTGTTACCTACCTCAGCTCGTATAAAAGTCTTCACTCACGTTATCAATCAAGTGACAAGTGAAGCAGTGTTCATTTAATACTGAGGAAAACACGTAATATTATTTCTTCTAGCGATCAATTTATTCCTTTCAGTATTGTAATTATAGTAAACAATAAAACTAAGACATATTAAATACATTTGTGAAGTTATATAACTAAATCCATTGTCCAAATGAAGCAATGTCATTGTCTTCCTTACAATTAGAAGTGTTTTATTAGCACACCTACTGACAACATATAATTATTAAAATCTTGAAAATTTTGAAACATACGAACTGGAAGTAGAAAGTACTATAGTAACCAGTTATGGGCCAAAGACTTCATTTGGTCAATTGACTTTGCTTCACGAATGTTTGAATGCTGAGGAATATTTACCAAACCCGAATCAGTCTAGTAAGGAATGATCGCAGATAAAGTGATTCTCTTGAAAAACGTACAGCCAGAGATTGAAGAGGAGCCACATGTATCGTTTGACAACACATCTCTTATGTGTTGAAGGGTCTGCTGAAATGACAGGTCTAACTGATTCTGGGTTCAAATGAGATACAAGTTACCTTGCATGATTTTCCATTCTATCCAGAGGTTGCGGATTTGACGTGGGTGCATAATCCAAGAAACTGATGCACACTAAAGGTGAAAGCACACATGTGCCTCATATACAGCTGTGTAGCGTCTGCTGCACTTAAAGTTGCCTGAGCTATAAATTTATTTTCTGTCAATTTGTCTAAAAACTCCCATCATTTGTTGCCTCATAACAAATTCATCCTATCGTTTTTCCCAAGTTGACATATATGTAAGTTATATGCCTGAGAGCTACTGTCATATGTAAATATTCGAGTGTAATCATCTATACAGGCATGGAATTCTGGAATGAAATGGAGTAGGTCATTGAAGCAGACATGCAACATCAATGGACGAAGCTTCCTTGTGTTATACTAGCTCCGATTAAGTACCTTTTAAACTCTGGTCCCCTGAGAACAATTCAGGATGTCGATCTTGAAGGTAGCCACTAAAAAAGTGCAACACAGAACAAGAGACCGCAAGAACCTGCAATTTTTCCATGAGTCTCAAGTACAATACTTGGTCTAAGTCATCAACAATATACAGCGCTACTTCACCGATGACTATGGGCTCTTCTAATTACTGGTGCCATGTACTAAAATGGTTTCAGAAGAGATCAACTGCAGGATGACCGCTGCTGAATCCATACTGAAAGTCACAAAACGAGCGATATTAAATGTCATTTGCCGTGTAACTTTGATCTCAATAATTTTGCCTGTGACCGACAAGAATGAAACTTGTCTGTAGTTACTGCTTATTGCACGGCTCTTCTGTGCACAGAGATTGCATTGCATTACTCTCAGTCTTGGGTTCATTCATTTAGGGCCCACAGCTTTTTCTTGATCCGGAAATTTAAGGAGGAAATTTAAGGAGGCACAAACTGCCTCCAAGCAACGATAACCAAACCAGGGATGGAATGAAGGCTTCGTTACTTACGCTCGTAAGGGAAATACTTGTGTTGATTAAGGATATTGGTGAAGGCATTCACTTGAATATTAACATCACCGTGGAGAATAGTTTTCTAATCGGAGCAAAAAGCTCAGAGCAATGGGCCAACCAATTTTCTTTCTCTCAAAGCCTTGTTATGTGAGATGATTCCTGATACCCTTCCGTTAATATATTTAGTACCGTAAACACAGACTGGTGATAAGACGAGTCATAATCAAAAGGGAAACAGGTTACTATACCTTCATTTAAATTATTCACTTCACTACTCTGTCTCTCTCTTTCTGGACTGGCTGCTATTGGCTTCACATTCTGCATGAGCCCTGTAATAACTGTTCTTAAAGCTATGTATGAATTCTGTCTCTGCCTCCTCGCTGTCTAGGTCGTTACACTTCCTGATTACTCTAAGTCTGAAGAACTATATCTTAACTTCCCTATGACTCATCTGTATTTTGAACCACCAGCAATGCCCTTGTTTGTCTCAGAATTTCCTTACCCATTTATCAATTACTGTTAGTATCTTGTACGCCGTAATCATGTCACCTATGATCCTTCTGTCCTCTCACTTTGTCAGGTTTAGCTTCTTTAAATTTTCCTCATTGTTCATACCTCTCACCTCTGGTTCTTAACTCGTTGCAATTTTCTTTTCCAGCTAAAAAAAACACTAGTAACCATAAAATTTTACAAAATAATCAATGTTCTTCTTTCACATTCAACTGAGTGGAGCGAAGCAGCTTCCTTCATGGTTGTGGTTGATGTCTATCAACCTACAACTTGTAGAAAAGAAGAATCTCCCTAGATGGTTGTAGTTGTTGTCAATCAACCTACAACTGGGAGGACACAAATGCTTCTCTGGATGATTGTAGTTTCTATCCTACAACTAGTAGGACAAAAGTACCTCTCAGGGTTGACTGTGGTTCCTGTCTATCAACGTACAATTAGGAGGACAAACGTACCTCTCTGCGTGGCTGTGGTTGCTGTCTGTCAACCCACAACTAGAAGAACAGAAGTACCTATCTGGGTATCTGTGGTTACTGTCAACCTACAACTGGGATGACAGAAGTACCTATCTGGGTAGTTATCGATGCTGTTTATGAACCTACAACTGGGAGGACAAGTATCTCCATGAGTGGTTGTGGTTGCTGTCAACCTACAACATATACACGTCTTTGTCTGATTATTTACGTCTTTCTGCTTTTATTAAGATTTAAGGAATACCCATACAGGGAGAAAAAAATAATTTGAATCGAAATATAAAACAAACAAACAAAAGAAGTGATCTGCATGTTTCTACTTACGGCAGAGAACCTTTTCTTTCTGCGTATTGCACATAATAATGCAATAATGTTTTTAGTGACCATTTACATTTGGTGTAAACGAAAAAGTTATATTTATTCTGAGTGAATTCCAAAATAGTCTGCAGTGTACCTTAGTATATACGCTGGTCAACACACAACTGGCATCGGGCCTACTCTCGACTAACCGAAGTTGAGAATTAAAGTTCTTAGGTTTGACTGATGTATCAGCAGCTTGTGTTTAGACCCCCCAAAAAATAAAAAATAAGCGCAGATGGCAGAAGTTTCCCAAAGCACCTGGATTATGGACAATACTCGTGAAGGAAGCTTAAAAAGTCCTTTCAGACCTTCTCTTTCACGAGATTTGCTGCCGAACTTAGGAAGCGTGATTATGAGTAAAAATTCTCAAGTTGGCTCAGATGCTTTATATGAGCTTGGTATAAAGTTCTTCCTGGGTTCTCATTTTGAGAAAGCAACACACACACACACACACACACACACACACACACACACACACCACACACACACCACACACACACCCACACACACACACCACACACACACACCACACACACCACACACACCAACAACCACACACCACACAACCACACACACACACACCACACACACACCACACACACACCACACACACACCCACACACACACACACACACACACCACACACACACCACACACACACACCACACACACACACCACACACACACACAACACACACCACAACACACACACACAACACACACACACCACACACACACACCACCACACACACACCACACACACACACACGCAACACACGCATACACACACACACACAGCACACACACACAGCAAACAACACACACCCACACACCACACACACCACACACACCACACACACACACACACCACACACACACACCACCACACACACCAACACACACACACACACACCACACACACACACACCACACACACACACACACACACACACACACACACACACACACACACACACACACACACACTTCACACACACACACACACACACACACACACACACACACACACACACACACACACACACACCACATCACCACACACTCCACAACCACACACACCACAAAACACACCCACACACACCCCACACACACCACTCACACACACCACACACACACCACACACACACCACACACACCCACACCACACACACACCACACACACACACAACACACACACACCACACACACACACCACACACACACCACACACACACACCACACACACACCACCACACACCACACACACACACCACACACACACACCACACCACCACACACACCACACACACACACCACACACACACACCCCACACATGCACGCACGCAACACACACCACACACACACACACACACACACACACACACACACACACACACACACCACACGCACACCACACACACAACACACCACACACACACACCACACACCACACACACACACCACACACACCACACACACCACAGACACACCACAGACACAACCACACACACCACACACACACACCAACACACACACACCACACACACACCACACACACCCACACACACACCACACACACACCACACACACACACCCCACACACTGCACGCACGCACACACACACCACACACACACACACACACACACACACACACACACACACACACACACACACACACCACACGCACACCACACACACACACCACACACACACACCACACACACCACACACCACACACACACTCCACACACACACACCACACACACCACACACACCACACACACCACAGACACACCACACACACCACACACACACACACACACACACACACACCACACACACATTACACACGCACACCACACACACATTCACATCAGGCCGAGGAAGGAAGGAGGGGAGATCACAAGAAACGACCGTGAGGTATATGAAAAGCTCAACATGAGATTCAAAGAAGTGTTCACAGAGGAGACAGAAGGGACTCCAGAAAGACGGAGAGGTGGGGTACACCATCAAGTGTTGGACACAATACATAGAACCGAGGAAGAAGTGAAGAGACTGCTAAGTGAGCTAGATACATCAAAGGCGATGAGGCCGGATAACATCTCTCCATGGGTCCTGAGAGAGTGAGCAGAGGCGATGTGTGTACCACAAACAACAATCTTCAACATATCTATAAAAACAGGGCGACTTCCTGAGGTACGGAAGACAGCAAATGCACTCCCAATTTTTAAAAAAGGAATATGCAGCACCAGTTAGGAGCCCACACCTAGCCAAGCACTTAAGGAAACTAGAGAAAGTGCAAAGGTGCGCAGGTAGACTGGTCCCGGAGCTAAGGGGTATGTCCTACGAAGAGAGGTTGAGAGAAATCGACCTGACAACAGTGGAGGACACGAGAGATACAGGGGATATGATAACGACATAAAAAATACTGAGAGGAATCGAGAACGTGGACAGAGACAGGAAGTTCCAGAGATGGCACACAACAACAAAAGGGTCACAGTTGCAAGTTGAAGACTCAAATGAATCACAGGGATGTTAGGAAGTATTTCTTCAGTTACAGAGTTGTCAAGAAGTGGAATAGTCTGGGAAGTGATGTAGTGGAGGTAGGATCCATATATAGCTTTAAGAAGAGGTATGATAAAGCTAATGAAGCGGGAAGAGTTACCAAGTAGCGGCCAGCGAAGAGGCGGGGCCAGGAGCTGTGAATCGACCCCTGTAAGCACAACTAAGTGAATACACACACACACACACACACACACGTATATATATATTTTTTTATTTTTTATTATCACACTGGCCGATTCCCACCAAGGCAGGGTGGCCCGAAAAAGAAAAACTTTCACCATCATTCACTCCATCACTGTCTTGCCAGAAGGGTGCTTTACACTACAGTACCCTTCTGGCAAGACAGTGATGGAGTGAATGATGGTGAAAGTTTTTCTTTTTCGGGCCACCCTGCCTTGGTGGGAATCGGCCAGTGTGATAATAAAAAAAAAAATATATATATATACGTGTGTGTGTGTGTGTGTGTGTGTATTCACTTAGTTTGTGCTTATATATATATATATATATATATATATATATATATATATATATATATAATATATATATATATATATATATGTATAAATGGATGTGTGTGTACGTACACACACACACACCATAAATATAAACATACACACTGCGGATAGCTGAGGGATCGAACCCGTGTTGTTTTAGCCCGCCTCGTGGGAAGCAAGTCAAAATTCACGACGCTCTAACCACTGGACCATTCAGTCCTACGAACATTATGAGCTTAGAGACCTAGGATTACTTGATGATGCGAGGACGTACTTTGCTATGATAACCACTGAGCTAATTTCATTCTACTCCCCGTTTAAACTAGTCTTCACAAGCAAGCCCGAAATTGAAAAACTTTCACCATCATTCATTCCATCACTGTCTTGGTAGAGGTGCGCCTACACTGCAATAATAAAACTACAGTATTATCACCCTTCCATCAGAATGCAGGCAATGTATTTCCCATCTACAGGGCTCAAGTCCGGCCTGCCGGTTTCACCAAGTCCCTTCTCATATATTGCCCTGCTCACACTCCAACAGCACGTCAAGTCCTAAAGACCGTTTGTTCCCATTTGCTCCCATCTAACACGCTCATGCATGCCGGCTGTAATATCAAGCCCCTAGCACGCAAAACCTCCTTTACCCCCTCCCTGCAACCTTTACTAGGCCGACCTCTACCCTGCCTTCCATCCGCTACAGATTTATGCACTAAGTCATTCTATTTTGTTCCATCCTCTCTACATGTCCGAACCACCTGAACAACCCCTTGTCAGCCCTCTGAATATTAGTTTTGGTAATCCTGCAGCTTCTCCTAATTTTCAAACTACGAATTCTCTGTATTCGCACCACACATTACCCTCAAACACAACATCTCCACTGCCTCCAGCCTTCTCTTTGTTGCAACACTCACCAACCATGCTTTGCACCCATGTCCGAGTGTTGGTCTAACTTTACTCTCATTCATTTCCCTCTTTGCTTCCATGGATAAAGTTCTTTGTCTCCATAGACTCCTCAGTCCACCACTCACCTTTTACCCTTCGTCAATTCTATGACTCGCCTCGTCTTTCATAAATCCATCCCTTGACATGTTCTCTCCTAAATATCTGAATACATTCACCTCCTCCATATTCTCTCCCTCCAATCTGATATCCAGTATTTTGTTACCTATTTTTTTTTATCCTCATCACCTTACTCTTTCTTATATTCACTTTTGCTTTCTTTTCTTTTGCATACCCTACCAAACTCATCCACCAACCTCTGCAACTTCATTTCAGAATCTCCCAAAAGCACAGTGTCATCTGCAAAGAACAACTGTGACAACTCCCACTTTGTGTTAGATTCTATATCTTTTAACTTCATACCTCTTGCCAACACCCGAGCATTCACTTCTCTTACAACCCCATCTATAAATATTTTAAACAGCCATCGTGGCATCACACATCCTTATCTAAGGCCTTCTTTTACTGGGAAATTATCTCCCTGTCTCCTACAGACTCTAACCTAAGCCTCACTATCTTCGTAAAAACTTTTCCCTGTTTTCAATAATCTATCTACTATTCCATTTGCAACGTTTGCCACATTGCCCACCTCCCCTATCCACCTTTCATACGCCCTTTTCAGATTCATAAATGCCACAACAACCTCCTTACCCTTATCTAAATACTGTTCACCTATATGTTTCTCTGTTAACACTTGGTCGACACTCCCCCTACCCTTCTTAAAGCCTCCTTGTTCATCTGCTGTCCTACTCTGTCTTACTCTTAATTCTTTCAATAATAACTCTACCATACACTTTAACAGGTATACTCAACAGATTTATTCCTCTATAATTTCTGCATTCTCTTTTCTCCCCTTTGCCATTATTCAATGGAACTTTGTATGCATTTACTCAGAACTACTAAACACGTCAAATGATGTAGTTGAAGTCTAGGTGGTAAAGACTGGAAACCAAAACCTTGTCATTGTGGTTGTATACAAGCCTCCGGATGCACCTTCCCAGCAATTTTAGGAACAGCTTTTGAAAATTGACCACTGTTTGGAAAATCTCCCAACTCCTGTCCCTAACGTCTTGCTACTGGGAGATTTCAACATGAGACACCTAAAATGGAGGAATGTAGCAAATAATATTTTAGCAGAGATCACCCCAGGAGGCAGCTCAGATATAAATTCACACACACACACACACACACACACACACACACACACACACACACACACACACACACACACACACACACGAGCTATTAAATATCTGCATCAAATTCACCTTAAACCAAAAAATATTCTAGTGTACAACACTAGAAAATACGCTGGACCTCATCTTCACTAGCAACGACAAATTGATACATAATATAACCGTATCAAAGACAATACACTCCGATCACAATATAATAGAGGTACAGATTTGCATGCACAGTGCTCCTGACCAGCAAAATGTGATCAGTCATGAGGGTGTCTTCACAAAATTTAACTTAAGTAACAAATAAAATGCAATGGGAACAAGTCAACCATGTCCTAAATGAACCAAGCTGGGAAGATATTCTAAACAACTCGGATCCAAACCTTTGCATAGAAAAAAATAACTGTGTGGTTCTTGAGATCTGCTCAAGGCACATTCCATTAAGAAAAATAATGAGATGTAAATTAGAAAGAGAGAGGTGCTCCCTATACAGAAGAAGAAGAAGAAGAAGAAGAAGAATCACAGAGCTGCTGAGAGGGGAAAATGTTCCTGAAATACGAAGCGAGGCACTAGTCAATGAAATAGTAAATATCGAGCATAAACTGAAGGAATCCTAATATGACTCTGTGTTCAGTGAGCCGTTACCCAGACTAAGTGTAGACAATCCAAATGAATTCTATATGAACGGGACCCAAAATTTGGTCGTCTCAGTAAATGATATGCCCATACACTCTGCCCCAGGCCCAGACTCATGGAACTCAGTGTTCATCATGAACTGCAGGAAACCCCTGTTACGTGCCTTAAGCATTGTATAGAGAGGGAGCATGGACAAAGGCATCATCGCACACTCACTAAAAACAACAGATATTGCCCCACTCTACAAAGGCGGCAGTAAAGCAATTGCAAAGATCTACAGACCGATAGCACTAACATCCCATAACATAAAAATCTTTGACAGGGTTCTAAGAAGTAATGACGTCAACCACCTAGATACCCATCAGTTAATCCAGGGCAACATGTGTCTAGAGCAAGTCGCTCCTGCCTGTCCCAGCTACTGAGCCACTATAACAAGGTCCTGGATGCTATAGAGGATAAAGACAATGAAGATGTATACACTGACTTTGCGAAAGCCTTCAACAAGTGGAACCACCGTGTAATAGCGCACAAAGTGAGCGATAAGGGAATAACAGGACTAGTTGGTAGATGGATCTATAACTTCTTGACAAATAGAACACAGTGAGTAATAGCAAACAGAGTAAAGTCCGAGGCAGCTACAGTGAAAAGCTCTGTTCCACAAGGCAGAGTACTCGCTCCCATCCTATTCCTCATCCTCATATCTGACATAAACAGAGATGTAATACAAATTGCCATGACAGTGTCTTCCACCGATAACACCCCAAGACTCCAAGTAGACATCAACCAAATCTTCCAATGGGCCACTCAGAACACTATGAAGTTCAATAATTAATTAATTAATTAAAGATTCGCCGGTATTCTCCCGGCCCGGGCCTTTTCCAAGTGGTGGCCCGGCCTTGGCTCCCTCTTTAGGGAGTGTCTGAGACCTAAGTCTCCCATGGGAGGAGGCACAAGTACCTCCTCATCTTTGGGACCAACTGTCCCCAGGCCTAGCCACAAGCTAGGCCTCTCTGGTCTGCCATCCCCGCCCCAAGGGGGCAAATGGGAATGACAGTCTTATGAGCTAAAGGCTCGGACTCAGGCACCTACCCTACCCTAGAAGGGTTAGGCATGGTGTCGATGTGAAGTTCAATGAAGAGAAATTTCATCTACTCAGATGAAAACTTTAAAAAGTTAAAACTGCATCAGTGTATACAACAAATTCTAACCGTGCAATAGAGCGAAAAAATAACGTGAAGGCCCTGAGAGTGATAATGCTAGAGGATCTCGCCTTATAAGACCACAACAATGTATGTATCGTATCTGCTGCGAAAATACTAGGATGGATAATGGGAACCTTCAAAACTAGAGACGCCAACCCCATGATGATTCTTCTCAAATCGCTTGTTCTCTCTAGGCTGGAATACTGTTGTACACTAACTTCTCCTATCAAGGCAGGCGAAATTGCTGACCTTGAGAGTGTACAAAGAACTTTCAACGCACACACAAATACGATAAGCACCTAAATTACTAGGAACGGTTGAAGTCCCTTGATTTGTACTCCCTAAAACGCAGGCAGGAGAGATACATGATAATATACACTTGCAAAATTCTAGATGGATTAGTGCCAAACTTGCACACGAAAATCACTCCCTATGAAAAAAAAAAATGACTCGGCAGGAGATACAACATTCCGCCAATGTAAAGCAGGGACGCCACGAGTATACTGAGAGACAAAACAGTAAGTTTCAGGGACCCAAGACTGTACAACTGCCTCCCAGCATACATAAGGGGGAATACCAATAGATCCCTGGCTATCTTGAAGAAGGCGCTGGACAAGCACCTAAAGTCAGTACCTGACCAGCCGGGCTGTGTCGTACGTCGGTTTGCATAAGGCAAGCAGTAACAGCCTGATTGATCAGACCCTGATCCACAACGAGACCTGGTCTCAGACCGAGCCGCAAGGGCGTTGACCCCCGAAACCCTTTCCAGGTATACTCCAGGTATACTCTCTGCCAATCCCTATGTACTTTTCTCTCCCCCATAATTTTAAATAAGAGCACAAAGCCCTCGAAACCTATATGCTTCCCTGCTTTAACACCACACACACACACACACACAACACAACAAAACACACACACACACACACACAACACACAGAAGTTGAAGGTTTGGTACACAAATGCAGATGGATTAACGAATAAAACATGAGGAATGGCAAGAAAGAATCAAAATGAGAAAGTCCCCAGACATCATAGCAGTTACAGAAACAAAACTCATGGAGACAATAACAGATGCAATCTTCCCACCAGGATACCAGATCATGAGGAAAGATAGAAGGGGTAGGGGGGGAGGTGGGGTTGCTCTGCTCGTAAAAAACAGATGGAAATTCGAGAAAAAGGAAGGAATAGATGAGACAGGAGAAAGAGACTACATAGCAGGTACACTTCAGTCTGGGGAACACAAAGTGGTCATTGCAAGAGAGGAATATGAAGAGAGCAACAGAGCAATGATGGACACACTTGCTGAGGTGGCAAGAAGAGCTCACTCCACCAGAGCAAAGTTGCGGGTTAGGGGGGATTTCAACCACAGGAGATTGACTGGGAAAACCTGGAGCCACAGGGGGGGCCCCAAAACCCATGGAGAGCCAGGATGTTGGACGTGGTGCTGGAAAACCTCATGCACCAACATGTTAAGGGACCTACCAGATGAGGGGGGAGGATGAACCAGCAAGATTGGACCTTGTGTTCACCCTGGGCAGCCAGACATTGAGGACAATCAATTATGAGAGTCCCCTAGGAGCTAGCGACCACGTGGTTCTGTGCTTTAATACATAGTAGAGCTGCAAGTGGAGAGAATAACAGGAGTAGAATGGAAAAGCCTGATATAAAAGAGGGGGCTACATAGGGGTTGAAGAACTTCATGCGGGAGGTCCAGTGGGACAGAGAACTGGCAGGAAAGCCAGTAAATGAAATGATGGAATATGTAGCAACAAAATGCAAGGAGGGCAGTGGAAAGGTTCATTCCCAAGGGCAACAGTAACAACGGGAAGACCAGAACAAGCCCCCGGTTTACCCGACGGTGTAAGGAGGCAAAAACAAAGTGCAATAGAGAATGGAAAAAGTACAGAAGGCAGAGAACACACGAAAATAGGGAGATCAGTCGCAGACCAGGAATGAGTACGCACAGGTAAGGAGGGAGGCCCAGCGACAGTATGAAAATGACATAGCATCGAGAATCAAGACTGACCCGAAATGTTTTTATAGCCACATCAGGAGGAAGACACAGTCAAAGACCAGGGGATCAGATTAAGGACAGAAGGTGGAGAACTCACAAGAAATGTCAGGAGGGATGTGAGGACTGAACAGGAGATTTAAGGAAGTTTTTACAGTAGAGACAGGAAGGGCTGTGGAAGACAGCACAGAAGGGAACATCCCAAGAGGGAATATACCAACAAGTGTTGGATGACATACGAACAACTGAGGAGGAGGTGAAGAAGCTCTTAAATGACCTTGACACCTCAAAGCGATGGGACCGGACAACATCTCCCCATGGGTCCTTAGAGAAGGAGCAGAGATTCTGTGTGTGCCTCTAACCACAATCTTCAACACAATCCCTTGAAACTGGGCAACTACCTGAGAATGGAAGACAGCTAATGTAGTCCCCATATTTAAAAAAGGAAACAGAAAAAGAGGCACCCAAACACAGACCTGTGTCTTGACATGTATTGTGTGCAAAGTCATGGAGAAGATTATCAGGAGGAGAGTGGTCGAACACCTGGAAAGGAACAAGATTATAAATGAAAACCAGCATGGTTCATGGAAGGCAAATCTTGTATCACAAAACCCCCTGGGGGTTTTATGACAAGGTAACAGAAGTAAGACACGAGAAAGAGGGTTGGGTAATTGCGTTTTCCTAGACTGCAGGAAGGCCTTTGACACAGTTCCCCACAAGAGATTAGTGCAGGAGCTGGAGGATCAGGCACCGTAAAAGGAAGGGCACTGCAATGGATAAGGGATACCTGACAGGGAGGCAGCAACGAGTCATGGTCGTGAAGAGGTATCACAGTGGGCGCCTGTTACGAGCGGGGGTCCCACAGGGGGTCAGTTCTAGGACCAGTGCCCATTTTTGATATATGTGAACGACATGATGGAAGGAATAGACTCTGAAGTGTCCCTGTTCGCAGATGACGGAAGTTGATGAGAAGAATTAAATCGGGCGAGGATGAGGCAGGACTGCAAAGAGACCTGGAGAGGCTGGAATGTGGTCCAGTAATGGCTCCTCGAATTCAATCCAGCCAAATGCAAAGTCATGAGATTGGGGAGGGGCAAAAAGACCGCGACAGAATATGGGCTGGTGGACAAAGACTACGACCCATCAGGGAAAGCCTTGGGGGCCATAACACCGAGTACATCCCGGGGGACACATCAACCAAAAAACCCGCGCACATAGGGGCGCCTGGAAAACCCGAGAATAGCGTTCCGATCCCTCAATAAGGATCGTTCAAGACCTGAATGTGTAGTTAGCCCATACGGGAGATGCAGCACCATCTGAAACCCAATGGTCAAGCACGTCAAGAAGTTAGAGAAATAAAAAGGTTTGAAACAAGCTTTCCCAGAGCTAAAAGGGAAGCGTACAGGGAAAGGTTTAAGGGGAAAACGGATGACGACACTGGAGGACGAAGGTCAGGGGGACATGATAACGAAATACAAAACTGCGGGGAAAAAAGGTGGGGCAAATAGATGTTCCGAGAGGGGACCAGGGAAAGGGGGCAAACTGGAAGCTGAAAATCAGGCAGTCACGGACGTTAGGAAGTTTTCTTCATCATAAGTTGTCAGCAAAAGGAAACCCAGAAGTGAAGAGGGGGCAGGAAACCAAAATAGTTTTAAGAAAAGGTATGACAAAGCTCAGGAAGCGAGGAAGGGATCCAGTAGCGATCAGTGAAGAGGCGGGGCCCGGAGCTGAGTATCGACCCCTGCAACCACAATTAGGGGGGTACAATTTTGATACACACATAAACATACAAAATTTATATTAAAATAATAATATATATATATATATTATAAATTTTATAAATATTATAAATATATTATATAATTTGGTTTTATATATAAAAATATATATAAAAAAAATTTTTTTTAAAGTTGTGTATATATATAAATAATATATTTGTGTGGTATATATATATTATATAATAATTTTAAAATATAATATGTGTGTGTTTTAATATTATATATAATATATATATATGTGGTGTAAAATATATATATATATTATATAAAAAAATATGCACTCCAAGGACAGAACCCACGATTTTTTAAATTTCCCTCGAAACGAAAATCACATGACGCTCTAATCCACGACCATCAAACCCTACAAAAACCCCAACCCCCACGAAGTGGGTGTGTTACCCTTCGTCCGAGGACAACGGGGGTGTGGGGGATATTGTGTTGTTTTCGTTCCAAATAGGTAATCCTTGCGATTTTTGGGTTAAATACAAAGTTTTCTTGCCAAATAAGGAAGCGAAAAATTGGGGTATGCAATAATTTCGCAAAAAACATTCTGAAATTAAAGTAAAAAATTAATTTATTGTGACTGTTTATTATTAAATTTTTGTAAAAATTAACTAAAATATATTTATTGGATTAGATAAATTAAATTGCGCTTTTTTATATTAAGGTTTTGGGAATTTTCTAAGATTATTTTTGTATAAAGTTATTAATTTTTATATAACATAAATGAAAAAAAATATTTTAAACGTTTAAAAAATTTTAGGAGGACTTTATTTTAAAAGAGTTCTTGCTAATTGACCCAAAGACACTTATTCGGTAAACGTGTGTGTTTTGTGGTGTTGTACTACCCATTTTACTCACCTATTTGGTTGAGGGCGGGTCAAGTCCTGGGCCCCGCCTCTCGGATTTTACTAGGGCCCTCTTTTCCCCTGCCCCCCGACTCTATCATACCTCGCCTTAAAACTATGTATGGTTCCTGCCCCACCACACACTTTTAGGGGTTTTCCTGCCTATACTCTATGACTGAAGAAATACTTCCTAACATCCCTTTGATTCATCTGAGTCTTCAACTTCCAATTGTGACCTCTTGTGGTCTGTGTCCCATCTCTGGAACATCCCGTCTTTGTCCACCTCGTCTATTCCGCGCATTTATTTTATATGTCGTTATCATGTCCCCCCTGACCCTCCTGCCCCAGTTCGTCAGGCCGATTTCCCTCAACCTTTCTTCATGGGACAATCCCCTAGCTCTGGGACTATCTTTTGCAAACCTTTTGCACTTTCTCTAATTTCTTGACGTGATTGACTAGGTGTGGATTCCAAACTGGTGCTGCATACTCCAGTATGGGCCCCTGACGTAGAGGGGTGTACAGAGTCTTAAACGAATCCTTACTGAGTATCGGAACATAGGGGACATTGTTATCTATGCTTAAGACAGAAGAATCAAACATTCTGCTTTGCTTCATCGAGGAAGTGGCAAGGAAGCAAGGAGAAACTAGGTCAGCTTTTTTTTTGTGCTGGGGGGCAGTGACGCTTGGGGCGGTGGGCGTCGCCAATTAAACTTGACTCTACTACAGTGACACTGACGCCAGGATAACAACAAAGAACACTGATCTGTGCGTTAGTGTGGACAAAGTGTCTCACAAACACGGTAAACACTTACAGAGAAGTGTGATCAACTTCTTGTGATAGTGTGAACAATTATTGATGAACGGTGTAACAACGAGTGTTGCGATCCAACAGATGTAGTGCACATTCTTTAAAAGAACACTATTCTTCAATCAACTGAACGGACATCCGGGCGTAATTACGGGTCAGATACATATACCCAGGTAAGTGTTCTAACTCGTGATGTACTACTATTGACTGCGCAGTTGAGTATAAAATCGGAGTTAGTCACTATAAACCCCGGTGATATGCGGACCATTGAGTCCAAACAAGTACGTACATAGTCAGCCACCAGTTTTATGAAATATGCTGACATAACACCCCCTGGGGGTAATTTATAATCATACAAATTATATTTCTTGACAGCCCATGTTGAGATGGTTCGACAGCTTCTAGAACCCCGTCTGCATGGGCGGCTGTGCAGGCGATGAGTTTTACTTTTAAGTTAAGTATAAGTCTTTAAACTTAACTGGTAATGCCATTTCTCAACAGAATTGGACATTTTTATTATAGAAACGTTTCTTCCCAGTAGTTTTTCAGTCGAAAGAGAAAAAAACTTGGAAGATGAGGAGTGTGAGGTAATTGTCCCTCAGTATTGAGTCGATGGACTGATTACATCGACTCCAGCTGAGGGACTGAATGCCTCAAACTACATTGAGCAATAGACTCGGGGGGCAAGAGGCGCACGTTGCTCAGTGGGAACGTGTACCTTGCCTCTGTCCGGGACGGGAACTAGTGTACTCGCCCTTTTATGAACAATGTGCTTCAGTTCTTCAGTACCCTGGTGATGAACCAGTGCTTCAGCTTTTTCAGTACCCTGGTGATGAACCATGTGGCTTCAGTTTCATCAGTACCCTGGTGATGAACCATGTGCTTCAACTTCTTCAGTACCCTGGTGATGAAAAACGTGCTTCAACTTCTTCAGTACCCTGGTGATGAACAACGTGCTTCAACTTCTTCAGTACCCTGGTGATGAACAATGTGCTTCAGCTTCTTCAGTACCCTGGTGATGAACCATGTGCTTCAGCTTCTTCAGTACCCTGGTGATGAACCATGTGCTTCAGTTTCTTCAGTACCCTGGTGATGAAATATGTGCTTCAGTTTCTTCAGTACCCTGGTGATGAACCATGTGCTTCAGTTTCTTCAGTACCCTGGTGATGAACAACGTGCTTCAACTTCTTCAGTACCCTGGTGATGAACCATGTGCTTCAGTTTCTTCAGTACCCTGGTGATGAACCATGTGCTTCAGTTTCTTCAGTACCCTGGTGATGAACCATGTGCTTCAGCTTCTTCAGTACCGGTGATGAACCATGTGCTTCAGTTTCTTCATACCCTGGTGATGAACCATGTGCTTCAGCTTCTTCAGTACCCTGTGATGAACCATGTGCTTCAGCTCTTCAGTACCCTGGTGATGAACCATGTGCTTCGTTTCTTCAGTACCCTGGTGATGAACAACGTGCTTCAACTTCTTCAGTACCCTGGTGATGAACCATGTGCTTCAGCAGCTTCAGTACCCTGGTGATGAACCATGTGCTTCAGCTTCTTCCGTACCCTGGTGATGAACCATGTGCTTCAGCTTCTTCAAATACCCCGGTGATGAACAATGTGCTTCAGCTTCTTCAGTACCCTGGTGATTTAACAATGTGCTTCAGTTTCTTCAGTACCCTGGTGATGAACCATGTGCTTCAGCTTCTTCAGTACCCTGATGAACAATGTGCTTCAGTTTCTTCAGTACCCCTGGGGATGAACAATGTGCTTCAGCTTCTTCAGTAAACCCCGGTGATGAACAATGTGCTTCAGCTTCTTCAGTACCCTGGTGATGAACCATGTGCATCAACTTTAGTACCCTGGTGATGAACCATGTGCTTCAGCTTCTTCAGTACCCTGGTGATGAACCATGTGCTTCAGTTTCTTCAGTACCCTGGTGAGAACCATGTGCTTCACTTCTTCAGTACCCTGGTGATGAACAATGTGCTTCAGCTTCTTCAGTACCCTGGTGATGAACCATGTGCTTCAGCTTCTTCAGTACCCTGGTGATGAACAATGTGCGTCGGCCCCTTCAGTACCCTGGTGATGGACCATGTGCTTCAGCTTCTTCAGTACCCTGGTGATGAACCATGTGCTTCAGCTTTTTCAGTACCCTGGTGATGAACCATGTGCTTCAGCTTCTTCAGAACCCTGGTGATGAACCATGTGCTTCAGCTTCTTCAGTACCCTGGTGATGAACCATGTGCTTCAGCTTCTTCAGTACCCTGGTGGTGAACAATGTGCTTCAGCTTCTTCAGTAACCTGGTGATGGACCAGGTGCTTCAGCTTCTTCAGTACCCTGGTGATGAACCATGTGCTTCAGCTTCTTCAGTACCCTGGTGATGAACCATGTGCTTTAGCTTCTTCAGTACCCCGGTGATGAAAACCCGGGCTTTAGCTTCTTCAGTATCCTGGTGATGAACAATGTGCTTCAGCTTCTTCAGTAAACCCCGGTGATGAACCATGTGCTTCAGCTTCTTCAGTACCCTGGTGATGAACCATGTGCTTCAGCTTCTTCAGTACCCTGGTGATGAACAACGTGCTTCAGCTTCTTCAGTACCCTGGTGATGAACAATGTGCTTCAGTTTCTTCAGTACCCTGGTGATGAACCATGTGCTTCAGCTTCTTCAGTACCCTGGTGATGAACCATGTGCTTCAGCTTCTTCAGTACCTTTGGGGATGAACAAAGTGCTTCAGTTTCTTCAGTACCCTGGTGATGAACAATTTGCTTCAGTTTCTTCAGTACCCTGGTGATGAACCATCTGCTTCAGTTTCTTCAGTACCCTGGTGATGAACCATGTGCTTCAGCTTCTTCAGTACCCAGGTGATGAACAATGTGCTTCACTTCTTCAGTACCCTGGTGAGAACCATGTGCTTCAGTTTCTTCAGTACCCTGGTGATGAACCATGTGCTTCAGCTTCTTCAGTACCCAGGTGATGAACCATGTGCTTCAGCTTCTTCAGTACCCTGGTGATGGACAATGTGCTTCAGATTCTTCAGTACCCTGGTGATGAATAATGTGCTTCAGCTTCTTCAGTACCCTGGTGATGAACCATGTGCTTCAGTTTCTTCAGTACCCTGGTGATGAACCATGTGCTTCAGCTTCTTCAGTACCCTGGTGATGAACAATGTGCTTCAGATTCTTCAGTACCCTGGTGATGGACCATGTGGGTTCAGCTTTTTCAGTACCCTGGTGATGAACAATGTGCTTCAGCTTGTTCATACCCTGGTGATAACCATGTTTTCAGCTTCTTCAGTACCCTGGTGATGAACCAGGTGCTTCAGCTTCTTCAGTACCCTGGTGATGAACCATGTGCTTCAGCTTCTTCAGTACCCTGGTGATGAACCATGTGCTTCAGCTTCTTCAGTACCTTGGAGGTGAACAATGTGCTTCTGCTTCTTCAGTACCCTGATGACGAACCATGTGCTTCAGCTTCTTCAGTACCCTGGTGATGGACCAGGTGCTTCAGCTTCTTCAGTACCCTGGTGATAGATCATGTGCTTCTTCTCCTTCAATATCCTGGTGATGGACCAGGTGCTTCAGCTCCAGTAGTGCCCTAGTTATTAAAGCTTATTCCATGGGTAGAGTAGCAGGTACGTTGGGCAGGAGTTTTTGTTGGTGGGTTCAGTTTTTTGTTTGAGCGGGACATGCATAATATGGGCCGGTTGGCCTCCTGCAATGTTCCTCCTTTCTTGTGTTCTTATTGGTGAAGATTTGAGCGGGACTTGCACATTAGTTGATGGGAAGGAGTTGTCGGGGCTTATTGCTTGGGTAGCTTTGAGGATGGGTTGGGTAAATATTTTGTTAGTGTGTTGCATTTGACATTGACCTACCAAGTATGGGCCAGTAGGCCTGTTGCAGTAGTCCTGTCCTTATGTTCAGTCCATCAGTTTTGATGGACTGGAGAAGCCATTGGATGGAGACATGTTTTGAGAATAGAGATTCCCAAATGCTTCTCAAGTGTCTCAGTTATCAGCTTGTTGATTTTCTAAACCATTTACAAATAACTAATATTAATAATTACTATTTCATCATTACTGGACTTAACTGACCTCCATGATTAAGTACTATTGTTATCCATTTTATTGGGCAACTAGTATATTAATTTAACCAAAAATGACGTTCACTTGAGTCAGTTATTTGCTACATATAATATGTACTTCAGTAGTTGTTTCCCCAAACATGTAAATATTTAATAAGTTTTGTTTTTTGTGCTATGATAAGCATAGTCAAAGCATCCTAAATGGCCTACAAATTAGTGGCATCATAATGAAATTAGTAAATCATGGGGACAAACCCTCGGTTAACATGGACCTTAAACAAGTCAAGTTGTTGGGACCAATTCTGACCGAAGCGGTCATGGCGTTTGTCTCGTGTTATTTTTTGTACGTTCCAGCCGGGGAATTTTGGGCTTTTTATTTTTATACGTTTTTCTTAAATTTCTTTTTCTTTTTCACTTTTATGAGACCCCTCATGGGGTTTTTTAATTTTATGACCGGGGGACGAAACTTTTTTTTTTAAAATTGTTTTCATCAGTGAAACTTTTTTTTCTTTTTATAGCAAGCTAAATGTTTGGCGCATGCTGTTGCAACTCTGGAATTATATATACTCACTTCCCTCACAACTGATTTTTTTTAATCCTTTCAAAACCAAAATTTGGGTTGTTTTTAAAAAATTTTTCATGTACTGATATAAACTGTGTTTTTTTTCTTAGTGCGAAATTTTTTCAATCTTATATCAATATTTTGGCTTTTTGGGGTTTGAGAAAAACAAATGTTCCTAAAAATCATGATAACTTTTTGTGCGTAAGTAAAAAAAGGGTGCATCAGGGGCGAAAACTAATTTTTCTTAATTACCGTTATTTATTAATATGTACATGCAATAAAAACTAACAAAATTTTCCTTACATTAATACAAAACTATTGACATTAGATTTTTCCAGGCTTATTTAAGTATCGCTAACCCTCACGTCCCCAGCGTAGTTAGCCATTAAACGACGTCGATTTCTTCAAAACTTTTTTTCTTGATGTCTGGTTTGGTGAAAAATTCACTGCTTTCATTAGTACCGTCATCCAGGTTGGAAGGGAAAAAGGGTCAAGATGAAATGGAAGAAATGAATGTGAGAACGATGATATGGTGTCAATGGTTTTCCGATATTTTTAAAATCATCATTGTTATAACACCCAAAAAAAACTTGCTCAGTTTTCTTAAGGGGCACTTTCGAAAAAATGGGTATCATTTAGAAAATTTGGGAAATTTTGTGACCCGAATAAAACATTTTGGTCGAAAAACCCGGGGGGAAACCTCCCCTTTCATAAAAAAACCCCTGCCCCATTTTTGTGAAGTTTTAATGAGGGCCTTGCTCATAGTGGAGGTGAAAGAAGTATGCCTTTTGGGATCGACAAAACGCCTGTGTGGACCTTCGTCCCCCCTTGCATCTTTTGTTTCTAAATTGGGCCACGACGTTGATTCGTGTTTTTCTTGTTGCCTCACTGTTTACACAGGCAAAAAAACTCATACTTTGAAACTCTGCAGTGTCAAAAAAAATATTACTCTTTGTTCACCACGTTTTCCCCACTGAAATTTCTCATCTTTCATCGTGACAAGTTTTTGCATCGCCTCATTGTTTCTTTCAAACTCTAGGAACCCCAAAGTAGATTTGGGTGGGTGTTCCCACTCAGAAGTAAGATCCCTTTAAAACTTTTTTTTTTCTGGATGAATAAGCGAACCCCCAAAATGCAGGATCAGATTTTTTCCCCAAAAGCACGAACAGTTAATAAACATCGCAACGTACACCATGGTAGGGCGGAGATTGAACTCGCGGCTAGTGATCTAAAAACCAAACCCGGCGCTTTGGGCCACTGGGCCACGGGCTAAAAACCAGTCATTACACTTGTCAGTCATCACAACAGAACAACGCTTTTCCAATTTTTTAAATTTTCCTAGTATACTGACGTTTCTGAACGAATAGAATCCTTTATCGGGATTTAGAAACGCCACGGGCAACCTCAATAAAGTCGTCTGAGATTCGTTGCATAAATTAAAATCGCGCACAAGATCGAAGGGCACTTTGTTCGCTAAATTCGTTCCGGCTATTGACTCCAGCCGTTCGAGCAGGAACTGAGGTAGTGGCTTTTTCATAAACCCAAAGGGAAATACATAAAAAACGGGATGGTGGAGGGAACAGCACCGAAATTAAAAAAAAGTTTTATCCAACTTTATCTAGAAATGTTCCGGGAACCCCTCTGCTCAACACTACATACCGGGGAACAAAAAGGGCTTTGAAAAAAGTTCCATTATACCAACAGATAACTGATCACACCAGAAATAAAATACACGGGAAATTCATATTCAAACCCCGAGGAACTAATCAAGACTAATCAAAAAAAAGAATATATCTGAAGTACCAGAAGCATAAACCCCGGTTTGGGGGAACTCCGCATAATGCATGAAAAGGGAATTCAGTAAATTTAACTTTAACACATAGAATTGACGGGGAAAAAAATGCCAAAAATTAACAGACAATCTTGGTAAACAGTTATACACATCCTATCCTCACCATGCCGGGGAGAACCTGAATACAGAAGCATGCAAGAACGTTTTAATATTTCCATTTAGGAAAATTAATGTTTGATATAAAAAGGAGTTTAGGAAATGAAACAAAACAAGAAAAAAGGTTTACGAGTTTTTTTAAAAAAATGAGTAGTTTTAAAACGAAGAAATACAATCTTAGGGGAGAGACCCCAAATTTTAGAGCAAAAACTTAAGAGACGTATCAAACGAAAAAACAAAAAAAGACCGCAACGCCATACAGGATATGAAAAAAAAATTCTATTCATCTGCAAAATTAAAGGGTAAGAACTCCCGCAGAAATTGATCATTAACAAGGGAGGCCCTTACAGAGGATAAAAAATGATCGAAATTTTAAAGAAGAAAAGTGTTTTCCAGGGGGCAGTAAGAACATGGCATTCGTGGTGATAAATTCGAGCCGCTGAGTAAGGAAAAAGACCAAAAAAAGGGAACTACATACAAAACTCAAGAGGTCGTCATATAAAAAACGAAAAAAAACCCGTGTAGACTTGGGAAAAATTACATCATGATACCCGGGAAAGATGAGGGGAGGGGAAAATGAGAACTTTAAAAAGATGGAAAAAAATGCCAATATTTACATTTTTTTTCAAACGCTTGACCTCTTTTTTTGAATTTGGTCAGTTGACAGCCCAGTTCAGGGAAAGAAAAAACAGAGCTGGAAATTTACAGAGATCTTTGGGTGGTCAGAGTAAGCCAATAAAGCTTATGAATTACTGGAACCCCTTCAGTTTTTTTTTAAAATATGTATTCAGGGACGGAGAAGAGATACATGAAAAATTTTTAAATAGGAAAGAATTTGGGGGGTCTTCCCCCAAATTCCAAAACAACAAACGGGAAAGAAGATAGGTAAGAATGAAAAAAAAAAGTGAATAGCAGGGGGTGCAGGGAAAAAAGGAAACACGAACCAACGCCGTTCCCAGAAACCCAAACACCTTACCAAAACATAAAATAAACATGCTGGGACAAGTTAGAGCCCCTTCAAGAGGAAATGACAAGTATCTTCCCCAGATCCAAGCAAAAAGGGTGTGATAATATGGGGTAGCGGCTACCTGCAGGAAACCGGTTGACCAGGCAAGCACCAGAAAAGCCGGGGCACAAGGGATTTCTGGGAACAAAAAATTTTTGGGAACCCATAAAAGGGGTATATCAAAGGCACAGTACTTACAAAATTCCACATTACTGAAATGTCGTTTCGCATCATTGAAAAAATATTAATAAATTTTGAGAGTCAACTTTCAGGGCAGATTTTAAAATGATCCAGGGTAACTCCAATTTCTTAGTAAAAAGCTTTTCACCGGCATAAAAGCTCTGCAATTAAGGTAAAATAGAAATTTTAAAACCTTTTTAAAAATCCTCAATAAATTTTTTTGAAAAATAAAAGCATATCAAGGGGGATAATTAACTTAAATATGTGACGTTGGTAATTGATTTATGCTTTAATTAAAAAAAAATATCATAACGATAATGTACGGAGTGGGGTTTTTACAGGCAAACACTGTATTATTTCAAGTAGTCGGAGTAATTGATTAAGTGTCGCAGACCTCATTTAAACCAGTTTATCTGAACAAAAACCACACAGAGATAGACTCAGACATAGACGCTCGCACACCCACAACACACACACACCACACACACACACACACACACACACACACACACACCAGTTTGGAACCCCACCACCCAAAGCATGTAAAGAACTAGAGAAAGTGCAAAGGTTTGCAACAAGACTATCTCAGAGCTAAGGGGTATGTCCTATGAAAAAGTTAAGGGAAATCAACCTGACGACACTGGGAAGGAAAATGGGGGGGACATAAAACGATTTACAAAAACTAAAGGAAATTGAAAAGGTGGAAAAGACGGATTTTCCAGAGACGGGACACGTAAAAAGGGACATTGGAAGTTGAAGACACAGATAATAAAAGGGGATTTTGGGAAAGTATTTTTTCACCACAGAGAGTCGGAAAGGGGAATAGTTTGGGAAGCGATGTAGTGGACAGACCAACAAGCTTTAAGCAGGGGTACGATTAAGCTCTGGTTCGGGGAGGGGACCTAGTACGACCATGAAGAGGGGGGCCGGAGTTTGGGAACTCGACCCCTGAAACCCTCAACTAGGTGAGTAAAAACTAGGTGATCACACACACCACACACACACACACACACCACACACACACACAACAAAAAAAAAAAAGCGGGGAGACCAGGCTTTTTAACAGGAAGCACTGCAAGGGGATCAAGAATCCCTAATGGGAAGACTCACTGATCATTGTGCGTTACAGGTTGAAAACCGGGTAAAAATACTAAGTTGGTTTAGAAAGGCACGCAAGAAAACAATATGACATATTCATTAGAAAACGTTCTCTAATAAATATCATGGGTTTTGCTTACGTTTTTCAAACCACTTTACGGGTGTCAGAGGGGGGCGCCGTGATGACAATTCCCAGGTCAATCCTGGGGACGGTGTTTTATGGTATACATGAATGACATGACGGAAGAGTTCAAAAAGTTCCCTGTTTGAGACATGTAAAGTTAATGAAATTCAATCGGGGGGACCAGGCAGGAATACAAAGGGATTTGGGCAGGCTCGGGCCTGGCCCCAGAAACTGGCCGGAGTTCAACCCCACCAAAATAAAGTTTGGGGTGGGTAAAGAAAACCGCTGAGTACAGTCTACGGGATCGGGACATGAACCAAACTCAAAAAAAAAGGAATTAGGGGGAGTAAAATACCGGGGCACACTCCTGAGGCGACCTCAACTAAATAACTATTGCATTAGGGGCGCCAACAAACCTAAAAAAAGCTTTCCGAAATTTTGGTAGGAATCGTTCAAAAAACCCCTGTAATCGTTACCGGGCCCAATATTGGAGTAGCGCACCATTTGGGAACCCTTACCGGGCCCAGCACGTCAGAAATTAGAGAAATGCAAAAGTTTGCAGCGAGGCTGTCTCGGGCTAAGGGGATGTCTACGACGAAAAATTAAGGGAAATCGATCTGACGACACGGGGAGGCAGGAGAGTTTTGGGGGGGATTGATAACGACATTAAACTTTAAGAAATCGACAAGGTGGACGAGAGAAAAGTTCCGAATGGAACACAGCAACAAGGGGTCAAAATTTAAAATTTTAATTATTTGTTCACACAGGGGTTGTCAGGAAGTGAATATCGGAAACAATGTATGGTTTCGGGACCATAAAGTTTTAAGAAGGGGTTGATAAATATTAGGGACGGGGGAGATCCCTAGTAGCGATAACTGAAGGGCAGGCCCGGGGAGCTGTGCTCGCCCCCCTGCAACTACAACAGTGAGTGAAAAAAGGGCGAGTAGACATATCACACAGCAATCTCCAAAGGGCGCCCATCAACAAAAAACTCCCTGCAGCACTAGTCGCCTGGCAAACCTACGAATAGGTTCTGACACCCCAGTAAGGGGTTTTGTTCAAGACGTACATCGTTTATGTCAAGCAATATTGGAGTAGCAATGCCATTTTGAAAACCCCCCCCTGGCCTAGCACATCAAAAAATTTGAGGCAAAGGTTTGCAACAAGACTTTCCCGGAACTAAGGGGAGTCCTACAGGAAGGTTAAATGAAATCGACCTGACAAAACAGAACAGGGGGGGATAGGGAGGACGTGAAACGACACAAAAATACAAGTTCACTAGTCATGTTTTTTCCCTGCCCATTAATCTGTGAGCCTCAAACAGGATCAAAAATTTTCAATTTCCCCCCTGTATCTCACCCACAAGATTTTTTTATTCAATGCCCACTCAAAAGGGGGAATTTTAAACAATAAAAAATGCAGACACAGGGTTCAGTAAAACTACAGATAGACACGCTTAGTTCACATATGCCGGGGTTTGGGGAAAAAAAAACATAGCTATTTAACCGGCTGCCCCGCTTTTGAGGCATTTGTGGGCCCAATGGTAAGAGCGCCAGTTCGCGTAGTGGGATTACAACTAAAAAATTATAATATACATAAATGTCGTTCCGAAAGGCAGAAATTGCGTCTTGGGTTAAATACAACGTTCATCTTGCCTATAACGAAGTGAAAATTTGGGGTATGCAATAATTCGCCCAAAAACATTTTGAAATAACAAAAAAAATTTTTTCACTGTGTTTGTTTGATATTTAAAATTTCTGTAAACAAATCAAAATGTGTATATTGGGTTTTGGCAAAATTTAAAATTGCCTTTTATAATAAGGTTAGGTAAGTTTTCTAAATTTTCAGTGCAAAATTAAAAAAAATTTTATTAACTTAATAAAAAAAAAATACTTTAAACTTAAGAAAAATTTTTGAAAGGACTTCATTTTAAATGTTCTTTCTAACTGACCATTTTTAAAAAATTTGGGACGACATATTTTTAAAATATATATATATTATATATATATAATATTTAAAAATATAAAGTAGTGCGAAGGCGGGTGAGTGGTCTTCCTGACTTCCCTCCTAAAGGGGTGGCTGGTGGCTCCCTTTCCTGAGCGGGATCCCCTTAAACCTATATCTAATGACCTTACCCGCCCCCAACCCCCACCCCCCACCCCTCACCCACGGCCCCCCACCCAGGCCCCCCACCCACGGCCCCCCACCCCGGCCCCCACCCCGACCCCCCCCCACACCCCACCCACGACCCCCCCTTTACCCCCCCCACGACCCCCAACCTGACCCCACCCAGACCCCACCCCCCGACCCCCACCCCCACCACCTCACCCTCAACCCCCACCCACGCCTGCCCGACCGGCACCCCCCCCCCGCCCCCCCCCCCCCCGCCCGCCCTCGCGCCCGCCAGGGTTCTGCAGCGTCGTCCGGGTCGCCCCCGCCCCCGAATTTTTTTTTCCCATTTTTTTTTTGATTTTTTTTTTAAATTTTATTTTTTGTGCTCTCTATCCCTCGGGGTCAAATTTTTGAGGTTCCCCTCCCACTTTCTCTCCCACTCAATTTTTTTTTTTTTTAATTTTTTTTTAAATTTTAATTTTTTATATCTCCTTGGATCAAGGTTTCACATAATACAATGATCCAATTTCCCCGGACAAGTTTTTCTTATATCAAATAATACAAAGACTCCATTTCCTTGGATCAAATTTTTCTCGAATTTAAAACTCCCCCTTCCCCCGAATCAATTTTTTGGATTAAAACCCCCTGGGGGTAAGCATTCAAAATGAACTCCCCCCCTTTCCCTCTCAAATTCCCCGCTCCAATTCCTCGGATCAAGTTTTTGGATTCATCCTATGGGGGTTTCGAAAATCTAGACCTCCCTTGGATCAAGTATTTCTCCTCCATCTCCTCAGACAAGTTTTTAAGGTTCCCCCCCCACTTTTACCCCCCTCCCAAAATTTCTGCTCCCTCCCTTGGATCAATTTTTTTGGGTTCCCCCTATGGGGTTTTTAATTTCTTGTGCCTCCATCTCCTTGGATCAAATTTTTTCGAAATCAATAATCCCAAATCTCCCTCTCCTTGGGGCAATTTTTCCTCGATACCAACTTTTTTTTAGGGTCTCCTTCCCCACTTTTCCCCCCTTCCCCAAAATTTTTCTCGAATTTTTTTTTTTAATTTCTTAGATCTCCATCTCCCCGGGTCAAGGTTTTTTGGGTTCCCCCCCCTGTGGGGAAACATTTGAAATGGATCCCCCTTTCACCCCAAATTTCCTCCCCATATCCTTGGATCAAGGTTTTCTCATAATACAAAAACTCCCCTCCCTTGGATCAAATTTTTTTTCGATAATAACCAAGACTCCCCTCCCCTTGGATCAAATTTCTGGGTTTTCCCCTGGGGGTAAGCATTAAAAAGGGGGCTCCCCTTTCACCCCCAAAAATTCCTCCTCCATCTCCTTGGTAAGTTTTCTCGAAAATACAAAGACTCCATCTCCTTGGGTCAAGTTTTTCTCGATAATACCAGACCCATCTCCTTGGATCAAGTTTTTTTGGATTCTCCCTTGGGGGTAAGCATTCAAAAAAACTCCCTATGGGGCATGGACTTTCTCTTACACAGGTTTTAAAAAAGTGTGAGTCACCCCACCTGTTTACAGGCGGGCAGGCGTCACGTGATGACCCACAAATACAGGGGTGAATCTTGTCGACTTTTCCCCCTATGTCATGACGTAGTGAGACCCCCCCAAACCCCGGCTGAAACTTTTCGACTTCCCCCACAATTTTTCACTCTTAACCCAGGATAACCCAAATAATTTTACATTTTTTCGTTAATACCCAAACAATCCACAAATTTTTTTTACAAAATACAACAAAGCTAGACTTTTCTCGTTTAACTTTTCATCAGAAAAGTCAAAACAACAACCCCCTTATAACATCTTTTTTTTGGGATCTCTAGTTCGACAACAATACCCAAAACCCCCCAAAAACCCACAACAAAAAACCCATTATAAAATTTTTTTTCGATTCTCAGTTCGACAAAAAAAAAACCCCAACCCCCAAAACCCACATTCCCCCAACACCCCCCAACCCACAAAACCCACAACCCACAATTTTTTCTCGTTTTTTAAATAATTTCACAAAAAAAGTCACAACAAAACCCACTTATAACATCTTTCTCGACATATCTGTTCGACAACAATACCCCAACCCCCATCATTACCAATTTATTTACAATTATTCGATACAAAAAATTTTTTTTTCCTTCTTTTTATTGAAACTTAAAAAGTAATTCCATTCCCCCTACATTACTAAAATTCTAATAAAATCCTTCCTACCCATCTCCTTGTATCCACATAAATTTAAAATTAACCACAAAAAATAACTTTAACTACCCAAAAACTGGACTGTTTCTACACCTTTTCCCAAACTTTTCCAGTGTACATAACTTTCACTTCATAAATTTTTTTTATAAAAATTACATATTACCTTTTTTTTTCAGTAAAAACCCCTCATTTTTAATTCAACCCTCCCATACCCCCCCCCATCTCACCCACATTTTCTTTACAACCACTCACCCATCCCCAAGACACCCCATCAAACACACACAAAAAATTTCTTTTTACACCCACAAAAGCATCTCATCACCCCTCCAAATCCTTAAAATCACTGTAACCAAGATATTCACAAAATTCTAACCCCACACGCACACACACGCACACACACACACACACCACACACACACACACACACACACACACACAACACACACACACACACACACACACACCCCATATGAAACAAGAAAACAAGGGGGGAAAAAACAAATTAAAAGCATCATGAAAACAAAGGAAAACATATGACCCCCCTGGAAAATTTTCGGAGAAAAGGGGGGTTGTAAAAAAAAAAGAACCCGGCATGAGAGTGACCTTCAAGGCAGAAGCGACTCGGGGCCAGGATAAAACCGGAGAAAGCACATTAAGGGACAGACGGCATACAGGAGGGGGTATCCGACCCCGACAGAAACCCCAAAAAGAAAGGAAGAAACTGAGAGAGATGGTACAAAGGCGAAAGGAGGAAAGGAGGGGAGAGAAGAAGACAGGAGATCCAGACCCAGGAAGAAGATTAATACAGCCTCCCTCACAACTTTCTAAGAAGCCTCCCAACCGGGCAAAACCTGCAACCAAACACTCTAAAACAAAACACCCTGCCACATCCAATGCCCCCCCCCACTACTTACAAACTTTACCCCACAGCAACAACCCAATTTCCTTACCAGGTCTCCCCCTTTTTCCCCAACCCCCAAAATACTTTTCCCCGACCCAAATCTTAGAAAAGAAGTTGAAGTGTGGGATACAAATGAGATGGAATAACAAAAGTAGAGGAGTGGGCACGAAAAATCAAAAGACACCCCGACAAATGCACTCACAGAAACAAAACCACAAAAAAATAAAAAAGATTAATCTTTCCCCCCGGGGGACAATCTTCAGAAAGCAGAGGGAGGGAGGGGGAGGAAGTTTTCACTGTCATTAAAAACCATGGGTTTGAGAAAATGAAGGAATGGATGGCATGGGCGAAAGGGACATTATAGGGCAATCCCGTCTGAGGGGAAAAAGGTGATAAATTTCGTAATGTACAACCCCCCACAAACTGCAGGGGGCCAAAAAAGAATACATGAGAGCAAAGAGCAATGATCAACACACTAGCCCAGGGGGCCAGAGAGCACACATGGGGGGGGCAAAGTTATAGTTAGGGTGATTTTTAATCACAAGGGGAATTGACTGGGGAAAAAGGAGCCCCATGGGGTCCCCAAACATGGAGAGCCAAGAGATGGAGTGGACGGAAACCCTCATTCATCAACAGTTTGAGACACTACCCGAGAGAAGGAGAGGATGAACCAGCAAGGTTTACCTTTTTCACCAGGTTGTTCGGACATCGAGGGTATCATTATGAAAGGCCCCTGGGAGAGTGATCATGTGGTTCTGTGTTTTGACACATATTAGCTTTCCAAATGGAGAGATAGCAAAGGGAAAAGGCTGGGAAAAAAACCCAAAAACAAAAGGGGAACTACTCAGGCTGAAACTTTCCCTTTAAGACATTCATGGGAAGGGAACTGACAGGAAAACCCTACAAGAAATGATGGACTAGGCAACAAAGCAAGGAGGCAAGGAGAGGGTTTTTTCCCAGGGGAAAAAAAATAATGGGGAAAAAACAGAACGAGTCCTTGGTTCACCCAAAGGTGTAGGGGGGCAAAAACTAGGTGTACTAGAGAATGGAAAAGGCAGAAAACAAGAAAAACAGGAAAAAAAAAGGATTTCCGAAGAGCCAAAACGAATATGAAAAAAAGAAGGGGGGCTCAGGACAATAAAAAATGACATAGCAACAAAAGAAAAACTGACCCCAAGCTGTTGTAACCACATCAGGGGGAAAACAACAGCAAGGACCAGGTAACAAATGAGGGAAGGGGGATGGGGGAAATTTACAAGAAAAACCGAAAGGTAGTCAGGAGCCAACACAAGATTTAAAGAGGTATTTACAGGGAAACCTAGGACTCCAAGAAATCAGAACAGGGGGGCACCCAGCAAGTCTGGATGAGGTACATAAACCAAAAAAGGGGGTAAAAGCTGCTATGCAAACTTGACACCTCAAAGGCGGTGGGACCAGACAACATCTCTCCATGGGTCCTTAAAGAGGGAGCAGAGATATTGTGTGAGCCATTAACAAAGATCTTCAACACATCATTTGAAACTGGGCAACTCCCTGAGGTATGGAAAATGGCAAATGTAGTCCCAATTTTTAAAAAGGGAGACAGACATGAGGCACTAAACTACAGACCTGTATCTCTAACGTGTATAGTATGCAAGGTCATGGAGAAGATCATCAGGAGGAGAGTGGTGGGGCACCTGGAAAGAAACAATTGTATAATTGACAACCAGCACGGTTTCAGGGAAGGAAAATCCTGTGTCACAAACCTACTAAACCTACTAGAGTTTTATGACAAGGTGACAGAAGTAAGACAAGAGAGAGAGGGGTGGATCGACTGCGTATTTTTGGACTGCAAGAAGGCTTTCGACACAGTTCCTCACAAGAGGTTACTGCAAAAGCTATAGGACCAGGCACACATAACAGGAAAGGCACTGCAATGGATCAGAGAATATCTGACAGGGAGGAAACAACGAGTCATGGTACGCGACGAGGTGTCAGAGTGGGCGCCTGTGACAAGCGGGGTTCCACAGGGGTCAGTCCTAGGACCTGTGCTGTTCTTGGTATACGTGAACGACATAACGGAAGGGATAGACTCAGAAGTGTCCTTGTTTGCAGACGATGTGAAGTTAATGAGAAGAATCGAATCGGACGAGGATCAGGCAGGACTACAAAGAGATCTGGACAGGCTACAAGCCTGGTCCAGCAACTGGCTCCTTGAATTTAACCCTGCCAAATGCAAAGTCATGAAGATTGGGGAAGGGCAAAGAAGACCGCAGACACAATATTGTTTAGATGGCCAAAGACTGCAAACCTCATTAAAGGAAAAAGATCTCGGGGTGAGTATAACACCGAGCATATCTCCTGAGGCGCACATCAATCAGATAACTGCTGCAGCATACGGGCGCCTGGCAAACCTACGGACAGCGTTCCGATACCTCAGTAAGGATTCGTTTAAGACTCTGTACACCATCTACGTCAGGCCCATACTGGAGTATGCAGCACCAGTTTGGAATCCACACCTAGTCAAGCACGTCAAGAAATTAGAGAAAGTGCAAAGGTTTGCAACAAGACTAGTCCCAGAGCTACGGGGATTGTCCTATGAAGAAAGGTTGAGGGAAATCGGCCTGACGACACTGGAGGCCAGGAGGGTCAGGGGAGACATGATAACGACATATAAAATACTGCGCGGAATAGACGAGGTGGACAAAGACGGGATGTTCCAGAGATGGGACACAGACACAAGAGGTCACAATTGGAAGTTGAAGACTCAGATGAATCAAAGGGATGTTAGGAAGTATTTCTTCAGTCATAGAGTAGTCAGGCCATGGAATAGCCTAGAAAGTGATGTGGTGGAGGCAGGAACCATACATAGTTTTAAGGCGAGGTATGATAGAGCTCATGGGGCAGGGAGAGAGAGGACCTAGTAGCAATCAGCGAAGAGGCGGGGCCAGGAGCTGTGAATCGACCCCTGCAACCACAAATAGGTGAGTACAAATAGGTGAGTACACACACACACACACACACACACACTTTTCTCAATATCTCTTAAGAAATATTCTCTCATCGAAAACCTTTATCATCTCACTACAGAACAACCCCAAGATTACTTCGAACACTCTCATAAATCATTTGAATACTCACATAAACACCTTTGAACATTTTCAAACAACACTAAAACATTTTCAAGACAACATTTTGAATACTCCCAAATAAGATTTATCATCTCTAATTTATCTACACTTACATATTTCACTAAATTACAACTCATCCACCAAAACTCCTCCCTCATTCTCCAGATTTTTACAACAGTATCACAAAAACTAACTCAGACACTTTACTTTGAACAACACCAAAAACGCCATCATTTACCTTTGAATACTCCAAAAACATCATTCGAACACCCCCAAATCACCACTGAATACTCCCAGAACACCTTCATAAATACTCTTGCACATCATTTGAACACCTTCAAAAACACATTAAATAGTCTCAAACACCATTTGTGTACTCCCAAATACACCACTGAATACTACTAAAACACCACTGAATACAGTCAAAACACCACCAAAATCACAATAAACTAAGATCAACATCACAGACTAACACCCATTTTCACACAAATTCTCTCAAATCACTATAACCAAGACGATCCCACTCACCTCCAACTAAGATATAACATGAGTGCAAAAAAAAAAAAAAAACATGAACATAATCCAAACTCACACGAACACTTACAATAGAATCACCTATTTTTCGGTATCTCTAGTTCGACAACAACGCCCACAACCCACAACACGCACATCCCACAACACCCACAACCCAGATCACGCACAACCCACAACACCCACAACCCAGATCACGCACAACCCACAACACCCACAACCCACAACACCCACAACCCACAACACCCACAACACCCACAACCCACAACACCCACAACACCCACAACCCACAACACCCACAACCCACAACTTATAACCACTTTTTCGGCATCACTTGTTCGACAACAACACCCACAGCCCACAACACCAACAACCCACATCATCCCACAACCCACAATTTTTTCTCGTTTTAATTAATTTCATCAGAAAAAGTCACAACAACAACCCACTTACAACATCTTTTTTGCTATCTCTAGTTCGACAACAATACCCACAGCCCTAATCACTTACAAATTTATTCCCCAATTTTTCCTCTTTCGATACAAATTTTTCCCATTCTTTTTACTGAATCTTAAATGTAATACACATTCCTCCCTACATTACTAAAATTCTAATAAAATCCTCTCCATACCCATCTCCTTGTATCCACAGAAATTGATGTTATACTCACAACAACTAATCTCACTTCCCAACTACTGCGACATGTTTCAACACCCTCCATTCTTTTCCAACATATCATAACTTTTTACTTCTATAATTTCTTTTAAAATATTCACACATTACCTTTATTTTCAATAAAATCCCCCCCATATTTCATTAAATTTCTAATACAAACCTCCCCATACCCTCTCCATCTCACCCACATTTCTTCACATCCACTCCCCCATCTCCCAACACACCTCTTCTGAACACACAAAAAAATCACCTTTCACATCCACAAATGGATCTCATCACCCATCTCAATTCCACTAAAATCACTGTAACCAAGATATTCACAAAACTCTATGACCACCTAACACACACACACACACACACACACACACACACACACACACACACGCGCGCGCGCGCACACACACACGCACACGCACACACCTCACTTTACTGTGAACACCTTCAAAACACTTTCATACATCATCAATTGAGACCACCTTTTCTCAATATCTCTTAAGAAATATTCTCTCATCCACAACCTTTATCATCTCACTACAGAACAACCCCAAGATTACTTCGAACACTCTCATAAATCATTTGAATACTCACATAAACACCTTTGAACATTTCCAAACAACACTGAAGCACTTAAAAAATATCATTTTGAATACTCCCAAATAAGATTTGTCATCTCTAATTTATCTACACTTGCATATTTCATTAAATTACAACTCATCCACCATACTACTCCCTCAGTCTCCAGACTTTACATCATTATCACAAAAACTAACTCATACACTTATGACATGAGACATTTTACCAAAACTAACACAAACACACCCACACACAGACAACTCACTTTACTTTGAACACCACCAAAAACACCAACAATTACCATTGAATACTCCCAAAACACTACTGATTACTACCTAATCACCACTGAATACTACCAAAACACCGTCAAAATCACCAGAAACTATGTTTAGCATCACCAGCTAACACCCATTTTATAGAAATTCCCTCATATCACTATAACCAAGAACTCCCTCCCCAAGGGCGCAAAAAAAAAAAGAAAAACTTGAACACAAACCTAATACACAAACACTTAGTACATGATCACCATCAACTGAAAACATGTCATGGACACACACAAATCTAAGACAACCACCAACAACAAAACACCCATATTCACTTACGTCAAAAACCACTAATATGACAGAAAACACTCATTTTTTATAAACATTCACACAAAAAATCGTATTTGACAATATCTAAGCGCACTCACCTCACTACCACCAACACACGATGTCACACCTCACAGGACCGGCGAGGTCACCTCCAGTGACGTCTCACTCTCATCTGTGTTTACTTGGTGGTCAGTAACATCACACCAAACTCACCTTGTTTCATCCTGTTGCACCCACATTATCTAAGAACACTATAACCAAGACGATTACCAGATTTTATGACCCCACTACCAAGATCACAGAAAACATTCATTTTTATAAACATTCACAAAATAATCACGATCAGCAATTCCATATCATGTTTACCATCATCTATCAACACTCATCACCAAGATCACCAAAAATCTAAGATCATGCATCTCAAAACTACTATGATCACTGAAAACACTTATTTTTTAAACATTCGCACAAAAATAAGACAAACACAAAAAATACCACGACACTTCCACCAACATCTATAACATAACATGTGAACCATAACATATCACCTTCACCAAAAAAAAAAAAAAAAAATAATACACAGACACCCACAACTTATACATTTCCATCACAAATTTAAGACACGAGACATACACACCCAATCTAAGACATTCACCTCCAACTAAGACATACACATCATAACTAAGACATACACCAAAACCTATACTTGTCATATTGACAATAAATATAAGACATAAGCACAAAAAAAGAAAATTTACCTTGTCATGAAACATTACCAGAACTAAGTCACACACCTCCAACTAATACACAATCACTTTACTAAGTTCATGTTACCTATTCATCAACAAAAAATATTAATACAATTCACCCACCAAATTTGTTATAATCATCAAAAAATAAAACTGTTTTACACATTTTTTTTCTCAAACTGAATATTCATACCGCATTTATCATTTCTCACCTATGTTGCATGTCACATTCCTCATCCACATCATCCCTGAAACATCCTTTCTTATTCATCCGTATATCTCCTAGAGATGTTTTAACCCGACGACCCATCATGACATTAGGAGTCAGAGCAACCATCACCACTCCAACACCACCTACTACACTCTGGCTCCAAGTGTCATGATGGGTCGTCGGGATAAAATCTCTCTTGTAGATATACCGATGAATAAGAAAGGATGTTTCAGGGATGATGTGGATGAGGAATGTGATATGCAACATGGGTGAGAAATGATAAATGCGGTATGAATATTCAGTTTGAGAAAAAAAAAATGTGTCAAACAATTTTATTTTTTGATCATTATAACAAATTTGGTGGGTGAATTGTATTAATATTTTTTTGTTGATGAATAGTTAACATGAACTTAGTAAAGTGATTGTGTATTAGTTGGAGGTGTGTGACTTAGTTCTGGTAATGTTTCATGACAAGGTATTTTTTTTTTTGTGCTTATGTCTTATATTTATTGTTAATATGACAAGTATAGGTTTTGATGTATGTCTTAGTTATGATGTGTATGTCTTAGTTGGAGGTGAATGTCTTAGATTGGGGTGTGTATGTCTCTTGTCTTAAATTTGTGATGGAAATGTATCATTGTGGGTTCAGTGTATTATTTTTTTTTTTTTGTGAAGGTGAAAATGTTATGGTGCACATGTTATGTTACAGATGTTGGTGGAGTGTCGTGGATTTTTTGTGTATGTCCTTATTTTTGTGCGAATGTTTAAAAATAAGTGTTTTCAGTGATCATAGTAGTTTTGAGATGCATGATCTTAGTTTTTGGTGATCTTGGTGATGAGTTTTTGATAGATGATGGTAAACATGATATGGAATTGCTTATCGTGATTTTTTTTGGTGAATGTTTATAAAATGAATGTTTTCTGTGATTTTGGTGGTGGGGTCATAAAATCTGGTATCGTCTTGGTTATACTGTTCTTAGATAATGTGGGTACAAAGGATGAAACAAGGTGAGTTGGTGTTGATGTTACTGACCACCAAGTAAACACAGATGAGAGTGTGACGTCACTGGAGGTGACCTCGCCGGTCCTGTGAGGTGTGACATCGTGTGTTTGGTGGTAGTGAGGAGAGTGCGCTTAGATATTGTAAAATATAAATTTTTGTGTGAATGTTTATAAAAATGATTTTTTTTTTCTGTCATATTAGTGGTTTTTGAGGTAAGTGAATATGGGTGTTTTGTTGTTGGTGGTTGTCTTAGATTTATGTGTGTACAAGACAGTTTTCAGTTGATGGTGATCATTTAACTAAGTGTTTGTGTATTAGGTTTGTGTTCAAGTTTTTTTTTTTTTTTTTTTTTTTTTTTTTTTTTTTTTTTTTTTTTTTTTTTTTTTTTTTTTTTTTTGCCCCCTTTTTGGGGAGAGAGTTCTTGGTTATAGTGATTTAGGGAATTTCTATAAACGGGTGTTAGCTGGTGATGCTAAACATAGTTTCTGGTGATTTTGACGGTGTTTTGGTAGTATTCAGTGGTGATTTTATAGTAATCAGTAGTGTTTGGGAGTATTCAATGGTAATTGTTGGTTTTTTTTGGGGGTGTTCAAAGTAAAATGAGTTGTCTGTGTGGGGGTGTGTTTGTGTTGTTTTGGTAAAATGTCACATGTCATAAGGTATGAGTTAGTTTTTGTGATAATGATGTAAAGTCTGGAGACTGAGGGAGTAGTATGGTGGATGAGTTGTAATCTAATGAAATATGTAAGTGTAGATAAATTAGAGACGACAAATCTTATTTGGGAGTATTCAAAATGATATTTTGGAAGTGCTTCAGTGTTGTTTGGAAATGTTCAAAGGTGTTTATGTAAGTATTCAAATGATTTATGAGAGGTTCGAAGTAATCTTGGGGTTGTTCTGTAGTGAGATGATAAAGGTTGTGGATGAGAGAATATTTCTTAAGAGATATTTAGAAAACGTGGTCTCAATTGATGATGTATGAGTGTTTTGAAGGTGTTCACAGTAAAAGTGAGGTGTGGTGTGTGTGTGTGTGTGTGTGTGTGTTAGGTGGTCATAAGTTTTGGAATATCTGGGTTACAATGATTTTAGTGGATTTGAGATGGGTGATGAGATGCACTTGTGGATGGAAATGTGATTCTTGTGTGTGTTCAGAAGAGGTTTTGTTGGGAGATGGGGGAGGGAGTGAAGAAATGTGGGTGAGATGGAGAGGGGTATGGGGTGGGTTGTATTAGAAATTTAATGAAATATGGGGGGATTTTACTGAAAATAAAGGTAATGTGTGAATAATTTAAAAGAAAATTATAGAAGTGAAAAGTTATGATATATTGGAAAAGAATGGAGGGTGTTGAAACATGTCGCAGTAGTTGGGAAGTGAGATTAGTTGTTGTGAGTATAATATCAATTTATGTGGATACAAGGAGATGGGTATGGAGAGGATTTAATTAGAATTTTAGTAATATAGGAGGAATGTGTATTACATTTAAGATTCAGTAAAAAAGAATGGGAAAAATTTGAATCGAAAGAGGAAAAATTAGGGAATAAATTTTTAAGTGATGGCTGTGGGTATTGTTGTCGAACTAGAGATAAAAAAGATGTTATAAGTGTGTTGTAGTGACTTTTTCTGATGAAATTAGTTAAAACGAGAAAAAAATGTGGGTTGTGGGGTGATGGGGTTGTTGGTGTTGTGGGCTGTGGGTGTTGTTGTCGAACTAATGATGCCCAAAAAGTGGTTATAAGTTGTGGGTTGTTGTTGTGGGTGTTGTGGGTTGTGGGTGATGTGGGTTGTGGGTGTTGTGGGATGTGGGTGTTGTGGGTTGTGGGCGTTGTTGTCGAACTAGAGATACCCAAAAAGAGGTGATTCGGGTTTTAAGTGTTCGTGAGAGTTTGGATTTTGTTCATGTTTTTTTTTTTTCCACTCATGTTAAATCTTGTTGGAGGTGAGTGGGATCGTCTTGTTATAGTGATTTGAGAGGGTTTGTGTGAAAAGGGTTTTTAGTCTGTGATGTTGATCTTAGTTTATGGTGATTTTGGTGGTTTTTTTGACTGTATTCAGTGGTGTTTTAGTAGTATTCAGTGGTGTATTTTGGGAGTACACAAATGGTGTTTGAGACTATTCAAAGGTGTTTTTTTAAGGTGTTCAAAGAGTGCAAGAGTATTTATGAAGATGTTATGGGAGTATTCATTGGTGATTTGAGGGTGTTCGAATGATGTTTTTTGGAGTATCAAAGGTAAATATGGTGTTTTTGGTGTTGTTCAAAGAAAAGTGTCTGAGTTAGTTTTTGTGGTACTGTTGTAAAAATCTGGAGAATGAGGGAGGAGTTTTGGTGGATGAGTTGTAATTTAATGAAATATGTAAGTGTAAAATAAATTAGAGATGATAAATCTTATTTGGGAGAATTCAAAATGTTGTCTTGAAAATGTTTTAGTGTTGTTTGGAAATGTTCAAAGGTGTTTATGTGAGTATTCAAATGAAATTTTTGAGAGTGTTCGAAGTAAACTTGGGGTTGTTCTGTAGTGAGAATGATAAAGGTTTTCGATGAGGAATATTTCTTAAGAGATATTGAGAAAAGTTGTGGTGTGGTGTGTGTGTGTGTGTGTGTGTGGTGTGGTGTGTGTGGTGTGTGTGTGTGCTAGGTGGTCATAGAATTTTGTGAATATCTTGGTTACAGTGATTTTAGTGGATTTGAGATGGGTGATGAGATGCATTCGTGGGTGTGAAATGTGATTTTTGTGTGTTCTGATGAGGTGTCTTGGGAGATGGGTGAGTGGATGTGAAGAAAATGTGGGTGAGATGGAGAGGGGTATGGGAGGGTTGTATTAAAAATTTTTAAAGAAATATGAGGGGATTTACTGAAAATAAAGGTAATGTGTGAATATTATAAAAGAAATTATAGAAGTGAAAAGTTATGAACACTGGAAAAGATTGGAGTGTGTAGAAACATGTCGCAGAAGTTGGGTAGTGAGATTACTTGTTGTGAGTATAATATTAATTTATGTGGATACAAGATGGGTATGGGGAGGATTTTATTAGAATTTTAGTAATGTAGGAAGGAATGTGAATTACATTTTAAGATTCAAAAAAAAGAAGGGGAAAAAATTTTTTATCGAATAAATTGTGAATAAAAATTTGGGAAGTGATGAGGGTTGTGGGTAATGTTGTCGAACTAGAGATATCGAGAAAGATGTTATAAGTGGGTTGCTGTGGTGACTTTTTCTGATGAAATAAGTTAAAACGAGGGAAAAAATTGTGGGTTGTGGGTGTTGTGGGTTGTGGTGGTGTCGAACTAGAGATACCGAAAAGATGTTATAAGTGGGTTGTTGTTGTGACTTTTTCTGATGAAATTAGTTAAAACGAGAAAAAAATGTGGGTTGTGGGTGTTGTGGGTGTTGTCGAACTAGAGATATCGAAAAAGATGTTATAAGTGGGTTGTTGTTGGTGTTGTGGGTATAGTTGTCGAACTAGAGATACCGAAAAGATGTTATAAGTGGGTTGTTTGTTTTGACTTTTTCTGATGAAATAGTTAAAACGAGAAAAATGTCTAGACTTGTATTGTATTTTGTAAAGAAATTGTGGATTTTTGTGGGTATTAACGAAAAAAAATGTGAAATTTTTGGGTTACCTGGGTTAAGAAATGAAAAATTGGGAAGGGGGGGGGCGACAAGTT
>NC_069407.1:66889768-66892268 GCF_026875155.1 Cherax quadricarinatus
GAGTGCCCTAGTAGCGATAAGTGAAGAGGCGGGGCCAGGAGCTCGGGATTTCGACCCCCGCAACCTCAACTAGGTGAGTACAACTAGGTGAGTACACACATACACACACACACACACACACACACACACACACACACACCACACACGCACACACGAGCTATTAAATATCTGCATCAAATTCACTTTAAACCAACAAATATTCTAGTGTACAACACTAGAAAATACGCTGGACCTCATCTTCACTAGCAACGACAAATTGATACATAATATAACCGTATCAAAGACAATACACTCCGATCACAATATAATAGAGGTACAGATTTGCATGCACAGTGCTCCTGACCAGCAAAATGTGATCAGTCACGAGGGTGTCTTCACAAAATTTAACTTAAGTAACAAATAAAATGCAATGGGAACAAGTCAACTATGTCCTAAATGAACCAAGCTGGGAAGATATTCTAAACAACTCGGATCCAAACCTTTGCATAGAAAAAAATAACTGTGTGGTTCTTGAGATCTGCTCAAGGCACATTCCATTAAGAAAAATAATGAGATGTAAATTAGAAAGAGAGAGGTGCTCCCTATACAGAAGACGAAGAAGAAGAATCACAGAGCTGCTTAGAGGGGAAAATGTACCTGAAATACGAAGCGAGGCACTAGTCAATGAAATAAAAATAGTAAATATCGAACATAAACTGAAGGAATCCTAATATGACTCAGTGAGCCGTTACCCAGACTAAGTGTAGACAATCCAAATGAATTCTTTATGAACGGGACCCAAAATTTGGTCATCTCAGTAAATGATATGCCCATACACTCTGCCCCAGGCCCAGACTCATGGAACTCAGTGTTCATCATGAACTGCAGGAAACCCCTGTTACGTGCCTTAAGCATTCTATTGAGAGGGAGCATGGACAAAGGCATCATCGCACACTCACTAAAAACAACAGATATTGCCCCACTCTACAAAGGCGGCAGTAAAGCAATTGCAAAGAACTACAGACCGATAGCACTAACATCCCATAACATAAAAATCTTTGACAGGGTTCTAAAAAGTAAGGACGTCAACCACCTAGATACCCATCAGTTAATCCAGGGCAACATGTGTCTAGAGCAAGTCGCTCCTGCCTGTCCCAGCTACTGAGCCACTATAACAAGGTCCTGGATGCTATAGAGGATAAAGACAATGAAGATGTAGTATACACTGACTTTGCGAAAGCCTTCAACAAGTGGGACCACGGTGTAATAGCGCACAAAGTGAGCGATAAGGGAATAACAGGACTAGTTGGTAGATGGATCTATAACTTCTTGACAAATAGAACACACTGAGTAATAGCAAACAGAGTAAAGTCCGAGGCAGCTACAGTGAAAAGCTCTGTTCCACAAGGCAGAGTACTCGCTCCCATCCTATTCCTCATCCTCATATCTGACATAAACAGAGATGTAATACAAATTGCCATGACAGTGTCTTCCACCGATAACACCCCAAGACTCCAAGTAGACATCAACCAAATCTTCCAATGGGCCACTCAGAACACTATGAAGTTCAATGAAGAGAAATTTCATCTACTCAGATGAAAACTTTAAAAAGTTAAAACTGCATCAGTGTATACAACAAATTCTAACCGTGCAATAGAGCGAAAAAATAACGTGAAGGCCCTGAGAGTGATAATGCTAGAGGATCTCGCCTTATAAGACCACAACAATGTATGTATCGTATCTGCTGCGAAAATACTAGGATGGATAATGGGAACCTTCAAAACTAGAGACGCCAACCCCATGATTCTTCTCAAATCGCTTGTTCTCTCTAGGCTGAAATACTGTTGTACACTAACTTCCCCTATCAAGGCACACGAAATTGCTGACCTTGAGAGTGTACAAAGAACTTTCAACGCGCACACAAATACGATAAGCACCTAAATTACTGGGAACGGTTGAAGTCCCTTGATTTGTACTCCCTGAAACGCAGGCAGGAGAGATACATGATAATATACTCTTCGAAAATTCTAGATGGATTAGTGCCAAACTTGCACACGAAAATCACTCCCTATGAAACAAAAAAGACTCGGCAGGAGATACAACATTCCGCCAATGTAAAGCAGGGACGCCACGAGTATACTGAGAGACAAAACAGTAAGTTTCAGGGACCGAAGACTGTACAACTGCTTCCCAGCATACATAAGGGGGAACACCAATAGATCCCTGGCTATCTTGAAGAAGGCGCTGGACAAGCACCTAAAGTCAGTAACTGACCAGCCGGGCTGTGTCGTACGTCGGTTTGCATAAGGCAAGCAGTAACAGCCTGATTGATCAGACCCTGATCCACAACGAGACCTGGTCTCAGACCGAGCCGCAGGGGCGTTGACCCCCGAAACCCTTTCCAGGTATACTCCAGGTATACTCTCTGCCAATCCCTATGTACTTTTCTCTCCTCCATACATTTATTAAATAAGAGCACAAAGCCCTCGAAACCTATATGCTTACCTGCTTTTAAAACACA
>NC_069407.1:66894768-66909863 GCF_026875155.1 Cherax quadricarinatus
GCAACATTTGGACATTTTTATTATAGAAACGTTTCTGTGGGGAAATTTTCTCCAGGAGGGGGGTATCAGCCCCCTTCAGCCCTTTCAGCCCCTTCAGCCCTGAGGGTCCAAGCCCTCTCAGAAGGGGCGAGCGTCTTGTTTACTGCTACAGTGAGTAATTGATCACAGATGCTATGCGACGTAGTCAAGTGACCTCTGCTCCTTGCAGCGGTGTTGGAAAGTGTATTTTTATAAGAGACAGTACATCTCTTACTTAGCAGGACAATTAAGGAAAATCCTGCTCCCACTTTATTACCATGGTAAAAATAGTGGACATTGTTGTCTATGCTTAAGCCAGCAAGAATCAAACATTCTGCTTTGCTTCATCGAGGAAGTGGCAAGGAAGCAAGGAGTACTAGGTCAGCTTTTTTTTGTGCTAGGCCAGTGACGGCTTGGGGCGGTGTGGCGTCGCCAGATTAACTTTGACTCTACTACGAGTGACACTGACGCCAGGATAACCAACAAAAGAACACTGATCTGTGCGTTAGTGTGGACAAAGTGTCTCACAAAACACGGTAAACACTTACAGAGAAGTGTGATCAACTTCTTAGTGATATTGTGTGAACAATTATTGATGAACAGTGTAACAACGAGTGTTGCGATCCAACGAGTGTAGTGCGACATTCTTCAAAGAACACTATTCTTCAATCAACTGAACGGACATCCGGGCGTAATTACGGGTCAGATACATATACCCAGGTAAGTGTTCTAACTCGTGATGTACTACTATTGACTGCGCAGTTGAGTATAAAATCGTGAGTTAGTCACTTATAAACCCCGGTGATATGCGGACCATTGAGTCCAAACAAGTACGTACATCGTCAGCCACCAGTGTATGAAATATGCTGACATAACACCCCCTAGGGGTAATTTATAATCATACAAATTATATTTCATGACAGCCCATGTTAAGATGGTTTCGACAGCTTCTAGACCTCGTCTGCATGGGCGGCTGTGCAGACGATGAGTTGTCCTTTTAAGTTAAGTATAAGTCTTTAAACTTAACTGGTAATGCCATTTCTCAACAGAATTGGACATTTTTATTATAGAAACGTTTCTCCCCAGTAGTTTTTCAGTCGAAAAGAGAAAAAAACTTGGAAGATGAGGAGTGTGAGGTAATTTGTCCCTCAGTATTGAGTCGATGGACTGATTACATCGACTCCAGGCTGAGGGACTGAATGCCTCAAACTGACACTGAGCATAGACTCAGGGGACAAGAGGCGCACGTTGCTCAGTGGTGACGTGTACCTTGCCTCTGTCGGGACGTAACTAGTGTACTCGCCATTCGATGAACAATGTGCTTCAGTTTCTTCAGTACCCTGGTGATGAACCATGTGCTTCAGTTTCATCAGTACCCTGGTGATGAACCATGTGCTTCAACTTCTTCAGTACCCTGGTGATGAACAATGTGCTTCAACTTCTTCAGTACCCTGGTGATGAACCATGTGCTTCAGTTTCATCAGTACCCTGGTGATGAACCATGTGCTTCAACTTCTTCAGTACCCTAGTGATGAACAATGTGCTTCAGCTTCTTCAGTACCCTGGTGATGAACAATGTGCTTCAGCTTTTTCAGTACCCTGGTGATGAACCATGTGCTTCAGTTTCATCAGTACCCTGGTGATGAACCATGTGCTTCAACTTCTTCAGTACCCTGGTGATGAACAATGTGCTTCAGCTTCTTCAGTACCCTGGTGATGAACGATGTGCTTCAGCTTCTTCAGTACCCTGGTGATGAACCATGTGCTTCAGCTTCTTCAGTACCCTGGTGATGAACCATGAGCTTCAGCTTCTTCAGTACCCTGTTGATGAACCATGTGCTTCAGTTTCTTCAGTACCCTGGTGATGAACCATGTGCTTCAGCTTCTTCAGTACCCTGGTGATGAACAATGTGCTTCAACTTCTTCAGTACCCTAGTGATGAACAATGTGCTTCAGCTTCTTCAGTACCCTGGTGATGAACAATGTGCTTCAGCTTTTTCAGTACCCTTGTGATGAACCATGTGCTTCAGTTTCATCAGTACCCTGGTGATGAACCATGTGCTTCAGCTTCTTCAGTACCCTGGTGATGAACAATGTGCTTCAGCTTCTTCAGTACCCTGGTGATGAACAATGTGCTTCAGCTTCTTCAGTACCCTGGTGATGAACCATGTGCTTCAGCTTCTTCAGTACCCTGGTGATGAACCATGTGCTTCAGTTTCTTCTGTACCCTGGTGATGAACCATGTGCTTCAGCTTCTTCAGTACCCTGGTGATGAACAATGTGCTTCAAATTCTTCAGTACCCTGGTGATGGACCATGTGCTTCACGTTCTTCAGTACCCTGGTGATGAACAATGTGCTTCAGCTTCTTCAGTACCCTGGTGATGGACCATGTGCTTCACGTTCTTCAGTACCCTGGTGATGAACCATGTGCTTCAGCTTCTTCAGTACCCTGGTGATGAACCATGTGCTTCAGCTTCTTCAGTACCCTGGTGATGAACAATGTGCTTCAGCTTCTTCAGTACCCTGGTGATGAACCAGGTGCTTCAGGTTCTTCAGTACCCTGGTGATGAACCATGTGCTTCAGTTTCTTCAGTACCCTGGTGATGAACAATGTGCTTCAGCTTCTTCAGTACCCTAGTGATGAACAATATGCTTTAGCTTCTTCAGTACCCTGGTGATGAACCATGTGCTTCAGTTTCTTCAGTACCCTGGTGATGAACAATGTGCTTCAGCTTCTTCAGTACCCTAGTGATGAACCATGTGCTTCAGCTTCTTCAGTACCCTGGTGATGAACAATGTGCTTCAGATTCTTCAGTACCCTGGTGATGAACCATGTGCGTCGGCCCCTTCAGTACCCTGGTGATGAACCATGTGCTTCAGCTTCTTCAGTACCCTTTTGATGAACAATGTGCTTCAGCTTCTTCAGTACCCTGTTGATGAACAATGTGCTTCAGCTTCTTCAGTACCCTGTTGATGAACAATGTGCTTCAGCTTCTTCAGTACCCTGGTGATGAACCATGTGCTTCAGCTTCTTCAGTACCCTGGTGATGAAACATGTGCTTCAGCTTCTTGAGTACCCTGGTGATGAACCATGTGCTTCAGCTTCTTCAGTACCCTGGTGATGAACCATGTGTTTCAGCTTCTTCAGTACCCTGGTGATGAACCATGTGCTTCAGCTTCTTCAGTACCCTGGTGATGAACCATGTGTTTCAGCTTCTTCAGTACCCTGGTGATGAACCATGTGCTTCAGCTTCTTCAGTACCCTGGTGATGGACCAGGTGCTTCAGCTTCTTCAGTACCCTGGTGATGAACCATGTGCTTCACGTTCTTCATTACCCAGGTGATGAACAATGTGCTTCAGCTTCTTCAGTACCCTGGTGATGGACCAGGTGCTTCAGCTTCTTCAGTACCCTGGTGAATGAACCATAGTGCATTCAGCTTCTTCAGTACCCTGGTGATGAACAATGTGCTTCAGCTTCTTCAGTACCCTGGTGATGAACAATGTGCTTCAGCTTCTTCAGTACCCTGGTGATGAACCATGTGCTTCATCGTTCTTCATTACCCGGTGATGAACAATGTGCTTCAGCTTCTTCAGTACCCTGGTGATGGAACCAGGTGCTTCAGCTTCTTCAGTACCTGGTGATGAAACCATGTGCTTCAGCATTCTCAGTACCCTGGTGATGAAACCATGTGCTTCAGCTTCTTCAGTACCCTGGTGATGAACATGTGCTTCAGCTTCTTCAGTTACCCTGGTGATGAACCATTTTTGTTGCGTCGGCCCATTCAGTACCCTGGTGATGAACAAGTGCTTCATCTTATTCAGTTTACCCTGGTGATGAACAATGTGCTTCAGCTTCTTCAGTACCCTGGTGATGGACCATGTGCTTCAGCTTCTTCAGTACCCTGTTGATGAACAATGTGCTTCAGTTTCTTCAGTACCCTGGTGATGGACCATGTGCTTCAGCTTCTTCTGTACCCTGGTGATGGACCATGTGCTTCAGCTTCTTCAGTACCCTGGTGATGAACAATGTGCTTCAGCTTCTCAGTACCCTGGTGATGAACAATGTGCTTCAGCTTCTTCAGTACCCTGGTGATGAACCATGTGCTTCAGCTTCTTCAGTACCTTGGTGAACAATGTGCTTCAGCTTCTTCAGTACCCTGGTGATGAAGCATGTGCTTCAGCTTCTTCAGTACCTTGGTGAACAATGTGCTTCAGCTTCTTCAGTACCTTGGTGAACAATGTGCTTCAGCTTCTTCAGTACCCTGGTATGAACATGTGCTTCAGCTTCTTCAGCACCCTGGTGATGAACCCTGTGCTTCAGCTTCTTCAGTACCTGGTGATGAACAATGTGCTTCACTTCTTCCTTATCCTGTGATGAACATGTGCTTCAGCTTCTTCAGTACCCTGGTGATGAACAATGTGCTTCAACTTCTTCAGTACCCCTGGTGATGAAACATGTGCTTCAGCTTCTTCAGTACCCTGGTGATGAACAATGTGCTTCAGCTTCTTCAGTACCCTGGTGATGAACAATGTGCTTCAGCTTCTTCAGTACCCTGGTGATGAACAATGTGCTTCAGCTTCTTCAGTACCCTGGTGATGAACCATGTGCTTCAGCTTCTTCAGTACCCTGGTGATGAACCATGTGCTTCAGTTTCTTCAGTACCCTGGTGATGAACAATGTGCTTCAGCTTCTTCAGTACCCTGGTGATGAACCATGTGCTTCAGTTTCTTCAGTACCCTGGTGATGAACCATGTGCTTCATTTCTTCAGTACCCTGGTGATGAACAATGTGCTTCAGCTTCTTCAGTACCCTGGTGATGAACATGTGCTTCAGCTTCTTCAGTACCCTGGTGATGAACCATGTGCTTCAGTTTCTTCAGTACCCTGGTGATGAACCATGTGCTTCAGTTTCTTCAGTACCCTGGTGATGAACCATGTGCTTCAGTTCTTCAGTATCCCTGGTGATGAACAATGTGCTTCAGCTTCTTCAGTACCCTGGTGATGAACAATGTGCTTCAGTTTCTTCAGTACCCTGGTGATGAACAATGTGCTTCAGTTTCTTCAGTATCCTGGTGATGAACAATGTGCTTCAGCTTCTTCAGTACCCTGGTGATGAACAATGTGCTTCAGCTTCTTCAGTACCCTGGTGATGAACCATGTGCTTCAGCTTCTTCAGTACCCTGGTGATGAACCATGTGCTTCAGCTTCTTCAGTACCTTGGTGGTGAACAATGTGCTTCAGCTCTCTTCAGTACCCGGTGATGAACCATGTGCTTCAGCTTCTTCAGTACCTTGGTGGTGAACAATGTGCTTCAGCTTCTTCAGTACCCTGGTGATGAACCATGTGCTTTAACTTCTTCAGTACCTTGGTGAACAATGTGCTTCAGCCTCTTCAGTGCCCTGGTGATGAACCATGTGCTTCAGCTTCTTCAGTACCTTGGTGGTGAACAATGTGCTTCAGCTTCTTCAGTACCCTGGTGATGAACCATGTGCTTCAGATTCTTCATGTACCTGGTGAGACATGTGCTCAGCTTCTTCAGTACCCTGTGTGATGTGCAACCATGTGCTTCAGCTTCTTCAGTACCCTGGTGATGAACCATGTGCTTTAGCTTTTTAAAGTCCCTTTGGTGGTAAACAATGTGTTTTCACCCCTCTTCGTACCCCGGGTAAATGAACCATGGCTTCGCTTTTTCATCCCTTGGGTGGTGAAAAAAGTGTTTCAGTTTGGGGGGGGGGGGGGGGCAGTCCCCTGGTGATAAACCCCAGGGCCTTCGATTTTTCAGTACCCGGGATGAACCGGGGGGATTCAGCTTCTTCAGTCCCCGGGATAAACCATATCCCTTCAGCTTTTTTAAAGTCCCCTGGTGATAAACCATGTGTTTTCAGCTTTTTCAGTCCCTTGGGGGTGAACAATGTGCTTCAGCTTCTTCATTTACCCGGGTGATGAAAAATTTAAACTTCATTTTCTTCAGTACCCTGGTGATAGATCATTTTGCTTTTTCTCCTTCAATATCCGGGCATGGACCGGGTGCTTCACTCCTTAGTGCCCTAGTTTAAAAGGGCTTTTTCCATGGGTAGAGAGCGGACGGGGGGGGGGCAGGAGTTTTTTTTTTTTGGGGTTTTATTTTTTTGGGGTTGAGCGGGCCCTCATTTTATGGGCCGGGGGTCCTCCGCAATGTTCCCCCCTTTCTTGTGTTTTTAAATTGGTGAAGTTTTGAGCGGGCTTGCACATTATTTTGTTTGGAAGGAGTTGTCGGGGCTTTTTGTTTGGGTATTTTTGAGGAGGGGTTTGGGGTAAAAAATTTTGTTAGTGTGTTGCTTTTACTTTTACCTCCCCTTTGGGCCAGTAGGCCTTTTCCCAGTAGCCCCTGTCCTTAGGTTCATTTAAATCATTTTTTGATGGACGGGAAAGAACCATTAGATGGAGACATTTTTTTAAAGAATAGAGTTCCCAAATGCTTCTAAAATTTGTCTCAGTTACAGCTTTTTTGTTTTTTCCAAAACCCTTTATACAAATAACTAATATTAATAATTACTTTTTTCATCATTACTGGATTAACTGACCTCCAGGGGATTAATACTATTGATATCCTTTTTTATTGGACAACTAGTATTTTAAATTTTTAAAACCAAAACTGACGTTCATTTGAGTCAGTTATCGCTACGTTTAAATTTATGAAATTTCAGTATTTTTCCCAAAATTTTTTAAATTTTTTTAAATTAATATTTTTTTTTATTTTGCTAAAGATAAGTCATGGGCAAAGAAATCCCCAAAAATTTGGGCCTACATAATTAGGGGGCCACATAATGGGCAATTAGTAGACTAAATATACGAAGCCGGTCTAACATGGACCTTTTAACCAAGTCAAGTTGTTGGCCCAATTCTGACCGAAGCGTAGCCCATTGGCTTTTGCCTCGTGTTATTTTGGGGGGGTATCGTTCCAGCCGGGAAATGGGGCTTTTTTTTCTTATACGATTTTTTTTAAATTTAAATTTTCCCTTTTTCAATTTTAGATCCCTAAACTGGGGTTTTTAATTTTTTATAAACACTGGGGACGAAACTTTTATTCAAAAATTTGTTTCCCACAGGGGAAACTTGATTTTCCTTTTTTATATGCAAGCTAAAGTTTGGGGGCGCATGCTTTTTCAACTCGGAATTAATATTACTCCCCCTTTGCCTTACACAAAGGGGGGGAATTCTTTTAATAAATCAAAAACCCAAAAGGTTTTTTTTAAAAATTTTTGATTTTACGTTTAAAAACCCTGTGCTTTTTTAGTCTCTATGCGTAATTTTTTAAATTTTTTATAAATCAATATTTTGGCTCTTGGGTTTTGGAAAAAATTTCACAATTTTCCAAAACAATCATGAAACTGTTTGTGCGTAAGAAAAAAATATGGTGCATACAGTGGCAAAAAACTAATGTTTCTTAATTCCCGTTTTTTTTATTAAATAGTTCCCTGCATATAAAAATAAAAAAAATTTCCTTACAAATTTAAAACAAAACTATTGACATTAGAGTTTTTCCCAGGCTTGAGTTTTAAATATCGTAAACCTCATCATACCCACAGTAATTCCATTAAACTGATCGTCTGATTTTTTTTCATAACTTTTTTCATGATGTCTGTTTTCTTGGGGAAAAGTTCACGCTTTCATAGTAAACCGGGCATTTGAGGTTTTTGGGAAGGGAAAAAAACAAGATGGAATGGAAGAAAGAATGTTGAAACATGATATGGTGTCCAATGGCCCCTTTCTACCCATATTTTTGAAAAACATCATTGTTAAGACTACCCAAGAAAATTTTCTCAGATTTTTCTTAAGTGGCACTTTTTGTTAAAAAGGGGATCATTTTGTAACTTCGGAATTTGGGGATCCGATGAAGACATTTTGGGGTTCAGTTTTTCCCTCGCAAGCGCTGGGGAAACCCCCCCCCTTTATATAGACAAAAAAAAAGCCCCCCCTTTTGGGTGAATGGGTTTTAAAGAGGCCTTGCATCATAAAGTGGAGGTGAAAGAAAATATGTCATTTGGATCCCACAATTTGCCTTTTGCTGGAAACCCCCGCACCCTTTTTCATCCCTTTGATTCTCAAGTTGGCCACGTTCCTTTTTTCTGAATTTATTCTTTTGTCTCGATGTTTTCACAGGCACAAAAACATCACACTTTGTAACCCCCTTTCAAATGCAGAAAAAAAATATACCCTTTGTTCCCCCACAAAATTTTTTCCCCGAAACTTCTCATCTTTTATCAGTGACAATTTTTTTTCATCGCCTCATATGTTTCTTTCAAATCTCTGGAAACCCCCGAAAATAGACTTGGTAGGGTGTTACCCCTCAAAAAGTAAGACTGCCTTCCCAAAATTGTTTTTCTGGGGTAAAAAAGGAACACCACAAATTGGGAGGATCATGAAAGCTTTCCCAAAGCATCGAAAAGTTAATCAAAAACGCAAAAAGTTTTTAAAACCCTGGTACGGGGGGAGATTGAACTCGCGGCAATGAGTCCCCCAAAACTCCAAAACCGGGGCGTTAGCCACTGGGCCCCGCTGGGGTAAAAACCGAGTCCCTTTCACTTCGACAGTCATCACAACAGTAACAAAAATGACTTTTTCCAATTTTTGTAATTTTCCCAGGCTATAAATGACGCTTTCGAAAGAATAAAACTTGTATTGGATGTAGTAAACGCCACTGGTGCAATTTCCCCAAGAAGTCGCTTTTGAGAGTTCGTTTTCATTAATTAAAATCGCGCACCCAAATCGATAGGGGGCCCCTTTGGTCGCTAAATGTCCCTTCCCCGCTATTTTACTCCAGCCCCGGTTTGAGCAGGAAACTGAGGTAAATGGCTTCCTTCCCCAACCAGGGAAATACAACTAAACAGGATGGGGTAAATGGGGAAAAGCACCAAAATTAAAAAAAGAAAGATCTTTCACAAATTTTTTACTAGAAATAGTTCCTGGAACCCTCTGGCTCAAAAACGTACATACCAGGGGAAACAATAAGGTTTTGTAAAAATTTCGCTTTAAATCCCAACAGATAACTGACACACCAGAATGAAAATACACGGGTTTCATATTCATAACACCAGGAACTAACAGGACAATCAAAAAAAAAAAATATACTCTGAAGTACCGCAAGCATAAACCCGGTTTGGGGGAATCCACAATAATCATGAGAAAGGAAGTTCAGAAATTTTTAACTTTAAAATCATAGAATTGCCGGGGAAAAAATTTGCCCAAAAAATTTAACAGCATATCTGGTAAACGTTATCCCACATCCTAAATCCTCCCCCATGCCTGGGGAACCTGAATATAGAAGCATCAAGAAAATGTATTAATATGTCCCTTTAGGGGAAAAATTTGATGATTTTGATATAAAAGAGAGATTGGAAATGAAAAAAAACAAGAAAAAAGTTTTCGAGTTATTTAAAAAACATGATTGTCTTCGAAGAAATCAATCTTTGCCGAGAGATCACCAAATTTAGGCAAAAACAAGATGACTATAAACGAAAAAACAAAAAAAACCGCAAGCCATACAGGATATAGCAAAAAAAAAAATTTTTTCATCTGCAAAATTCAAGCTAAAGAACTACCCCCGCAGAATTGTCATTAACAAGAGGAGCTCATATACAGAGGATAAAAAAAGATCGAAATTTTAAAAGCAGAGTAAATCGGTGTTTTGCAAAACCCCGTAAATGACAGCTGGACCCAAGACCAATACGACATTAGTTTAATCCCATAGAATTCAAAAAAAAAATTGAAAGCGGGCCATAACTCAGCACCTGGATAAAAATTATGGAATTTCCTATTTTAAAAAACAAAAGTGTAATATTCTCCAAGAAAATTTTTTGGGGGTTTGAACCAAAAAAAATTCCCCACCAGTAGCCCCCACTTTACAAAAAAAACTTTGAAAAGGGCGAGATTCAAATTACAAATTTTTGGAAAAGACAAACTGCATAACCAGACGTTCGTGCCCCGCAGCTCTGAAACCCATGACAAATTACGGTGGGGTTGGAAGAAAACCAAAAAGCGATGTGATACACGCAGTTTTTTGCAAAAGCTTGGATTGGGAGATTACCAGCAAAAGAGGGCCCCTAAGCATTACGGGAGAAAAGTAGGAAGATGGATTTTTAAGTAACCAACACACAGAGCACAAACATAAGTAGTAAACAGAGCAAAATCCAGCATCAGTGAGGTAAAAAATTCAGTTCGCAACGCATTGTCCAGGCACATATGCTCTTTCTTATCCTCACAGCAGACATAGATAAAAATACTCGTCACAGTTTTGCATCATAATTTGCAGACGACACTAAAATAAGCATGAAAATTACTTCAGTAGAAGACACTGAACAATTGTAGGAAAATATAATCAGTGTTTTCCAGTGGGCAGTAGAGAACATGGCATTCAGTGGTGATAAATTCGAGCCGCTGAGGTATGGAAATAATGAACTCAAAAGGGATACTACATACATAACTCAAGAGGATCGTCATATAGAACGAAAGGAACACGTGTAAGACTTGGGAATAATTACATCAGCTGATAGCCAGAAAGATGATGGGTGGATAATGAGAACATTCAAAAGATGGAAAATAATGCCAATACTTACATTTTTTTTCAAATCGCTTGTACTCTCTTAGTTAGAATATTGGTCACTGTTGACAGCCCAGTTCAGGGTAGAAGAAATATCAGAGCTGGAACATTTACAGAGATCGTTGGTGGTCAGAGTAGAGCCAATAAAGCTTATGAATTACTGGGAACGCCTTCAGTTTAGTTTTAATATGTATTCACTGGAGCGGAGAAGAGATACATGATAATATATAATAGGAAAGAACTTGAGGGTCTTGCCCCAAATCTCCACAAAGCCATAACAAACAGGAATGAGAGATATGGTAAGAAGTGCAAAATAAACCCAGTGAATAGCAGTGGTGCAGTGGGTACAATAAGGAAACACTGAACCAACGTCCGTTGCTCCAGAATATCCAACACCTTACCAAAACACATAATAAACACTGCTGGGACAAGTGTAGAGTCTTCAAGAGGAAAATGGACAAGTATCTTCACCAGATGCCAGAGCAACAAGGCTGTGATGAATATGTGGGTCAGCGGGCTACCTGCAGGAATAGCCTGGTTGACCAGGCAAGCACCAGAAAAGCCTGGCACAAGGCGTAGTTCTGGGAACAGAAAATCTCTTGGAACCCATCAAAGGTATATCAAAGGCACAGTACTTACAAAATTCCACATTACTGAAATGCTCGTTTCTGCACTCAGTGAAAAAATATGTATATAAATTTTGAGAGTCATACAGTGCATGGCAGATTTTCAGAACTGATCCAGGGTAACTCCAATTTCTTAGATCAAAAGCTATTCACCAGCATCAAAGCTCTGCAATTAAGGTATAAATATGTAATTAATCCTTAATTAAAATCCTCAATAAACTTTTTTTGTAAATAATAAAGCATATCAAGGTGGATAATTAACTTAAAAATGTGACGTTGGTAATTGATTTATGCGTTTAATTAAAAACAAATTATACATGAGAGCTGATAATGTGACTGGAGTGAGGTTATTACGAGGCTAACACTGTACTTATTATGCTAATGTATGTTGGTATGTAACTTGATTAAGCTGTCGTCAGACCTCACTTGATAACCAGTTTATCTGAACAAATACACACACACACACAGATAGACACAGACATAGACGCGCGCACACACACACAAACACACACACACACACACACACACACACACACACACACACACACACACACACACACACACACACAGCAAAAAAAAAAGCTGGAGGACCAGGCAGGTTTAACATGGAAGGCACTGCAATGGATCAGAGAATACCTAATGGGAAGACATCAGTGAGTCATGGTGCGTTACGAGGTTGTATAAACCTAGGTAATAAATACTGACAAGTTGGTTTAGAAAGGCACGCAAGCAAACAATATGACATATACATTAGAAAACGTTCTCTAATAAATATGTCATAGTTTTTGCTTACGTGTCTTTCTAAACCAACTTTACGAGGTGTCAGAGTGGGCGCCTGTGATGAGCGAGATTCCACAGGGGTCAATCCTAGAACTGGTGCTGTTTATGGTATACATGAATGACATGACGGAAGAGATTCATAAGTGTCCCTGTTTGCAGACGATGTAAAGTTAATGAGGAGAATTCAATCGGAGGACGACCAGGCAGGAATACAAAGGGATTTGGGCAGGCTGCAGGCCTGGTCCAGAAACTGGCTCCTGGAGTTCAACCCCACCAAATGAAGATTGGGGTAGGGTAAAGAAAACCGCTGAGTACAGTCTAGCGGGATCAGAGACTATGAACCTAACTCAAGAAAAAGGAATTAGGGGTGAGTAAAATACCGGGCACTTCTCCTGAGGCGCACATCAACCAAATAACTATTGCAGTATATGGGCGCCTAGCAAACCTAAGAATAGCATTCCGAAATCTTGGTATGGAATCGTTCAGAACCCTGTACATCGTGTACGTCAGGCCCAATATTGGAGTATGCAGCACCAGTTTGGAACCCTTACCTGGCCCAGCACGTCAGGAAATTAGAGAAAGTGCTAAAGTTTGCAGCGAGGCTAGTCTCGGAGCTAAGGGGCATGTCCTACGACGAAAAATTAAGGGAAATCGATCTGACGACACTGGAGGACAGGAGAGATATGAGGGGATATGATAACGACATGTAAACTTCTGAGAGAAATCGACAAGATGGACAGAGAGATAATGTTCCTGACATGGAACACAGCAACAAGGGGTCATAATTAGAAGTTAGGATGTATTTGTTCAGTCACATAGTTGTCAGGAAGTGAAATAGTCTGGAAACAGATGTAGTGGATTCAGGATCCATACATAGCTTTAAGAAGAGGTATGATAAATATTATGGAGTAGGGAGAGTGACCTAGTAGCGATAACTGAAGAGGCAGGGCCGGGAGCTGTGGATCGACCCCTGCAACTACAATCAGGTGAGTGCAATTAGGCGAGTAGACATATACACACAGCATATCTCCTGAGGCGCCCATCAACCAAAAAACTGCTGCAGCACATAGTCGCCTGGCAAACCTACGAATAGTGTTCTGACACCTCAGTAAGGATTCGTTCAAGACTGTACATCGTGTATGTCAAGCCAATATTGGAGTATGCAATGCCAGTTTTGAAACCCACACCTGGCCTAGCACATCAAGAAATTAGAGTGCAAAGGTTTGCAACAAGACTTGTCCCGGAACTAAGGGGCATGTCCTACGAGGAGAGGTTAAGTGAAATCGACCTGACAACACTGGAGGACAGGAGGGATAGGGAGGACGTGATAACGACACATAAAATACAAAGTTCACTAGTCATGTTTCTTCCCTGCCCAGTTACATCTGTGAGCCTCAAACATGGATGCAAACTTTTACAATTTCCTCCTGTATGCTCGGACCTCACAAGAGTTTTTTTATATCAATGCACCACTCAGAAACAGGAGTGAATATTTAAACAGATAAAGAATGCAGACAGCAGGATTCAGTAAAACTATAGATAGACACGTGCCGAATAGGCAGAACTTGCGATCTTGGCTTAAATAGCAACGTTCATCTTGCCATATAGGACAAGTGAAAATTTGTGTATGCAATAATTTCGCCAAAATCATTCTGAACCTAACGAAAAAAATATATTTCACTGTGTTTGTTTGATATTAAATTACTGTAAACAAATCTAAAATGTATATAGTTGGGTTAGGCTAAATTAAATTGCTCTTGTTATAATAAGGTTAGGTAAGTTTTCTAAGATGCTTTTAGTGAAAAATTTAAAAAAAAATTACATTAACTTTTAAGAAAAAATATATCTTTAAACGTATAAGAGAAAATTTTAGAAAGGACTTAATTTTAAATGAGTTCTTGCTAATTGAACATTTTACATATTCGGCACGACAAAAATATATATATATATTTTATAATTATATATATATTATATATATATATATATAATATATATATATATATATATATATATATATAAGTAGTGCTGAAGGGGGGGCTGAGTGGCTCTTCCTGAGCTGTCCCTCCTGAAAGGGCTGGCTGAGGGCTCCCTTTCCTGAGCGGTCCCTCCTGAAAAAAGCTGCGGCTGAGTGGCTCCCTTTCCTGAGTGGACTCCTCTTCACACCTATATGCTAATGACCTTGACCTCGCCCTCAACCCCCCCCCACGACCCCCCACCCACGACCCCCACCCACGACCCCCACCTACGACCCCCCACCCACGACCCCCACCCACGACCCCCACCCATGACCCCACCCACGACCCCCACCCATGACCCCACCCATGACCCCACCCACGACACCCCACCCATACCCCACCCATGACCCCACCCACGACCCCACCCACGCCTGCCCGACCGGCACCCCGCCCGCCCGCCCGCCCGCCCGCCCGCCCGCCCGCCCCCCGCCCGCCCGCCCTCGCCTTCTGCAGCGTCGTCCGGATCGCCCCCGCTCCCCGAATTTTTTTCCGATTTTTTTCGAATTTTTTTTTTGAATTTCATTTTCTTGTGCTCTCTATCTCCTCGGATCAAATTTTTGAGGTTCCTCCTCCCACTTTCTCTCCCATCCAATTTTTTTCAATTTTTTTTTAATTTCATTTTCTTATGATCTCCTTGGATCAAGGTTTTCACGATAATACAATGACTCCAATTCCTCGGATCAAGTTTTTCTTGATATCAAATAATATAAAGACTCCATCTCCTTGGATCAAATTTTTCTCGATATCAAAGACTCCGCTTCCTCGAATCAAGTTTTTTGGATTAACCCCTCTGGGGGTAAGCATTCAAATGAACTCCCACTTCCATCTCAAATTCCCTGCTCCAATTCCTCGGATCAAGTTTTTGGATTCATCCCTATGGGGTTTCGAAAATCTTATGGCCTCCTTGGATCAAGTATTTCTCCTCCATCTCCTCAGATCAAGTTTTTAAGGTTCCCCCTCCCACTTTCACCCCCATCCCAAAATTTCTGCTCCATCTCCTTGGATCAAACTTTTTGGATTCCCCCTATGGGGTTTTGAATTTCTTTTGCTCTCCAAACTCCTTGGATCAAATTTT
>NC_069407.1:66910363-67032441 GCF_026875155.1 Cherax quadricarinatus
TCATTTTGCGGCAGTGAAAAGGGATTGAGCTAGGTTGTGGGCCCACGTCTGGAGATTCGTCTGTAAAACTTCTTTGTGGTCCAGAGGTGCCTGTGCTAATTTTCCCTAGGTGTAGAAATATACCTAGTTGGATGAATCTTTTTGTGGCTAGTGGTTAGTGGTAGCGCGACGGGCTGGAGTTTTGGACTTATGCCGGGGTTAAACCCCCCCCCCGGGGGGGGGTAGGGGTTTTTTGCAATCGTGTCATTACGTTTCAATCATGTTGAGGAAAGTGAAGGGACTTGGCTGAGTTGCACGGCCCGCTAGCTGGGATTCGTCTGTAAAAAACTTGATTTGTGTCAAGAGGTGCCTGTGCTAACTTTCCTATGTGTAAAAAATTCCCTAGTTGGATGAAAATCTTTTTGTGGCTAGTGGTTAGTGGCTAGCGGAGGGGGCTGGAGTTTTGGACTCTATGACGGGGGTTTAAATCCCGGGGGGTATGGTTTTTTGCAATCTGTCATTACGATTTCTTAAGTATGTTGAGGCAGTGAAGGGACTTGAGTAGAGTTGTCCGGCCACGCTAGGGAGATTCGTCTGAAAACTTGCATTTGTGGCAAGAGGTGTGTGAAAATTTCCTATGGTGTAGAAATATCCCTATTTGGAAAATCTTTTTTGGCTGCTGGTCTAGTGGCTAGCGCGACGGGGTGGAGTTTTGAGACTCTTTAAACGCGGGTTCAACCCCGGCCCGGGGGTATGGTTTTTTTGCAATGTGTCTTACGATTTTTAAAGTCATGTTGCGGCAGTAAAGGGTTTGGCTAGATTTTCGTCACGGCCCGCTAGTGGGATTCGTCTGTAAAACTTGCATTTGTGGTCACAGAGGTGCCTGTGCTAACTTTCCTATGGTGTAAAAAATAAAACCTAGTTGGATGAATCTTTTGTGGCTAGTGGTCTAGTGGTTTAGCGCGAGGGCTGGAGTTTTGAGACTCTATGACCGCGGGTTAAATCCCGGCCGGGGGTATGGTTTATTTGCAATCGTGTCATTACGATTTCTTAAGTCATGTTGACGGCAGTGAAGGGACTTGAGCTAGAGTTCGTCACGGCCACGCTAGCTGGAGATTCGTCTGTAAAAACTTGCATTTGTGGTCACAGAGGTGCCTGTGCTAACTTTCCTATGGTGTAGAAATATACCTAGTTGGATGAATCTTATTGTGGCTAGCTGGTCTAGTGGCTAGCGCGACGGGCTGGAGTTTTGAGACTCTATGACCGCGGGTTCAATCCCGGCCGGGGGTATGGTTTATGAGTCTTGATGCTGGTGAAGGAGACGAGTCTTGATGCTGGTTAAGGGGATGAGTCTTGACGCTGGTGAAGGGGATGAGTCTTGATGCTGGTGAAGGGGATGAGTCTTGATGCTGGTGAAGGGGATGAGTCTTGATGCTGGTGAAGGGGATGAATCTTGATGAAGGGGATGAGTCTTGATGTTGGTGAAGGGGATGAGTCTTGATGCTGGTGAATGGGATGAGTCTTAATTCTAGTGGATGGGATGAGTCTTGATGCTGGTGAAGGGGATGAGTCTTGATGTTGAAGAGGAAGAGTCTTGATGTTGAAGGGGATGAGTGTTGATGTTGAAGAGGATGAGTGTTTATGTTGATGGGGATGAGTGTTGATGCTGGTGAAGGGGATGAGTCTTGATGCTGAAGGGGATGGAATCTTGATGTTGAAATGGGATGAGTCTTGATGCTGGTGAAGGGATGAGTCATGATGTTGTTGAAGGGGATGAGTCTTGATGCTGGTGAAGTGGATGAGTCTTGATGTTGGTGAAGGGGATGAGTCTTGATGTTGGTGAAGGGGATGAGTCTTGATGCTGATGAAGGGGATGAGTTTTGATGTTGTTGAATTGGATGAATCTTGATGCTGGTGAAGGATGTGAGTCTTGATGCTGAAGAAGGGGATGAGTCTTGATGCTGAAAGGGATGTGTCTTGATGCTGGTGAAGGGGATGAGTTTTGATGCTGGTGAAGGGGATGAATCTTGATGCTGGTGAAGGGAAGAATCTTGATGTTAGTGAAGGGGATGAGTCTTGATGCTGGTGAAGGGGATGAGTCTTGATGCTGGTGAAGGGGATGAATCTTGATGAAGGGGATGAGTCTTGATGTTGGTGAAGGGGATGAGTCTTGATGCTGGTGAATGGGATGAGTCTTAATTCTAGTGGATGGGATGAGTCTTGATGCTGGTGAAGGGGATGAGTCTTGATGTTGAAGAGGAAGAGTCTTGATGTTGAAGGGGATGAGTGTTGATGTTGAAGAGGATGAGTGTTTATGTTGATGGGGATGAGTGTTGATGCTGGTGAAGGGGATGAGTCTGATGCTGAAGGGGATGAATCTTGATGTTGAAGGGGATGAGTCTTGATGCTGGTGAAGGGGATGAGTCATGATGTTGAAGGGGATGAGTCTTGATGCTGGTTGAAGTGGATGAGTCTTGATGTTGGTGAAGGGGATGAGTCTTGATGTTGGTGAAGGGGATGAGTCTTGATGCTGATGAAGGGGATGAGTTTTGATGTTGAATTGGAAGAATCTTGATGCTGGTGAAGGATGTGAGTCTTGATGCTGAAGAGGGGATGAGTCTTGATGCTGAAAGGGATGTGTCTTGATGCTGGTGAAGGGGATGAGTTTTTGATGCTGGTGAAGGGGATGAATCTGATGCTGGTGAAGGGAAGGAATCTTGATGTTGAAGGGGATGAGTCTTGATGCTGGTGAAGGGGATGAATCTTGATGCTGGTGAAGGGGATGAATCTTGATGCTGGTGAAGGGGATGAATCTTGATCCTGGTGAAGGGGATGAATCTTGAAGCTGGTGAAGGGGTTGAGTTTTGATGCTGGTGAAGGGGATGAATCGTAATGCTGGTGAAGGGGATGAATCTTGATGCTGAAGGGAATGAATCTTGATGCTGAAGGGGATGAATCTTGATGCTGAAGTAGATGAGTATTGATGCTGGTGAAGGGGATAAGTCTTGATGCTGGTGAAGGGGATGAGTCTTGATGCTGGTGAAGGAGACGAGTCTTGATGCTGGTGAAGGGGATAAATCTTGATGCTGGTGAAGGGGATGAATCTTGAGGCTGAAGGGGATGATTCTTGATGCTGATGAAGGGGACGAGTCTTGATGCTGAAGGGGACGAGTCTTGATGCTGGTGAAGGGGATGAGTCTTTATGCTGGTGAAGGGGATGAGTCTTGATGCTTGTGAAGGGGATGAGTCTTGATGCTGAAGGGGATGAGTCTTGAAGCTGGTGAAGGGGATGAGTCTTGATGCTGGTGAAGGGGATGAGTCTTCATGCTGAAGGGGAAGAGTCTTGATGTTGATGGTGATGAGTCTTAATGCTGAAGGGGATGAATCTTGATGCTGAAGGGGACGAGTTTTGATGCTGGTGAAGGGAATGAGTCTTGATGCTGAAGGGGATGAGTCTTGATGTTGAAGGGGATGGGTCTTGATGATGGTGAAGGGGATGAGTCTTGATGCTGGTAAAGGGGATGAGTCTTGATGCTGGTGAAGGGGATGAGTCTTGATGCTGGCGAAGGGGATGAATCTTGATGCTGGCGAAAGGGATGATCTTGATGTGAAGTGGATGACTTGATGCTGGTGAAGGGGATGAGTCTTGATGCTGATGAAGGGGATGGGTCTTGATTCTGGTGAAGGGGATGAGTCTTGATGCTGGGGAAGGGGATTGAGTCTTGATGCTGGTGAAGGGAATGAGTCTTGATGCTGAAGGGGATGAGTCTTGATGCTGGCGAAGGGGACGAGTCTTGGTGCTGGTGAAGGGGATGAGTCTTGATGCTGAAGTGGATGAGTCTTGATGCTGGTGAAGGGGATGAGTCTTGATGCTGGTGAAGAGGACGAGTCTTAATGCTGAAGGGGATGAGTCTTGATGCTGGTGAAGGGGATTAATCTTGATGCTGGTGAAGGGATGAGTCTTGATGCTGGTGAAGGGGATGAGTCTTGATGCTGAAGTGGATGAGTCTTGATGCTGGTGAAGGGGATGAGTCTTGATGCTGGTGAAGGGGATGAATCTTGATGAAGGGGATGAGTCTTGATGCTGGTGAATGGGATGAGTCTTGATTCTAGTGGATGGGATGAGTCTTGATGCTGGTGAAGGGGATGAATCTTGATGCTGGTGAAGGGGATGAGTCTTGATGTTGAAGAGGATCAGTCTTGATGTTGAAGGGTATGAGTGTTGATGTTGAAGAGGATGAATCTTGATGAAGGGGATGAGTCTTGATGCTGGTGAAGGGGACGAGTCTTGATGCTGGTGAAGGGGATGAGTCTTGATGCTGGTGAAGGGGATGAGTCTTGATGCTGGTGAAGGGGATTAGTCTTGATCCTGGTGAAGGGGATGAGTCTTGATGCTGAAGGGGATGAGTCTTGATGCTGAAGGGGATGAGTCTTGATGCTGGTGAAGGAGACGAGTCTTGATGCTGGTTAAGGGGATGAGTCTTGACGCTGGTGAAGGGGATGAGTCATGATGGTGAAGGGGATGAGTCTTGATGCTGGTGAAGGGGATGAGTCTTGATGCTGAAGGGGATGAGTCTTGATGCTGGGTGAAGGAGACGAGTCTTGATGCTGGTTAAGGGGATGAGTCTTGACGCTGGTGAGGGGATGAGTCATGATGGTGAAGGGGATGAGTCTTGATGCTGGTGAAGGGGATGAGTCTTGATGCTGGTGAAGGGGATGAATCTTGATGAAGGGGATGAGTCTTGATGTTGGTGAAGGGGATGAGTCTTGATGCTGAAGGGGATGAGTCTTCATGCTGGTGAAGGAGACGAGTCTTGATGCTGGTTAAGGGGATGAGTCTTGACGCTGGTGAAGGGGATGAGTCATGATGGTGAAGGGGATGAGTCTTGATGCTGGTGAATGGGATGAGTCTTGATGCTGGTGAAGGGGATGAATCTTGATGAAGGGGATGAGTCTTGATGTTGGTGAAGGGGATGAGTCTTGATGCTGGTGAATGGGATGAGTCTTAATTCTAGTGGATGGGATGAGTCTTTATGCTGGTGAAGGGGATGAGTCTTGATGTTGAAGAGGAAGAGTCTTGATGTTGAAGGGGATGAGTGTTGATGTTGAAGAGGATGAGTGTTTATGTTGATGGGGATGAGTGTTGATGCTGGTGAAGGGGATGAGTCTTGATGCTGAAGGGGATGAATCTTGATGTTGAAGGGGATGAGTCTTGATGCTGGTGAAGGGGATGAGTCATGATGTTGTTGAAGGGGATGAGTCTTGATGTTGAAGGGGATGAGTCTTGATGCTAGTGAAGGAGATGATTCTTGATGCTGGTGAAGTGGATGAGTCTTGATGTTGGTGAAGGGGATGAGTCTTGATGTTGGTGAAGGGGATGAGTTTTGATGCTGGTGAAGGGGATGAGTTTTGATGTTGTTGAATTGGATGAATCTTGATGCTGGTGAAGGATGTGAGTCTTGATGCTGAAGAAGGGGATGAGTCTTGATGCTGAAAGGGATGTGTCTTGATGCTGGTGAAGGGGATGAGTTTTGATGCTGGTGAAGGGGATGAATCTTGATGCTGGTGAAGGGAAGGAATCTTGATGTTGGTGAAGGGGATGAGTCTTGATGCTGGTGAAGGGGATGAATCTTGATGCTGGTGAAGGGGATGAATCTTGATGTTGGTGAAGGGGATGAATCTTGATCCTGGTGAAGGGGATGAATCTTGAAGCTGGTGAAGGGGTTGAGTTTTGATGCTGGTGAAGGGGATGAATCGTAATGCTGGTGAAGGGGATGAATCTTGATGCTGAAGGGAATGAATCTTGATGCTGAAGGGGATGAATCTTGATGCTGAAGTAGATGAGTATTGATGCTGGTGAAGGGGATAAGTCTTGATGCTGGTGAAGGGGATGAGTCTTGATGCTGGTGAAGGAGACGAGTCTTGATGCTGGTGAAGGGGATAAATCTTGATGCTGGTGAAGGGGATGAATCTTGAGGCTGATGAAGGGGATGAGTCTTGATGCTGAAGGGGACGAGTCTTGATGCTGGTGAAGGGGATGAGTCTTGATGCTGGTGAAGGGGATGAGTCTTCATTCTGGTGAAGGGGAAGAGTCTTGATGTTGATGGTGATGAGTCTTAATGCTGAAGGGGATGAATCTTGATGCTGAAGGGGACGAGTTTTGATGCTGGTGAAGGGAATGAGTCTTGATGCTGAAGGGGATGAGTCTTGATGTTGAAGGGGATGGGTCTTGATGATGGTGAAGGGGATGAGTCTTGATGCTGGTGAAGGGGATGAGTCTTGATGCTGGTGAAGAGGATGAGTCTTGATGCTGGCGAAGGGGATGAATCTTGATGCTGGCGAAAGGGATGAATCTTGATGCTGGTGAAGTGGATGACTTGATGCTGGTGAAGGGGATGAGTCTTGATGCTGATGAAGGGGATGGGTCTTGATTCTGGTGAAGGAGATGAGTCTTGATGCTGGGGAAGGGGATTGAGTCTTGATGCTGGTGAAGGGAATGAGTCTTGATGCTGAAGGGGATGAGTCTTGATGCTGGCGAAGGGGATGAGTCTTGGTGCTGGTGAAAGGGGATGAGTCTTGATGCTGAAGTGATGAGTTCTTGATGCTGGTGAAGGGGATGAGTCTTGATGCTGGTGAAGAGGACGAGTCTTAATGCTGAAGGGGATGAGTCTTGATGTGGTGAAGGGGATGAATCTTGATGCTGGTGAAGGGATGAGTCTTGATGCTGGTGAAGGGGATGAGTCTTGATGCTGGTGAAGGGGATGAGTCTTGATGCTGGTGAAGGGGATGAGTCTTGATGCTGGTGAAGGGGATGAATCTTGATGAAGGGGATGAGTCTTGATGTTGGGTGAAGGGGTGAGTCTTGCTGCTGGTGAATGGGATGAGTCTTGATTCTAGTGGATGGGATGAGTCTTGATGCTGGTGAAGGGGATGAGTCTTGATGCTGGTGAAGGGGATTAGTCTTGATGTTGAAGAGGATCAGTCTTGATGTTGAAGGGGATGAGTGTTGATGTTGAAGAGGATGAATCTTGATGTTGAAGGGGATGAGTCTTGATGCTGGTGAAGGGGATGAGTCTTGATGCTGAAGGGGATGAATCTTGATGTTGAAGGGGATGAGTCTTGATGCTAGTGAAAGGAGATGAGTCTTGATGCTGGTGAAGGGGACGAGTCTTGACGCTGGTGAAGTGGATGAGTCTTGATGTTGGTGAAGGGGATGAGTCTTGATGTTGGTGAAGGGGATGAGTCTTGATGCTGGTGAAGGGGATGAGTTTTGATGTTGTTGAATTGGATGAATCTTGATGCTGGTGAAGGATGTGAGTCTTGATGCTGGAGAAGGGGATGAGTCTTGATGCTGAAAGGGATGTGTCTTGATGCTGGTGAAGGGGATTGAGTTTTGATGCTGGTGAAGGGGATGAATCTTGATGCTGGTGAAGGGAAGGAATCTTGATGTTGGTGAAGGGGATGAGTCTTGATGGTGGTGAAGGGGATGAATCTTGATGCTGGTGAAGGGGATGAATCTTGATGCTGGTGAAGGGGATGAATCTTGATGCTGGTGAAGGGGATGAATCTTGAAGCTGGTGAAGGGGTTGAGTTTTGATGCTGGTGAAGGGGATGAATCGTAATGCTGGTGAAGGGGACGAATCTTGATGCTGGTGAAGGGAATGAATCTTGATGCTGGTGAAGGGGATGAATCTTGATGCTGGTGAAGTAGGTGAGTATTGATGCTGGTGAAGGGGAAGAGTCTTGATGCTGGTGAAGGGGATGAGTCTTGATGCTGGTGAAGGAGATAAATCTTGATGCTGGTGAAGGGATGAATCTTGAGGTGATGAAGGGGATGAGTCTTGAGGCTGATGAAGGGGATGAGTCTTGATGCTGATGAAGGGGATGAGTCTTGATGCTGATGAAGGGGATGAGTTTTGATGCTGAAGGGGACGAATCTTGATGCTGAAGGGGACGAGTCTTGATGCTGAAGGGGACGAGTCTTCATGCTGGTGAAGGGGATGAGTCGTTATGCTGGTGAAGGGGATGAGTCGTTATGCTGGTGAAGGGGATGAGTCTTGATGCTGGTGAAGGGGATGAGTCTTGATGCTGGTGAAGGGGATGAGTCTTGAAGCTGGTGAAGGGATGAGTACTTGATGCTGGTGAAGGGGATGAGTCTTGATGCTGGTGAAGGGGAAGAGTCTTGATGTTGAAGGGGATGAGTCTTGATGTTGATGGTGATGAGTCTTAATGCTGAAGGTGATGAATCTTGATGCTGAAGGGGACGAGTTTTGATGCTGTTGAAGGGAATGAGTCTTGATGCTGAAGGGGATGAGTCTTGATGTTGAAGGGGATGGGTCTTGATGATTGTGAAGGGGATGAGTCTTGATGCTGGTGAAGGGGATGAGTCTTGATGCTGGTGAAGGGGATGAGTCTTGATGCTGGTGAAGGGGATGAGTCTTGATGCTGGCGAAGGGGATGAATCTTGATGCTGGCGAAAGGGATGAATCTTGATGCTGGTGAAGTGGATGACTTGATGCTGGTGAAGGGGATGAGTCTTGATGCTGGTGAAGGGGATGAGTCTTGGTGCTGGTGAAGGGGATGAGTCTTGATGCTGAAGTGGATGAGTCTTGATGCTGGTGAAGGGGATGAGTCTTGATGCTGGTGAAGAGGACGAGTCTTAATGCTGAAGGGGATGAGTCTTGATACTGGTGAAGGGGATGAATCTTGATGCTGGTGAAGGGATGAGTCTTGATGCTGGTGAAGGGGATGAGTCTTGATGCTGGTGAAGGGGATGAGTCTTGATGCTGGTGAAGGGGATGAGTCTTGATGCTGGTGAAGGGGATGAATCTTGATGAAGGGGATGAGTCTTGATGTTGGTGAAGGGGATGAGTCTTGATGCTGGTGAATGGGATGAGTCTTGATTCTAATGGATGGGATGAGTCTTGATGCTGGTGAAGGGGATGAGTCTTGATGCTGGTGAAGGGGATGAGTCTTGATGTTGAAGAGGATCAGTCTTGATGTTGAAGGGGATGAGTGTTGATGTTGAAGAGGATGAATCTTGATGTTGAAGGGGATGAGTCTTGATGCTGGTGAAGGGGATGAGTCTTGATGCTGAAGGGGATGAATCTTGATGTTGAAGGGGATGAGTCTTGATGCTGGTGAAGGGGATGAGTCATGATGTTGAAGGGGATGAGTCTTGATGTTGAAGTGGATGAGTCTTGATGCTAGTGAAAGAATGAGTCTTGATGCTGGTGAAGGGGACGAGTCTTGACGCTGGTGAAGTGGATGAGTCTTGATGTTGAAGGGGATGAGTCTTGATGTTGGTGAAGGGGATGAGTCTTGATGCTGGTGAAGAGGATGAGTTTTGATGTTGAATTGGATGAATCTTGATGCTGGTGAAGGATGTGAGTCTTGATGCTGGAGAAGGGGATGAGTCTTGATGCTGAAAGGGATGTGTCTTGATGCTGGTGAAGGGGATTGAGTTTTGATGCTGAGGGGATGAATCTTGATGCTAGTGAAGGGAAGGAATCTTGATGTTGGTGAAGGGGATGAGTCTTGATGCTGGTGAAGGGGATGAATCTTGATGCTGGTGAAGAGGATGAATCTTGATGCTGGTGAAGGGGATGAATCTTGATGCTGGTGAAGGGGATGAATCTTGAAGCTGGTGAAGGGGTTGAGTTTTGATGCTGGTGAAGGGGATGAATCGTAATGCTGGTGAAGGGGACGAATCTTGATGCTGGTGAAGGGAATGAATCTTGATGCTGGTGAAGGGGATGAATCTTGATGCTGGTGAAGTAGATGAGTATTGATGCTGGTGAAGGGGATGAGTCTTGATGCTGGTGAAGGGGATGAGTCTTGATGCTGGTGAAGGAGATAAATCTTGATGCTGGTGAAGGGGATGAATCTTGAGGCTGATGAAGGGGATGAGTCTTGAGGCTGATGAAGGGGATGAGTCTTGATGCTGATGAAGGGGATGAGTCTTGATGCTGATGAAGGGGATGAGTTTTGATGCTGAAGGGGACGAATCTTGATGCTGAAGGGGACGAGTCTTGATGCTGAAGGGGACGAGTCTTGATGCTGGTGAAGGGGATGAGTCGTTATGCTGGTGAAGGGGATGAGTCTTGATGCTGGTGAAGGGGATGAGTCTTGATGCTGAAGGGGATGAGTCTTGAAGCTGGTGAAGGGGATAAGTCTTGATGCTGGTGAAGGGGATGAGTCTTGATGCTGGTGAAGGGGAAGAGTCTTGATGTTGAAGGGGATGAGTCTTGATGTTGATATTGATGAGTCTTAATGCTGAAGGGGATGAATCTTGATGCTGAAGGGGACGAGTTTTGATGCTGAAGGGAATGAGTCTTGATGCTGAAGGGGATGAGTCTTGATGTTGAAGGGGATGGGTCTTGATTGTGAAGGGGATGAGTCTTGATGCTGGTGAAGGGGATGAGTCTTGATGCTGGTGAAGGGGATGAGTCTTGATGCTGGTGAAGGGGATGAGTCTTGATGCTGGCGAAGGGGATGAATCTTGATGCTGGCGAAAGGGATGCATCTTGATGCTGGTGAAGTGGATGACTTGATGCTGGTGAAGGGGATGAGTCTTGATGCTGATGAAGGGGATGGGTCTTGATTCTGAAGGGGATGAGTCTTGATGCTGGGGATGGGGATTGAGTCTTGATGCTGGTGAAGGGAATGAGTCTTGATGCTGAAGGGGATGAGTCTTGATGCTGGCGAAGGGGATGAGTCATGGTGCTGGTGAAGGGGATGAGTCTTGATGCTGAAATGGATGAGTCTTGATGCTGGTGAGGGGGATGAGTCTTGATGCTGAAGGGGACGAGTCTTAATGCTGAAGGGGATGAGTCTTGATGCTGGTGAAGGGGATGAATCTTGATGCTGGTGAAGGGATGAGTCTTGACGCTGGTGAAGGGGATGAGTCTTGATGCTGGTGAAGGGGATGAGTCTTGATGCTGGTGAAGGGGATGATTCTTGATGCTGGTGAAGGGGATGAGTCTTGATGCTGAAGGGGATGAGTCTTGATGCTGGTGAAGGGGATGAATCTTGAAGGGGATGAGTCTTGATGTTGAAGGGGATGATTCTTGACGCTGGTGAAGTGGATGAGTCTTGATGTTGAAGGGGATGAGTCTTGATGTTGGTGAAGGGGATGAGCCTTGATGTTGGTGAAGAGGATGAGTATTGATGTTGGTGAAGGGGATGAGTCTTGATGTTGAAGATGAGTCTTGATGCTGGTGAAGGGGACGAGTCTTGACGCTGGTGAAGTGGATGAGTCTTGATGTTGAAGGGGATGAGTCTTGATGTTGGTGAAGGGGATGAGTCTTGATGTTGGTGAAGGGGATGAGTCTTGATGCTGGTGAAGGGGATGAGTTTTGTTGTTGAATTGGATGAATCTTGATGCTGGTGAAGGATGAGAGTCTTGATGCTGGAGAAGGGGATGAGTCTTGATGCTGAAAGGGATGTGTCTTGATGCTGGTGAAGGGGATGAGTTTTGATGCAGGTGAAGGGGATGAATCTTGATGCTGGTGAAGGGGATGAGTTTTGTTGTTGAATTGGATGAATCTTGATGCTGGTGAATGATGTGAGTCTTGATGCTGGAGAAGGGGATGAGTCTTGATGCTGAAAGGGGTGGTGTTTTGATGCTGGTGAAGGGGATGAGTTTTGATGCTGGTGAAGGGGATGAATCTTGATGCTGGTGAAGGGAAGGAATCTTGATGTTGGTGAAGGGGATGAGTCTTGATGCTGGTGAAGGGGATGAATCTTGATGCTGAAGGGGATGAATCTTGATGCAGGTGAAGGGGATGAATCTTGATGCTGGTGAAGGGGATGAATCTTGAAGCTGGGGAAGGGGTTGAGTTTTGATGCTGGTGAAGGGGATGAATCGTAATGCTGGTGAAGGGGATGAATCTTGATGCTGGTGAAGGGAATGAATCTTGATGCTGGTGAAGGGGATGAATCTTGATACTGGTGAAGTAGATGAGTATTGATGCTGGTGAAGGGGGTGAGTCTTGATGCTGGTGAAGGGGATGAGTCTTGATGCTGGTGAAGGAGACGAGTCTTGATGCTGGTGAAGGGGATAAATCTTGATGCTGAAGGGGATGAATCGTGAGGCTGATGAAGGGGATGAGTCTTGATGCTGATGAAGGGGATAAGTCTTGATGCTGATGAAGGGGATGAGTTTTGATGCTGAAGGGGACGAATCTTGATGCTGAAGGGGACAAGTTTGGATGCTGAAGGGGACGAGTCTTGATGCTGGTGAAGGGGATGAGTCTTGATGCTGGTGAAGGGGATGAGTCTTGATGCTGGTGAAGGGGATGAGTCTTGATGCTGAAGGGGATGAGTCTTGATGCTGGTGAAGGGGATGAGTCTTGATGCTGGTGAAGGGGATGAGTCTTGATGCTGGTGAAGGGGATGAGTCTTGATGCTGAAGGGGATGAGTCTTGCTGGTGAAGGGGATGAGTCTTGATGCTGGTGAAGGGGATGAGTCTTGCTGGTGAAGGGGATGAGTCTTGATGGTGAAGGGGATGAGTCTTGCTGGTGAAGGGGATGAGTCTTGATGGTGAAGGGGATGAGTCTTGGTGAAGGGGATGAGTCTTGATGGTGAAGGGTTTTTGAACCAGAAACCCTGACTTACCCTTCACTTCCTTACAACACATTCCCCAAATGGTTATTAATTATTTTTACCCTACGGGTTTAGTGCTTGCCCCTGTTTAAAATCAATTTAAAACTTAATTAAGCGGTCAACAATAAGACCCAAAAGTCAGCATGGAACACTTTAGAATGCCGATGTTTTGCTCAATTCCTGAGCAAAACGTCGTTATTGCGGTGTGTTCCATATTGCTTTTATAACTTCTAGTTCATTTTTAAATCCCAGGTATCCCAGGTATCCCAGGTATCCCAGGTATCCCTGTATACTCTGCCTCCTTCACTCTTTACATTAGTGTGACATGTAAATGGTTGAAGTATGACCGAAACGTCGTCTCAAGGTTCTCTCCTACGTGCGGGTTATTTGTGTTGATTCTTCATGGTTTACCTGGGATGGAGGACCTGACATACCATCTTATAAAGGGATAATTACTGTCTTACAAGGTTGACTGGTAAGTCAGAGACAGACCTCCGTAACCCGGTCAATGGCGCCACTAAATAGGTCATGAGGTGGCTAAAACTCGCAGTAGCGGAAAATTTTCCAATTTTCCCATGACAAAAAATTTCCTGTCCACTAAATGAAAATAATTTTTGACAACTTTATGAATTAATGTAACAAGTTTGTTTCTCCTGCTGTTGTTTTAATACACAGGTCGTCTCCCACCGAGGCAGGTGACCCAAAAACAAGAGGAAATTTAAGTTTTTACATTTAGTAATTTAGAGAGAAGAAAAGGTTACTAGCCCTTTGATCTCGGCATTTTAATCGCCTCTAACGACAGACATGACTTCCATTATAATCAAATAGAGGTGATAAACCTACAAGGGTCATACAGCGAGCATAGCTTACGGATGATGGATTCTTCTCCACTTCATGTTCTTGTGTATCTATATTTCAGAAAATATTAAATTAGAAAAAATCCGTTTAAATTTTGCATTTAATTGAAAGTTGTTTACTCTTGTCTGTCTGTTGTCTCACACACACTCACACACACACACACACACACACACACTCACACACACACACACACACACACACACACACAACACACACACACACACACACACACACCGAGCACATCACCGGAGGCACCATCAACCAAATAACCGCTGCAGCATACGGGCGCCTGGCAAACCTGAGAATAGCGTTCCGATACCTTAATAAGGAATCGTTCAAGACACTGTACACTGTGTATGTTAGGCCCATACTGCAGCACCAGTCTGGAACCCACACCTGGTCAAGCACGTCAAGAAGTTAGAGAAAGTACAAAGGTTTGCAACAAGGCTAGTCCCAGAGCTCAAGGGAATGTCGTACGAGGAAAGGTTAAGGGAAATAGGACTGACGACACTGGAGGACAGAAGGGTCAGGGGAGACATGATAACGACATACAAGATACTGGGGGGGAATAGACAAGGTGGACAGAGACAGGATGTTCCAGAGAGGGGACACAGGGACAAGGGGTCACAACTGGAAGCTGAAGACTCAGACGAGTCACAGAGACGTTAGGAAGTATTTCTTCAGTCATAGAGTTGTCAGCAAGTGGAATAGCCTAGCAAGTGTAGTGGAGGCAGGAACCATACATAGTTTTAAGAAGAGGTATGACAAAGCTCAGGAAGCAGAGAGAGAGAGGATCCAGTAGCGATCAGTGAAGAGGCGGGGCCAGGAGCTGAGTCTCGACCCCTGAAACCACAATTAGATGAGTACAATTAGGTGAGTACACACAGGTCGCAGAGCACCTGGAACGGAGCAAGACTATAAACGCCAACAGCACGGTTTCGTGGAAGGCAAATGCTGTGTCACAAACTTCCTGGAGTTTTGGAGTAACTGAAGTAAGACACGAGAGGGGTGGGTTGACTGCATCTTCTTGGACTGCAAGAAGGCCTTCGGCACAGTTCCTCACAGGAGATTGGTGCAGAAGCTAGAGGATCAGGCGCATATAACAGGAAGAGCACTGCAATGGATCAGAGAATACCTGACAGGGAGGCAACAACGAGTCGTGGTATGTGATGAGGTATCACACTGAGCACTTGTGACGAGCAGGGTCCCACAGGGGTCAGTCTTAGGACCAGTGCTATTTCTGGTGTAAGTGAATGACATGATGGAAGGGTTAGACTCAGAAGCGCCCCTGTTCACAGATGATGTGAAGTTAATGAGGAGAATTAGATCAGATGAGGATCAGGTAGGACTCCAAAGAGATTTGGACAGGCTGGACACCTGGTCCAGCAACTTGCTTCTCAAATTTAACACGCAAAGTGCAAAGTAATGAAGATCGGGAAAGGCAAAGAAGACTGCAGATGGAGTAGAGGCTAGGCGGCCAAAGACTGCAAACCTCACTCAAGGAGAAAGATCTTGGGGCGAGTATAACACCGAGCATGTCTCCAGAAGCACACTTCAACCACATAACTGCTGCAGCATATGGGCGCCTGGCAAACCTGAGAATATCATTCCGATACCTTGGTAAGGAATCGTTCAAGACACACTACACCGTGTACATCAGGCACATACTGGAGTATGCAGCACCTGTTTGGAACCCACACTTGATCAAGCACGTCAAGAAATTAGAGAATGTGTAAAAGTTTGCGACAAGGTCAGTTCAATAGCTAAGGGGAATGTCCTACAAAGAAAGGTTGAGGGAAATCGGCCTGACGATACTGGAGGACACGAGGGTTAGGGGAGACATGATAACAACATACAAAATATTGTGTGGAATAGACAAGGTGGACAGAGACAGGATGTTCCAGAGGGGGACACAGAAACAAAGAGTCACAATTGGAAGTTGAAAATCCAGATGAGTCAAAGGGATGTTAGGAAGTATTTCTTCAGTCATAGAGTAGTCAGGAAGTAGAATAGCCTAGCAAGTTAGGTAGTGGAGCCAGGAACCATACATAGCTTTAAGATGAGATATGATAAAGCTCATGGAGCAGCGAGAAAGATCTAGTAGCACTCAGTGAAAAGGAGGGGCCAGGAGCTGAGTATCGACCCCCTGCAACCACAATTAGGCGAGTACACACATGCAGACACATGCAGACATGGGTCACAAGGCTCCGAGAACCTTAGCGTTTTTAGGGCCTGCATTAGCTGCTAGCAGTAACCAGTGGTAGTGACGTCAGTGAACAACCCTACAAGTGATAACCTAAGTTATTAGTAAAAAAAAGAGGTAAGGAGAAGCCTGAAATTATATAACAAAACTTCAAAGTGCCAATTCGTTAGGGGCCTAGTGGACTCCCATTGTCACACAGTTACAAATATACAAAGATCAAAGTGAATGTGGAACAAGGTGTTCAAGAATTACGAGAGGTTGGTTAACAAGTGAAATGGGGGGGGGGGCAACATAATAAATAAAGGGAGAAAAGAAAAAAATATATAACTAGTGAAGGTGGCAGGAATAGGTCTTCTTGAAGCGGTGATGTCATACCAGGTTGTGTACAATTATATATAAAAAGTGTAGCTTACCGAATGTGAAGTGTATTCTACCAAAAGTGAAAAATGAAAACAATTGAGGAGCACGGGATGTACGAGTATAAATGGATATAACTATCACGGGTGAAGGATTTTCAAAATAGTGTTAAAAAGCCTATGTGTACGACAATGGATCAGTAACTGGCAACTTGGCATCACCCCGCTGCCACACCGCAAGTACTTCTCACTTATTGTGATTGCATGTTGTCAGATTCTGGTCTCTGTACGCTGTTAGATACTGGTCACTCACTCCTGCAAGCTATTACCAGAATTAGAGTAGAAACAGCATAGATAAGGTGGAGATAGGATTCATGAGGATTAACCAACGAGGATTAACCAACAAACACATGCACACACACACACTAGTACAAGTGTAGACACTTGTAGAAGCTGAAAGAGGCTAAGTTTTAGAATTACTAGTATTATTATTGTACTTTATTAGTAGTATAGATTTTATTAGTAGTATGGATAAGTTTTTGAATTACTAGTATTACTATTGTACTTTATTAGTAGTATAGATTTTATTAGTAGTATGGATAAGTTTTTGAATTACTAGTATTACTATTGGTATTTTATTAGTAGTATGGATACTTAGAAGTGAGGAGCATTATTTCTGGGCGCGCGCACACACACACACACACTGCAATGGATCAGAGAATACCTGACAGGGAGGCAACAACGAGTCATGGTACGTAATGATGTATCACAGTGGGCACCTGTGACGAGCGGGGTCCCACAGGGGTCGGTCCTAGGACCAGTGCTATTTTTGGTATATGTGAACGACATGATGGAAGGGTTAGACTCAGAAGTGTCCCTGTTTGCAGACGATGTGAAGTTAATGAGGAGAATTAAATCTGATGAGGACCGGGCAGGACTTCAAAGAGACCTGGACAGACTGGACACCTGGTCCAGCAAATGGCTTCTCGAATTTAATCCTGCCAAATGCAAAGTCATGAAGATAGGGGAAGGGCACAGAAGACCACAGACAGAGTATAGGCTAGGTGGCCAAAGACTGCAAACCTCACTCAAGGAGAAAGATCTTGGGGTGAGTATAACACCGAGCATGTCTCCGGAAGCTCACATCAATCAGATAACTGCTGCAGCATATGGGCGCCTGGCAAACCTGAGAACAGCATTCCGATACCTGTAAGGAATCATTCAAGACACTGTACACCGTGTATGTCAGGCCCATACTGGAGTATGCAGCACCTGTTTGGAACCCGCACTTGATAAAGCACATCAAGAAACTAGAGAAAGTACAAAGGTTTGCGACAAGGTTAGTTCCAGAGCTAAGGGGAATGTCCTATGAAGAAAGATTAAGGGAAATCGGCCTGACGACACTGGAGGACAGGAGGGTCAGGGGAGACATGATAACGACATATAAAATACTGCGTGGAATAGACAAGGTGGACAAAGACAGGATGTTCCAGGGAGGGGACACAGAAACAAGAGGCCACAATTGGAAGTTGAAGACAACAAATGAGTCAGAGAGATAGTAGGAAGTATTCTTCAGTCATAGAGTTGTAAGGCAGTGGAATAGCCTAGAAAATGACGTAGTGGAGGCAGGAACCATACACAGTTTTAAGACGAGGTTTGATAAAGCTCATGGAGCGGGGAGAGAGAGGGCATAGTAGCAACCGGTGAAGAGGCGGGGCCAGGAGCTAGGACTCGACCCCTGCAACCACAAATAGGTGAGTACAAATAGGTGAGTACACACTGATAACAATAACAGTACACATGACTGACTATGCATCCACACACACACACACACACAACACACACACACAAAACACACACACACACACACACACACACACCCCACAGCCATGTAAATGGTCCCTTCACAACCATACACCCCCAACCTACCCAACCCACTAGACATCCTGTCCCACTCTCCATCACTTTGTCCCCCCTCTAACCATCTCTTCCCCTCATAACTCCCCAACACACGAACACACACACACACACACGCAGTCTTAAGGCACCCCTTTTTAAGCGGTCACTATCCCCCACCTTCCCTCCCCCCTCACTCCCATCCTATCACTTTGTCTCTCTCTCATCCTCACCATCCATCCATCTTCCCTCTCTCTCACCTCTCTCTCTCTCATCCTCATCTTCCATCCACCTTCCCTCTCCCCAGTCTCTTCCCCCCCCTCTCTCTCTCCCCCTCTCCTCTCCCACCTTCGTCTGCCATCCCTTTGGCAGACGAAGGTGGGAAGGATGATTGGGATGCAGAGCTCAAAAAAAAAAGAAGACTGGTGAAGGAAGCTACAAGAGCTTGGAAGGAGGATGGAGATGATAGCTGCAGAGAGCATGTGGGAGCAACATGCCATAATAGCAGAAGCCAAGATACAGCGCTTAGAAGAGGAACTGAGTAATCTGAAACAGCCTAAAGAAAAAAATAACAGTACAGACATATCATCAGGAACTTCTACATCATACACAGACATGGGGACTGGAGGGAGCGAGAAAGCTATATTGTTTGCATAGGTCCTGTCAGACTCACATGTGGCCAAGGCAAAGACAAGGAGCACACTAGGAACAAATGAGAGCTTGGGAGACATTGAAGGAACTAGGATATATGCAGGAACTCTACCAGACTCCTGCAGGGGCCACGAACAACTGAGTAGGAAAGACAGACCAATGAGTAATGGGGTCTCAGCTAGGGAAGGGACTGAAAGAAGGAATGTTCCAAGGAAAGGAACTAAAACACCTCAGAGGATGCAATGGGAGACACAGTGGAAGAAATGGAGAGATCAGTTTTTGTCTATGGGCTCCAAGAAGCCGAAGGGGAAACCTACGATGAAAGAAAACAGGAGGAGATAAAAGCAATTGAAGGTATGAACACAATAGGGGAGGGCGACACGACACAGGTGGCAAATTTTCAGAGAATTGGTGTGGTTTGTAAGGAGAAGGAAGCGGCCTCTCAAAGTAATTTTCAAGGCAGAATCAACTCGAACCATGATCCTGCAGGAGAAAGCATGGCTGAGAGACAACCTGGAATTCCAGAGTATGTATCTTGACTGAGACAAAATGCAAGAAGAAAGGAGAATACTGAGAGAGTGCAAAAACGAAAGGACGAATGAGAGGAAGTGACAAAGAAAAGCAAAATAACCCAGACACAGGTGGAAGGGCAAACACACCCTCCAGAAACACCAGCAGAAAGACTCCAACCACAACAACCCCAAGGCAACTGAACAATCTATGCCAACAATCACACACCAATCCCTCTGTACCCACTCCCCACACCACAAACCCCAACCCTACAGCAACCCCCTATGGGAACTCTTCCCCCACCACAACCCCCATGGGCCTCAGCCAGGGTTCTTGCTCTCCCAACTCCAATATCCTCCCAGGACCACGGTTTTGGAACAGAAGTTGAAGTTTGGTACATGAATGCGGATGGAATAACGAACAAATATGAACAGTGGCGTGAAAGAATCAATGAGAAGTCCCCAGACATCATAGCAGTCACAGAAACGAAACTCAATGAGACAATAACAGATGCAATCTTCCCACCAGGATATCAGGTCCTGAGGAAAGACTGAAGGACCAGAGGGGGAGGAGGGATTGCACTGCTCATAAAACACCAATGAAAATTTGAGGAAATGGGAGGCATAGATGAGATTGGAGAGAGAGAATACATAGTAGGTACACTTCAGTCTGGGGAGTACAAGGTAGTCATTGCAGTGATATATAATCCACCACAGAAATGCAGGAGGCCAAGAGAGGAATATGAAGAGAATAATAGAGCAATGGTGGACACACTGGCTGAGGTGGCAAGAAGAGCTTACTTGAGCAGAGCAAAGTTACTGGTTATGGGCGTTATCAACCACAGGGAGATTGACTGGGAAAACCTGGAGCCACATGGGGGTCCTGAAACATGGAGAGCCAAGATGATGGATGTGGAACCGGAAAACCTTATGCATCAACATGTTAAGGATACTACCACAGAGAGAGGGAAGGATTAACCAGTAAGACTGAACCTTTTGTTCACCCTGAGCAGTTCAGACATTGAGGACATCATATATGAGAGGCCCCCTAGGAGCTAGTGACCACGTGGTTCTGTGCTTTGAATACATGGTAGAGTTATAAGTGGAGATGGTGACAGGAGTGGAATGGAAAAAGCCAGATAAATTGGGGGACCACATAGGTTTGAGGAACTTCCTGCAAGAGGTTCAGTGGGATAGAACTGGTAGGAAAGTTGGTAAATGAAATGATGGAATACGTAACAACAAAATGCAAGAAGGGAGAGGAAAGGTTTTTTCCCAAGGGCAACAGAAATAATGCGAAGACCAGAACGAGTCGCTGGTTTACCCGATGGTGTAAGGAGGCAAAAACCAAGTGATATAGAGAATAGAAAAAGTATAGAAGGCAAAGAACACAGGAAAATAAGGAGATTAGTCAAAGAACCAGGAACGAGTGTGCACATATAAGGAGGGAGGCCCAGTGACAATATGAAAATAATGTAGCATCGAAAGTCAAGTCTAACCCGAAACTACTGTATAGCCACATCGGGAGGAAGACAAGAGTCAAAGACCAAGTGATCAGGCTGAGGAAAGAAGGTGGGGAACTCACAAGAAATGATCATGAGGTATGTGAGAAGCTCAAAATGAGATTTAAGGAAGTATTTACAGTAGAGACAGAAATGGCTCTGAGAAGACAGCAAAGAGGGAAACACCAACAAGGAATATACCAACAGGTGCTGGATGACATACAAACAATGGAGGAGGAGGTGCAGAAGCTAAGTTACCTCGATACCTCAAAGGCGAGTGGACCGGACAACATCTCCCCATGGGTCCTTAGAGAAGGAGCAGAGATGCTGTACGTGCCACTAACCACAATCTTCAATACATCCCTTGAAACTGGGCGACTACCTGAGGTATGGAAGACGGCAAATGTAGTCCCCATTTTTAAGAAAGGAGACAAACACGGTACTAAACTACAGACCAGTGTCTCTGACATGTATAGTATGCAAAGTCATGGAGAAGATTATCAGTAGGAGAGTGGTGGAGCACCTGGAACGAAACAACATTATCAACAACAACCAGCACAGATTCATGGAAAGCAAATCCTGTGTCACAAGTCTTCTGGAGTTTTATGACAAGGTAACAGAAGACGCTGAGGTCAGTGGTCACCTGAGGTCATACCTGTCCTAAGCTCGCTGGGAGTTAGCATGGGGTGTTACCAAGCACCATGGCTTGTTGTAGTGTTTTAGAATCTCAGATTAAAGTGTTGAAGGAGGTTCTACTTCTTCAGGAGGAAAATAGGAGGCTGAAGCTTCGCCTAGATGAGTTTGCGAGTGAGTGTGAGAAGGATTTAGCTGGTGAGGAGGAAATGGTCACTAGCAGTGATAGTGGCAGCCGCGTTAAGTGGCAGTGGTTCACAGTTCAGGAAGAAGGAAGATAAGGGGGGTTAACAGAGAAGATGTGAATGAAGGAAATCGATTCTCTGTTCTCCAGGACGAGTGCACTTTAGTGGTTAGTGAGGTTGAAGGTACCACTGATTCCCCTGTTAATCAAGGCAAGAATGTTTTAATTGTAGGAGACTCTCAGGTAAGATATATGGGCTGTGCTTTTTGAAACAGACAGAAATGTCAGACAGAGTGTGTGCCTTCCTGGAGCTGGTGTTGGTGACATAGTCTGCAGGTTGGATAATATTGTCAGGTAATCGGAACAAGACCATTATCTGCCTTAGTGCTGGGGGTAATGACATTGGGAAGGGCAGGAGACAGGAGCTGCTGGATAAGTACAGGTCAGCCATAAAAGTTGTTAGGTCTAAGGGAGGGATCCCAGTCATACGTAGCATCTTGCCTTGAAAGGGAGTGGGCAATGAATGGATGTCTAGGGCAATTGGTATAAATTGCTGGCTGGACAGGTACTGCAAGGAACTTGCAATCCCATTCATTGATAACTGGGACCTCTTCTTTGGCAAACATTATATGTATGCAAGGGATGGGGTTCATCTCCCTGGGGATGGAATGGCTGCATTAGCCAATTCGATTGAGAGAGTAATTGATGACTTGTCTAGGAATTTAAACTGATAGATTATAGAGGTATGGGTGTTTGTGGGAAACAATCAGGGTGCAGTTTTTGGGTTAAAACAGCAGTTATTACCGGGATACCTCAGGGATATGTTTAAAAGACAATATTCAAAATAAATCTGCTAGTAATGGCAAATCAATTGATCAACAAACAAAGAGAGATAGCAGAGGGCAATGAGTGATTAGCTCCCTTAAGGCTTACTATACAAATAGGAGTCTAAGAAATAAGATAGATGAGCTAAGATTACATGCAAGTGTAGGTAATATAGATATTGTTGCTATAACAGAGACCTCGTTCAACCTGATAGAGAAATGCCTTCTGAATGCAACATACAGGGTTATAAACTATTCCGCACTGATAGGGTCAACAGGAATGGTGTTGGAGTGGCGTTGTAAGTCAGGAAATATTTAAATTGTTGCCTTAGACATGATATAAGATTAGAAACATTGAACACAGAATCTGTTTGGCTACAGTTTATCGAGAGTCGTGACAAATTAAGTTTGGGCGTGATTTATGCGGCCCCAAACCTTGATAGGGAGTGCAGTAAGATGTTATGGGACGAAATTCATAAGGCATCCAGTTATGAATTTACTAACTTTTTTCACTAAGGTGTTTGTGGAGGTAGATCATGGTAATGAATATGATATTGTGTATATGGACATCAGTAAGGCTTTCGATAGACTTCCACATCAGAGGCTATTGAGGAAACTTAAGGCACACGGAATAGGAGGAGAATTTTTTCCTGGGTAGAGGCATGGCTGACAAATAGGCAGCAGAGAGTTTGCATAAATGGGGAGAAATCAGAATGGGGGCACGTCACAAGTGGTGTTCCTCAGGGGTCAGTGTTGGGCCCGTCGTCGTTCACAATTTACATAAACGATATAAATGAGGGAATAAATAGCGACATAAGCAAATTTGCTGATGACACCAAAATAAGCCTTCCAATTCATTCTAATGAGGACACTAGAGCACTCCAGGATGATTTGAATAGACTGATGCAATGGACGGAGAAGTGGCAGATGCAGTTTAATATAGACAAATGCAAAGTTCTAAGTGTTGGACAGGAAAATAACCATGACACATAAACTAAATAATGTAGATCTTAATACTACTGATTGCGAAAAAGATTTAGGAGTTCTGGTTAGCAGTAATCTAAAACCAAGACAACAGTGCATTAGTGTTCGCATTAAAGCTAACAGAATTCTTGGCTTCATATCTAGAAGTATAAATAATAGACGTCCTGAGGTTGTTCTTCAACTCTATATATCCTTGGTTAGGCCTCATTTAGACTATTCTGCTCAGTTCTGGTCACCGTATTACAGAATGGATGTAATTGGTCTGGAAAACGTACAGAGGAGGATGACAAAGATGATCCCATGTATCAGAAATTTCTACTATGAGGATAGACTGAGGGCCCTGAATCTGCACTCTCTCGGCGTAGAATTAGGGGGGATATGATCGAGGTGTATAAATGAAAAACAGGAATAAATAAAGGGGATTTAAATAGCATGCTGAAAATTTCCAGCCATGACAGGACTCGCAGCAATGGTTTCAAGTTGGAAAAATTCAGATTCAGGAAGGATATAGGAAAGCACTGGTTTGGTAATAGAGTTGTGGATGAGTGGAACAAACTTCCGAGTCCAGTTGAGGCTAAAACGTTGTGTAGTTCTAAAAATAGGCTAGATAAATACATGAGTGGGTGTGGGTGGGTGTGAGTTTGAACGGACTAGCTTGTGCTGTTGGGTCTGGTGCCGTGCTCCTTCCTTGAGTGGAGGTGACCAGACTGGGTAGGTCATTGGGCTAATCCGGGGGGGGGGGGAATGGATCTGCTCCTCATAGGTCAGTAGGCCTGTTACAGTGTTCCTTCTTTCTTATGTTCTTTCTTTCTTAAGACACGAGAGAGAGGGATAGGTCGATTGCATTTTCCTAGACTGCAGGAAGGTCTTCAACACAGTTCCTCACAAGAGATTAGTGCAAAAGCTGGAGGATCAGGCACGTATAACAGGAAGGGCACTGCAATGGATCAGAGAATACCTGACAGGGAGGCAACAACGTGTCATTATACGTGATGAGGTATTACAGTGGGCACCTGTGACGAACGGGGTCCCACAGGGGTCAGCCCTAGGACCAGTACTATTTTTGATATATGTGAATGACATAATGGAAAGGATAGACTCTTAAGTGTCCCTGTTTGCAGATGATGTGAAGCTAATGAGAAGGATTAAATCGGATGAGGATCAGGCAGGACAACAAAAGAGGCCTCGACTGGCTGGACACGTGGTCCAGCAACTGGCTTCTCGAATTCAACCCTGCCAACTGCAAAGTCATGAAGATTGGGAAGGGCAAAAAAGACCGCAGACAGAGTATAGGCTTGGTGAACAAAGGCTGCAACCCTCACTCAAGAAGAAAGATCTTGGGGTGACCATAACACCGAGCACGTCTCCAGAGGCATACATCAGCCAGATAACTTCTGCAGCATATGGACGCCTCTCAAATCTGAGAATAGCGTTCCGATACCTTAGTAAGGAATCGTTCAAGACACTGTACACTGTGTACATCAGGCCCATACTGAAGTATGCAGCACCAGTTTGGAGCCCAAACCTGTTCAAGCATGTCAAGAAATTAGAGAAAATCCAAAGGTTTGCAACAAGGCTAGTTCCGGAGCTCAGGGAAATGTCCTACGAAGAAAGGTTGAGGGAAATCGGACTCACGACACTGGAGGACAGGAGGGTCAAGGGAGACATGATAACATACAAAATAATTCATGGAATAGACAAGGTGGACAGAGGATGTTCCAGAGAGGGGACACAGAAACAAGGGTTACAATTGGAAGTTGAAGACTCAGGCGAGTCACAAGTATGTCAGGAAGTACTCTTTCAGTCAGAGTCGTCAGGAAGTGGAATAGCCTAGCAAGTGATGTAGTGGAGGCAGGAACAATACATAGCTTTAAGACGAGGTATGACAAAGCTCATGAAGCAGAGAGAGAGAGGACCAAGTAGTAATCAGTGAAGAGGTGGGGCCAGGAGCTGGATCTCGACCCCTGCAACCACAATTAGGTGAGTACAATTAGGTGAGTACACACACACACACACACACACACACACACATGGCGGCTATAGTGTAATTGGTCACAAGGCTAGGAGAATCTTAGTGTTTTTAGGGTGTACATTAGCTGTTAGCAGCAACCAGTAGTAGTGACAACGTCAGTGAACAACCCTACAAGTGATAACCGAAGTTAATAGTTAAAAAAAAGAGGAGAGGAAGCCTGAAATTAAACAACAAAATCTGAAAGTGCCAAATCATTAGAGGCCTAGTTGGCGCTGTTTGCCACACAGTTACAAATATACAAAGTACAGAGCAAGTACAAACGACATAAGATCAAAAAAATTAAGAGAGGATGGTTAATGTGAAACTGAGGTAGCATACAGCGAGTGTGGACAAGCTAACGAGAAAAAGAAAAATATATATAACCAGTGAAGGAGGAAGCAGTAGGCCTCCAGGAAGTAGTGCCGCCATAGCAGGTTGGGTGTCATTACAAATAAGAAGTGTTACCAAAAGTGAAGTGTAATTTACCAAAAGTAACAATATACAAGTGATAAGTGTAGTAAATAAGGACTCAAACGGGCAATGAGAACAGAATTATTGAACAGAAGAGAGATATTAGTATTATTGTATTAATATACTGATATTAGCATTACTGGTATTACTATTGTTTGGGGTAGTACTATTAACATGTTGTTTGTATATTGATATACGTGGGTACACTAAGGACTATAAACACACACACACACACACACACACACACACACACACACACCCATGCCACATCCAATGCCCCCACCCACTACATTAACAAACTTCCCCCCCACAGCAACAACCCATGTTCCTTACCAGGTCTCCCACTTCCCCAACCCCAATATACTTCCCAGACCACAGTCTTAGAAAAGAAGTTGAAGGTGTGGTATACAAATGCAGATGGAATAACAAACAAGTATGAGGAGTGGCACGAAAGAATCAAAGAGACATCCCCAGACATAATAGCACTCACAGAAAAAAAACCCTCGCCAGAATAATAACAGATTCAATCTTTCCATCCGGATTCAAATCTTCAGGAAAGACAGAGGGAGGAGAGGGGGAGGAGGAGTTGCACTGCTCATTAAAAGCCAGTGGGGTTTGAGAAAAGGGAAAGGGAAAATGGATGGCATGGGCGAAAGGGACTACTTAGTAGGAAACAATCCAGTCTGAGGGACACAAGTGATAATTGCAGTAATGTACAACCCACCACAGAACTGCAGGAGGCCAAAGAGAAGAAACGATAAGAGCAACAGAGCAATGATCAACACACACCCGAGGTAGCCAGGAAAGCCACATGGGGGGACAAAGTTTAACTAGTTATGGGTAAAATTCAATCACAAGGAGATTGACTGGGAAAACCTGGAGCCCATGGGGGCCCGAAAACATGGAAGGCCAGATGTTGGAAATGTGGTTCTGGAGAACCTCATGCATCAACATGTTAGAGAATACCAAAAAAGAGAGAGAGGAGGGGATAAAACCAGCAAGGTTGGACCTTGTATTCACCATGAGTAGTTGGGAATCGAGGATATCAGTATGAAAGGCCCCGGAGCAGGATCATGGGGTTCTGTGTTCGACTACTGTTGAGCCCAAGGGGAGAGAGTAGCAGGATAGGCTGGGAAAAACCAAATACAAAAGGGGAATACTCAGGCATGAGGACTTCCTTCAAGACTTCAGTGGGAAGGGAATGACGGGAAAACCAGTACAAGAAATGATGGACTATGTAGCAACAAAATGAAAGGGAGGCAGAGGAGGGGTTAGTTCCAAGGGAAACAGAAATAATGGGAAGAACAGAACGAGTCCTTTGTTCACCCAAAGGCGTAGGGAGGCAAAAAACTAGGTGTACTAGAGAATGGAAAAGGTACAAAGACAAAAGAACTCAGGAAAATAAAGAATCAGCCAAGAGCCAGAAACGAATATGCACAGATAGAAGGGAGGCTCAGAGACAATATGAAATGACATAGCATCAAGAAAAGGGCTGACCCGAAGCTGTTGTACAGACCACATCAAGGGAAAACAACAGTCAAGGACCAGTAATCAGACTGAGGAGGGTGAGGGAATTCACAAGAAACGACCCGAAGTATGTCAGAGCTCACACAAGATTTAAGGGGTTATTTACAGGGGAAAACCAGTAGGACCCCAAAGAAATCAAACGGGGGGCACACCAGCAAGTGCTGGATGAGGTACATATAACCAAGGAGGAGGTGAAGGAAGCTGCTATGCGAACTTGAAAACCCTCAAAGGCGTGGTCCCAGCAACAATCTCTCCATGGTCCTTAAAGAGGGAGCAGAGATATTGTTGTGGACCCAATTAACAAAGATCTTCAACACATCATTTAAACTGGGCAACTCCCTGAGGTATGGAAAATGGCAAATGAGTCCCAATTTTTAAAAAGGAACGGGGCATGGGGAAACTAAACTACAGCCCTGTATCACTACGGGTATAGTATGCAAGGTCATGGGAAGATCATAAGGAGGAGGTGGTGGGGACCTGAAAGAAAAAGTGTATAATTGAAAACCCAAAGCACGGTTTTCAGGGAAGGAAAATCTGTGTACAAACCTACTAGAGTTTTATGACAAGGTAAACAGAAGAAAGGGACAAGGAGGAGGGGTGGACGCTTGCGTATTTTTGGACTGCAAGAAGCTTTCGACACAGTTCCCAAAAGAGGTACTGCAAAAGCTAGAGGGGACAGGCACACATAACAGGAAAGGCACTGCACTGGATCAGAGAATATCTGACAGGGAGGCACAACGAGTCATGGTTCGCGAACAGTGTCAGAGTGGGCGCCTGTGACAAGCGGGGTTCCACCAGGGCAGTCCTAGGACCTGTGCTGTTCTTGGTATACGTGAACGACATAACGGAAGGGATAGACTCAGAAGTGCCCTTGTTTGCAGACGATGTGAAGTTAATGAGAAGAATCGAATCGGACGAGGATCAGGCAGGACTACAAAGAGATCTGACAGGTACAAGCCTGGTCCAGCAACTGGCTCCTTGAATTTAACCCTGCCAAATGCAAAAGTCATGAAGATTGGGGAAGGGCAAAGAAGACCGCAGACACATATAGTTTAGATGGCCAAAGACTGCAAACCTCACCAAGGAAAAAGATCTGGGGTGATATAACACCGAGCATTTTCTCTGAGGCGCACATCAATCAGATAACTGCTGCAGCATACGGGCGCCTGGCAAACCTACGGATAGCGTTCCGATACCTCAGTAAGGATTCGTTTAAGACTCTGTACACCATCTACGTCAGGCCCATACTGGAGTATCATCACCAGTTTGGGGAATCCACACCTAGTCAAGCACGTCAAGAAATTAGAGAAAGTGCAAAGTTTGCAACAAGACTAGTCCCAGAGCTACGGGGATTGTCCTATGAAGAAAGGTTGAGGGAAATCGGCCTGACGACACTGGGGGCCCCAGGAGGGTCAGGGGAGACATGATAACGACATATAAAATACTGCGTGGAATAGACGAGGTGGACAAAGACGGGATGTTCCAGAGATGGGACACAGACACAAGAGGTCACAATTGGAAGTTGAAGACTCAGATGAATCAAAGGGATGTTAGGAAGTATTTCTTCAGTCATAGAGTAGTCAGGCCATGGAATAGCCTAGAAAGTGATGTGGTGGAGGCAGGAACCATCATAGTTTTAAGGCGAGGTATGATAGAGCTCATGGGGCAGGGAGAGAGAGGACCTAGTAGCAATCAGCGAAGAGGCGGGGCCAGGAGCTATGACTCGACCCCTGCAACCACAAATAGGTAAATAGGTGAGTACACACACAGTACAGTGCTCAGGCTGTAGAAGCTGAGTATTGGCATTATAAGTATAGTATTGTTATTGTTAGTATTATTAGTATTGCTATTAGTACTTGTTAGAATATTAAGACATACGAGGGTCAGGCGCAGATTATTCTCGGGAACACGAGCATAAAACGGTGTCTCCAATAACAGTCTCCCCCCCCACCCCCCTCAAGGATTCCCTATTCTTAACTCTGGCCCACAAGACACCCACTCCACCCGATCAGGCATTCCCCTCACCCTCCCTATTCTCACCCACCTACAGACACTCTCTCTCTCTCTCTCTCTGCCCTCTACATCTTCCTTTTCTTTCCCTCTCTCCCCCCCATCCCCCCCACTCCCATCTGCTTTTCCTTCCTCCCTTCCCCCTTTTTTCGCTCTAAAAAACAAAATGGTAACTCAGAGGACTCGAAGACCCCAGGGATCAGAGGGAACTGGTTCTCGTAGGAAAGAATGGATGGAAGCGCAATGCAAAAGCATGGAGCAAGAGTGGGTGAGAAAACTAGGAGAGCTTGCTGCAAAAATGGAGACAGAGCTTTCTGTGAGACTGGAAAAGAAGTTGGAGGAGGAGAAGCAGCTTTGGGAGTCCCAAGTCAAAGCAGCAGTAGCCAGGATAAGGGTCCTAGAATATGAGGTAAATAGGCTGAAGTGAGCTAGAGGGGTATTGACCAGAGGAGGCACAGCAACTGAAGCTAGTACACCCCTACTGAACAAAGGGCCCAACGGGAAGGAGACATAACTTACGCTAAGGTTCTATCAGTCCTATCAGCCCACCAAGCAGGGTCAAGGAATGAATGGGGAGAGCAGCTGGGTGCAGGTGGTGAGGGGAACAGGTCATGTGCAGAGGCACGACCATGCCACCAAGAGCTAGAGGAAAAAATAAGGGAGAAAATGGCCATGTACAGACAGAAACCAGGCACACAGAGGGAAAGGCAATGGGAGGAGGAGAGGATGAAGTCAGTGATTATTCATGGGCTTCAGGAGAGTGAGGGAAGGACATGCGGTAGGCAGAAACACAGGAGATTGAGATCAAAGAAATAGGTGAAGAGGAAATGTCTTACAATTGGAAATTTTAGGAGAATGGGGGGGGGGTACCCGAAGGGGGAAGAAAAGACCAATGAAGCTGATTTTCAGGATAGATACAATGCAGAACAGGATCCTCCAAGATAAACCACAGTTGAAGGATTCGGCAGCATACAAGAGGATGTTCCTAGACCGAGACAGAACAGTAACAAAACGACAACAGCTGAGGGAGAGGACACAAAAGCAAAAGGAGCTAGGAGGAGAGACAAGGACAGAATCAGCAGAGGACAACCAGAGCAGGGCAGAGCAACAAGAGCAAGCACACACAGAACCCCCAGAATCCCACAACCAATCATGGTATCCCAACAAAGACCACAATCCACACTCACAGCCCCCACCCAACACTATGCTGTAGAATCCTGCAGTACACTGCAAGGTCCCACACTCTCACAGACCCCCCAAAACACGGTGCTGGAGAGGAAACTGAAGGTATGGTACACCAACGCTGATGGAATAACAAAAAAGTGGGAGGAATGACACGAAAGGGTCAAAGAGGCATCACTGGACCTCATAGTCCTCACAGAAACCAAGTTCACAGGTATAACAGATGTCATCTTTCCAACAGAATATCAGATACTGAGGAAAGACAGGAAACAGAGGGGGTGGAGGAGTGGCACTGGTCAGAAACCGATGGGATTTTGATAAGCTGGAGAGAGGAGACAGAGAAGAAGCAAGAAGTACTAATGCTTCAGTCTGGGGGTCCCAAGGTGGTAATTGCTGTGATGCATAACCCACTATAGAACAGCAGGAGGTCAAGGTAAGAGAATGATGAGAGTAATAGAGCAATGGTTGACACACTGGCTAAAGTGGCCAGAAGGGCTCATGTGAGCAAGGCAAAGCTACTGATCATGGGTGACTTCAACCACAAGTTATTCGATTGGGAGAACTTGTATCCACGTGGGGCCCAAGAAACGTGGAAGGCTAAGATGAGGGAGGTGGTACTTGAAAACCTCATGTACCAACACGTAAGGAACACTACCAGAGAGGAGAGGATGAATCAGCAAAACTAGACCTGGTATTTACCTTGAGTAGTGAAAGTATTGAGGACAACACATATGAAAGACCCCTGGGGGCCAGTGATCTTGTGGTTTTAAGCTTCGAATACATAGAGTTACAAGTGGAGGGGGAAGCAGGAAAAGGTAGACGAATGAAGCCAAACTACAAGAAAGGGGACTCCGCAGGAATGAAGAACTTCCTGAACGGGGTTTAGTGGGGCAGAGAACTGGCAGGAAAGTCAGTAGATGAGATGATGGAATATGTGACAACAATATGCAAGGAAGCTGAAGAGAGGTTTCTGCCCAAGGGTAACAGGAATAATGAAAAAGCCAGGATGAGCCTGTGGTTCACCCAAAGGTGCAGGGAGGCCAAAACCAAATGCACTAAGGAATGGAAGAAGTATAGAAAGCAAAGGACCCATGAGAATAAGGAGACCAGTTGTAGAGCCAAAAATGAATGTGCACAGGTAAGACAGGAGGCCCAAAGGCATATGAGAATGGCATAGTAGCAAAAGCCAGATCTGACTCAAAACTGTTGTACAACCACATAAGAAGGAAAACAACAGTCAAGGGCCAGGTAATCAGGCTGAGGAAGGAAAGAGCAGAGGTAACAACAAACGACTGTGAAGTATGTGAGGAACTCAACAGTAGATTCAAAGAAGTGTTCACAGAGGAGACAGAAGGGCCTCCAGAAAGGCAAAGAGGTGGGGTACACCATCAAGTGTTGGACACAATACATACAACCAAGGAAAAGGTGAAGAGGCTGTTAAGCGAGCCAGATACCTCAAAGGCGATAGGGCTGGATAGCATCTCTCCATGGGTCCTGAGAGAGGGAGCAGAAGTACTTTGTGTACCCCTAACAACTATCTTCAACATATATATCAATACAGGACGACTACCGGAAGTGTGGAAGACAGCAAATATAGTCCCAATTTTTAAAAAAGGAGACAGACATGGAGTACTGAACTATAAACCAGTGTTACTGACATATATAGCATGCAAAGTCATGGAGAAGATTACCAGGAGAAGAGTGGTGGAGCACCTAGAAAGGAATGAGTTCATCAATGACAACCATCACGGTTTCAGGGACGGGAAATCCCTGCATCACAAACCTACTGGAGTTCTATTACAGGGTGACAGCAGTAAAACAAAGAGGGGTGGGTAGACTGCATTTTCTTGGGCTGTAAGAAGGCGTTTGACACAGTACCACACAAGAGATTAGTGTAGAAACTGGAGGACCAGGCAGGGATAACAGGGAAGGCACTACAGTGGATCAGGGAATACCTGTCAGGAAGACAACAGTGAGTCATGGTACGTGGCAAAGTGTAAGAGTGGGCACCAATAACGAGTGGGGTGCCACAGGGATCAGTCCTAGGATCGGTGCTGTTTCTGGTATTTGTGAACAACATGACGGAAGGAATAGACTCCAAAGTGCCTTTTCTCGATCTTTGCATTTGACGGGGCTAAATTCTAGGAGCCAGTTGCTGGACCACGCATCCAGCCTGTCCAGGTCTCTTTGTAGAACTGTTTGAGCCACATCTAATTTAATTCTCATTAATTTCACATCTGCAAACAGGGACACTTCCTAGTCTATCCCTTCCGTCATGTCATTCACTTATACCAAGAATAGCACTGGTCCCCGGACTGACCCCTGTGGGACCCCGCTCGTCACAGGCGCCCATTGTGATACCTCATCAAGTACCATGACTCGCTGTTGCCTCCCTGTTAGGCATTCTCTGAGCCACTGCAGTGCCCTTCCTGTTACAGGTGCCTGATCCTCTAGTTTCTGTGCTAATCTCGCTTGAGGAACTGTGTTGAAGGCCTTCTAACAGTCCAAGAAAATGTAATCAACCCACCCTCTCAAGTCTTACTTCAGTAACCTTGTCAAAAACTCCAGTAGGTTTGTGACACAGGATTTGCCTTCCATGAGTCTGTGCTGTCTGTCATTTATACTCTTGTTCCTTTCCAGGTGCTTCACCACTCTCCTCTTGATGATCTTCTCCATGACTTTGCATACTCTACACGTCAGTGACACTGATTTATAGTTTAGTGCTTCGTTTCGGCCTCTTTTTTTAAAGATGGGGACTACATTTGCTGTCTTTCATACTTCAGACAGTTGCCCAGTTTCAAGGGATGTGTTGAAGATTGTGGTTAGTGACACACAGTGTCTTTGCTCCCTCTCTAAGGACTCATGGAAAGATATTGTCTGGTCCCACCGCCTTTGAGGTATCAAGGTCACTTATGAGCTTCTTCACCTCCTCCTGGGTTGTGTGTATTTCATCCAACACCTGTTGGTATATCCCTTGTTGGTGTACCCCTCTGTTCTGTCTTCCCAGTGCACCTTCTGCCCCATTGTAAATACTTCCTGAAATCTCGTGTTGAGCTCCTCACATACTTCTTGGTCGTTTCTTGTGAGCTCCCCACCTTCTTTCCTCAGCCTGATTACCTGGTCCTTACTGCTGTCTTCTTCCTGATGTGGCTGTAAAGCAGTTTCGGGTCAGACTGGATTTTCGATGCTATGTCGTTTTCGTACTGCCACCTGGCCTCCCTTCTTATCTGTACATACTTTTTTCTGGCTCTTCGAATAATTTCCCAATTTTTCTGGGTCCTTTGCCTTCTGTACTTTTTCCATTCTCTAGTGCACTTTGTTTTTGCCTCTTTACACCATCGGGTAAACCAAGGGCTCGTTCTGGTCTTCCCATTATTTTTGCCTCCTTGCATTTTGTTATGTAGTCCATCATGTCGTTTACTGACTTTCCTACCAACTTTCTTTCCCACTAAACCTCCTGCAGGAAGGTCCTCATACCTGTGCAGTTTCCCCTTTTATAGTTTGGCTTTTCCCTTTCTTCTCCTGTTACCCTCTCCACTTGTAGCTCAACTATGTATTCAAAGCTCAGAACCATGTGGTCACTAACTCCAAGGGGCCTTTCATATGTGACGTCCTCGATGTCTGAGCTACTCAGGGTGAACACGATGTCCAGTCTTGCTGGTTTATCCTCCCCTCTCTCTCTAGTAGTGTCCTTAACATGTTAGTGCATTAGGATTTCCAGTACCGCATCCATCATCTTGGCTCTCTATGTTTCGTGACCCCCATGTGGCTCCAGGTTTTCCCAATCAATCTCCTCTTGGTTAAGTCACCCATAACCAGTAACTTTGCTCTACTCGAGGGAACTCTTCTTGCCACCCACCAAATTCCTCTCTTGGCCTCCTGCAATTCTGAGGTGGGTTATACATCACTGCAATGACTACCTAATGTTCCCCTGACTGAACTGTACAAAGTTTATACCATCCTGTCTGTACACACTATGCAATTCCTTTCTCCAATCACGTCAATTCCTTCGATTTTCTGATATCCCCATCGGTTTTTAAAGATCAGGGCAGCCCCTCCTCCTTTGCTCCTTCTATCCTTCCTCAGGATCTGATATCCGGATGGGATGATTGTGTCTTGTTATTGTCCCAGTGAGTTTTGTTTGTGTGACTGCTATGATGCATGAAAGGTACTGGAGGAGGCTGTGTTTGTTCTTACACATTGGTCTGATTTCTCCTGCTCCCCTCCTTCCTTGCCTCCCATTCCTCCTTGCTACATTGCACCCTCTCTTTCAGTATCATCCTTTCTTCTTGTTTTCTGTCCCGGTGGAGGTACACATTCCGGAACTCCTGATTGTTCCTTAGACGTGCTTTCTCCTGCAGGATCCGGTTTCGAGCTGACTCTGCCTTGAAAATCACTTTGACTGGACGTTTTTTTCCTCTCGCAAACCACCCAATTCCACGAAAATTTGTCACCTGGGTCACATCTTCCTCTCCTTTTGCTTTCATGATGCTTTCAATCGGTTTTTTCCTCCTGTTTCCTTGCTTCGTATGTGTCCCCTTCTACTTCTTGGAGCCCATAGACAAAAACTGCCCTCTCCCTCTCGTCCTCCCACTGGACTTCCATGAGCATCCTCTCATTTGAATTAGTTCCTGCCATTGATGCATTTCTTCCTACTGTCTCTTCCCTATCTGGCGTCCCTGTGCACATGTATACTTGAGGATATATTTGTGTTTGTATGTAGGTAGTTGGCAATATTCCAAGATCATATATAACAATGCATTAGGAGTTTCAAGGAGATCAAGTTTGTAAAGGGAAACAAACACAGATCTCCTTAACTTCGTAAAGTTACTCTCAAATTAGTTTTCAAACATATATACACACACACATATATATATATATATATATATATATATATATATATATATATATAATATATATATATATATATATATATATATATATATATATGCATATGCACAGCATATCTATGTATAGGTGTGTATGTATATCCGAGTGCAATTTCGTTCATATGGACATGTGTTGATACCCATGCTTGTACATATGGTAACATGTCTTTCGTGTTGCAATAAATACAGAAACAATAGGATTCTGTAGAATCGTTCCCCTGAATGAATCAGTCTGGATTTCTTACTTTGCAAGTCCTGATGAATGATAGCACTAGGCCTATCGTGTTGATTCCAACACGAAAGACCTAGAACCATCATTAAACTCTACATGTGGTTATGTTTCATTTTCTATTGCTCCTTCACGATTACTGCATATACACGTGAATGTATTCATATGTATATGAATAGCTGCATGCATGGTAATACAAGGATACAGATCAACCCAATCAAATACTGTAATAACGGAAGAGAAATACTCTGTTGTCATTTCCTGTAAAGTGTTTCAACTCGCAAACCTTCAGTCTTCAGTGTGTTTCCGGTGCTGGCTTTTGCCAAGCTGGTTTTGTCGTTTATAATAAATCACTGATATAAAGAACTGATCAAAACGAAGCTCACACAAGTCATTTTCGTAAGAAAGAACACAGTAGACCATAACAGTAGAAGGAATGTGTCGTGCTGTTATGTATAGATATGCGACTATTCATTTTAATCCGCACAGCGAATATTCGTAGATATGTTATATGCTAAGAGATACTGGTTAACAGTGGTATAAAGTGGAAATTTACCTTACTAATGGTGGACTAACTATTCCATAATAGCTGTCACTTCTCACATACCTGAAAGATAAATAGTGCTTTTTAGAACACGATTCATGCCACTGATTTTCCATTCAACCTGCACCTTCAACAAGCACTTCCAGTTATACCTTTTATCCTCCATCTGCCTTAAGCGTTCCCAGTTATACTTTATAACCTCCACCTTCTTCAGTCATAGCTTGCACCTTCTTCAATCATAGCTTGCACCTTCTTCAGTCATAGCTTGCACCTACTTCAATCATAGCTTGCATCTTCTTCAATCATAGCTTGCACCTTCTTCAATCATAGCTTGCACGTTCTTCAATCATAGCATGCATCTTCTTCAATCATAGCTTGCATCTTCAATCATAGCTTGCACCTTCTTCAATCATAGCTTTCATCTTCTTCAATCATAGCTTGCACCTTCTTCAGTCAGAGCTTGCACCTTCAATCATAGCTTTCACCTTCTTCAATCATAGCTTGCACCTTCTTCAGTCATAGCTTGCACCTACTTCAATCATAGCTTGCATCTTCTTCAATCATAGCTTGCACCTTCTTCAATCATAGCTTGCACGTTCTTCAATCATAGCATGCATCTTCTTCAATCATAGCTTGCATCTTCAATCATAGCTTGCACCTTCTTCAATCATAGCTTGCATCTTCTTCAATCATAGCTTGCACCTTCTTCAATCATAGCTTGCACCTTCTTCAATCATAGCTTGCACCTTCTTCAATCATAGCTTGCACCTACTTCAATCATAGCTTGCATCTTCTTCAATCATAGCTTGCACCTTCTTCAATCATAGCTAGCACCTTCTTCAATCATAGCTTGCATCTTCTTCAATCATAGCTTGCATCTTCTTCAATCATAGCTTGCACCTTCTTCAATCATAGCTTGCACCTTCTTCAATCATAGCTTGCATCTTCTTCAATCATAGCTGGCACCTTCTTCAATCATAGCTTTCATCTTCTTCAATCATAGATTGCATCTTCTTCAATCATAGCTTGCACCTTCTTCAATCATAGCTTGCACCGTCTTCAATCATAGCTTTCCTCTTCTTCAATCATAGCTTGCACCTTCTTCAATCATAGCTTTCATCTTCAATCAGAGCTTGCATCTTCTTCAATCATAGATTTCATCTTCTTCAATCATAGCTTGCACCTTCTTCAATCATAGCTTTCATCTTCTTCAATCATAGCTTGCACCTTCTTCAATCATAGCTTGCACCTTCTTCAATCATAGCTTGCACCTTCTTCAATCATAGCTTCCACCTTCTTCAATCATAGCTTGCACCTTCTTCAATCATAGCTTGCATCTTCTTAAATCATAGCTTGCACCTTCTTCAATCATAGCTTGCACCTTCTTCAATCATAGCTTGCACCTTCTTCAATCATAGCTTGCACCTTCTTCAATCATAGCTTTCATCTTCTTCAATCATAGCTTTCATCTTCTTCAGTCATAGCTTGCACCTTCTTCAATCATAGCTTGCACCTTCTTCAATCATAGCTTTCATCTTCTTCACTCATAGCTTGCACCTTCTTCAATCATAGCTTTCATCTTCTTCAGTCAGAGCTTGCACCTTCAATCATAGCTTTCATCTTCTTCAATCATAGCTTGCACCTTATTCAGTCACTGCTTGCACCTTCTTCAATCATAGCTTGCACCTTCTTGAATCATAGCTTGCACCTTCTTCAATCATAGCTTGCACCTACTTCAATTATAGCTTGCATCTTCTTCAATCATAGCTTGCACCTTCTTCAATCATAGCTTGCACCTTCTTCAATCATAGCTTGCATCTTCTTCAATCATAGCTTGCATCTTCAATCATAGCTTGCACCTTCAATCATAGCTTGCATCTTCTTCAATCATAGCTTGCACCTTCTTCAATCATAGCTTGCACCTTCTTCAATCATAGCTTGCACCTTCTTCAATCATAGCTTGCACCTACTTCAATCATAGCTTGCATCTTCTTCAATCATAGCTTGCACCTTCTTCAATCATAGCTTGCACCTTCTTCAATCATAGCTTGCATCTTCTTCAATCATAGCTTGCATCTTCTTCAATCATAGCTTGCACCTTCTTCAATCATAGCTTGCACCTTCTTCAATCATAGCTTGCACCTTCTTCAATCATAGCTTGCACCTACTTCAATCATAGCTTGCATCTTCTTCAATCATAGCTTGCACCTTCTTCAATCATAGCTTGCACCTTCTTCAATCATAGCTTGCATCTTCTTCAATCATAGCTTGCATCTTCTTCAATCATAGCTTGCACCTTCTTCAATCATAGCTTGCACCGTCTTCAATCATAGCTTTCATCTTCTTCAATCATAGCTTGCACCTTCTTCAATCATAGCTTTCATCTTCTTCAATCATAGCTTGCACCTTCTTCAATCATAGCTTGCACCTTCTTCAATCATAGCTTTCATCTTCTTCAATCATAGCTTGCACCTTCTTCAATCATAGCTTGCACCGTCTTCAATCATAGCTTTCATCTTCTTCAATCATAGCTTGCACCTTCTTCAATCATAATTTCATCTTCTTCAATCATAGCTTGCACCTTCTTCAATCATAGCTTGCACCTTCTTCAATCATAGCTTTCATCTTCTTCAATCATAGCTTGCACCTTCTTCAATCATAGCTTGCACCTTCTTCAATCATAGCTTGCACCTTCTTCAATCATAGCTTCCACCTTCTTCAATCATAGCTTGCACCTTCTTCAATCATAGCTTGCATCTTCTTCAATCATAGCTTGCACCTTCTTCAATCATAGCTTGCACCTTCTTCAATCATAGCTTGCACCTTCTTCAATCATAGCTTGCACCTTCTTCAATTATAGCTTTCATCTTCTTCAATCATAGCTTTCATCTTCTTCAGTCATAGCTTGCACCTTCTTCAATCATAGCTTGCACCTTCTTCAATCATAGCTTTCATCTTCTTCACTCATAGCTTGCACCTTCTTCAATCATAGCTTTCATCTTCTTCAGTCAGAGCTTGCACCTTCAATCATAGCTTTCATCTTCTTCAATCATAGCTTGCACCTTATTCAGTCACTGCTTGCACCTTCTTCAATCATAGCTTGCACCTTCTTCAATCATAGCTTGCACCTTCTTCAATCATAGCTTGCACCTACTTCAATTATAGCTTGCATCTTCTTCAATCATAGCTTGCACCTTCTTCAATCATAGCTTGCACCTTCTTCAATCATAGCTTGCATCTTCTTCAATCATAGCTTGCATCTTCAATCATAGCTTGCACCTTCTTCAAACATAGCTTGCATCTTCTTCAATCATAGCTTGCACCTTCTTCAATCATAGCTTGCACCTTCTTCAATCATAGCTTGCACCTTCTTCAATCATAGCTTGCACCTACTTCAATCGTAGCTTGCATCTTCTTCAATCATAGCTTGCACCTTCTTCAATCATAGCTTGCACCTTCTTCAATCATAGCTTGCATCTTCTTCAATCATAGCTTGCATCTTCAATCATAGCTTGCACCATCTTCAATCATAGCTTGCATCTTCTTCAATCATAGCTGGCACCTTCTTCAATCATAGCTTTCATCTTCTTCAATCATAGCTTGCATCTTCTTCAATCATAGCTTGCACCTTCAATCATAGCTTGCACCTTCTTCAATCATAGCTTTCATCTTCTTCAATCATAGCTTGCACCTTCTTCAATCATAGCTTGCATCTTCTTCAATCATAGCTTTCATCTTCTTCAATCATAGCTTGCACCTTCTTCAATCATAGCTTGCACCTTCTTCAATCATAGCTTTCATCTTCTTCAATCATAGCTTGCATCTTCTTCAATCATAGCTAGCACCTTCTTCAATCATAGCTTGCACCTTCTTCAATCATAGCTTGCATCTTCTTCAATCATAGCTGGCACCTTCTTCAATCATAGCTTGCACCTTCTTCAATCATAGCTTGCATCTTCTTCAATCATAGCTTTCATCTTCTTCAATCATAGCTTGCACCTTCTTCAATCATAGCTTGCACCTTCTTCAATCATAGCTTGCACCTTCTTCAATCATAGCTTGCATCTTCTTCAATCATAGCTTGCATCTTGTTCAATCATAGCTTGCATCTTCTTCAATCATAGCTTGCATCTTCTTCAATCATAGTTTTCATCTTCAATCATAGCTTGCACCTTCTTCAATCATAGCTTGCATCTTCTTCAATCATAGCTTGCACCTTCTTCAATCATAGCTTGCATCTTCTTCAATCATAGCTTGCATCTTCTTCAATCATAGCTTGAATCTTCTTCAATCATAGCTTGCATCTTCTTCAATCATAGCTGGCACCTTCTTCAATCATAGCTTGCACCATCTTCAATCATAGCTTGCATCTTCTTCAATCATAGCTTTCATCTTCTTCAATCATAGCTGACACCTTCTTCAATCATAGCTTGCACCTTCTTCAATCATAGCTTGCACCTTCTTCAATCATAGCTTTCATCTTCTTCAATCATAGCTGGCACCTTCTTCAATCATAGCTTGCACTTTCTTCAATCATAGCTTGCATCTTCTTCAATCATAGTTTGCATCTTCTTCAATCATAGCTTGCATCTTCTTCAATCATAGCTTGCATCTTCTTCAATCATAGCTTGCATCTTCAATCATAGTTTGCATCTTCTTCAATCATAGCTTTCATCTTCTTCAATCATAGCTGGTACCTTCTTCAATCATAGCTTTCATCTTCAATCATAGCTTGCATCTTCTTCAATCATAGCTGGCACCTTCTTCAATCATAGCTTGCACCTTCTTCAATCATAGCTTGCACCTTCTTCAATCATAGCTTGCATCTTCTTCAATCATAGCTTGCACCTTCTTCAATCATAGCTTGCATCTTCTTCAATCATAGCTTGCATCTTCTTCAATCATAGCTTGCATCTTCTTCAATCATAGCTTTCATCTTCAATCATAGCTTGCATCTTCTTCAATCATAGCTGGCATCTTCTTCAATCATAGCTTGCACCTTCTTCAGTCATAGCTTGCACCTTCTTCAATCATAGCTTTCATCTTCTTCAATCATAGCTGGCACCTTCAATCATAGCTTGCACCTTCTTCAATCATAGCTTGCATCTTCTTCAATCATAGTTTGCATCTTCTTCAATCATAGCTTGCATCTTCTTCAAACATAGCTTACATCTTCTTCAATCATAGCTTGCATCTTCTTCAATCATAGTTTGCATCTTCTTCAATCATAGCTTTCATCTTCTTCAATCATAGCTGGCACCTTCTTCGATCATAGCTTTCATCTTCTTCAATCATAGCTGGCACCTTCTTCAATCATAGCTTGCGTCTTCTTCAATCATAGTTTGCATCTTCTTCAATCATAGCTTGCATCTTCTTCAAACATAGCTTGCATCTTCTTCAATCATAGCTTGCATCTTCTTCAATCATAGTCTGCATCTTCTTCAATCATAGCTTTCATCTTCTTCAATCATAGCTGGCACCTTCTTCAATCATAGCTTTCATCTTCAATCATAGCTTGCATCTTCTTCAATCATAGCTGGCACCTTCTTCAATCATAGCTTGCACCTTCTTCAATCATAGCTTTCATCTTCTTCAATCATAGCTTGCATCTTCTTCAATCACAGCTTGCACCTTCTTCAATCATAGCTTGCATCTTCTTCAATCATAGCTTGCATCTTCTTCAATCATAGCTTTCATCTTCAATCATAGCTTGCATCTTCTTCAATCATAGCTGGCACCTTCTTCAATCATAGCTTGCACCTTCTTCAATCATAGCTTGCACCTTCTTCAATCATAGCTTTCATCTTCAATCATAGCTGGCACCTTCTTCAATCATAGCTTGCACCTTCTTCAATCATAGCTTGCATCTTCTTCAATCATAGTTTGCATCTTCTTCAATCATAGCTTGCATCTTCTTCAAACATAGCTTGCATCTTCTTCAATCATAGCTTGCATCTTCTTCAATCATAGCTTGCACCTTCTTCAATCATAATTTGCATCTTCTTCAATCATAGCTTGCACCTTCTTCAATCATAGCTTTCATCTTCTTCAATCATAGCTTGCATCTTCTTCAATCATAGCTTGCATCTTCTTCAATCTTAGCTTGCATCTTCTTCAATCATAGTTTGCATCTTCTTCAATCATAGCTCTCATCTTCTTCAATCATAGCTTGCATCTTCTTCAATCATAGCTTGCATCTTCTTCAATCATAGCTTGCATCTTCTTCAATCATAGCTTGCATCTTCTTCAATCATAGCTTGCATCTTCTTCAATCATAGTTTGCATCTTCTTCAATCAAAGTTTGCATCTTCTTCAATCATAGTTTGCATCTTCTTCAATCATAGCTTGCACCTTCTTCAATCATAGCTTTCATCTTCTTCAATCATAGCTTTCATCTTCTTCAATCATAGCTTTCATCTTCTTCAATCATAGCTTGCATCTTCTTCAATCATAGCTGGCACCTTCTTCAATCATAGCTTGCATCTTCTTCAATCATAGCTGGCACCTTCTTCAATCATAGCTTGCATCTTCTTCAATCATAGCTTGCACCTTCTTCAATCATAGCTTGCACCTTCTTCAATCATAGCTTGCACCTTCTTCAATCATAGCTTGCACCTTCTTCAACCATAGCTTGCATCTTCTTCAATCATAGCTGGCACCTTCTTCAATCATAGCTTGCATCTTCTTCAATCATAGCTTGCACCTTCTTCAATCATAGCTTTCATCTTCTTCAATCATAGCTTGCATCTTCTTCAATCATAGCTGGCACCTTCTTCAATCATAGCTGGCACCTTCTTCAATCATAGCTGGCACCTTCTTCAATCATAGCTTGCACCTTCTTCAATCATAGCTTGCACCTTCTTCAATCATAGCTTGCACCTTCTTCAATCATAGCTTGCACCTTCTTCAATCATAATTTGCATCTTCTTCAATCATAGCTTGCACCTTCTTCAATCATAGCTTTCATCTTCTTCAATCATAGCTTGCATCTTCTTCAATCATAGCTTGCATCTTCTTCAATCTTAGCTTGCATCTTCTTCAATCATAGTTTGCATCTTCTTCAATCATAGCTCTCATCTTCTTCAATCATAGCTTGCATCTTCTTCAATCATAGCTTGCATCTTCTTCAATCATAGCTTGCATCTTCTTCAATCATAGCTTGCATCTTCTTCAATCATAGCTTGCATCTTCTTCAATCATAGTTTGCATCTTCTTCAATCAAAGTTTGCATCTTCTTCAATCATAGTTTGCATCTTCTTCAATCATAGCTTGCACCTTCTTCAATCATAGCTTTCATCTTCTTCAATCATAGCTTTCATCTTCTTCAATCATAGCTTTCATCTTCTTCAATCATAGCTTGCATCTTCTTCAATCATAGCTGGCACCTTCTTCAATCATAGCTTGCATCTTCTTCAATCATAGCTGGCACCTTCTTCAATCATAGCTTGCATCTTCTTCAATCATAGCTTGCACCTTCTTCAATCATAGCTTGCACCTTCTTCAATCATAGCTTGCACCTTCTTCAATCATAGCTTGCACCTTCTTCAACCATAGCTTGCATCTTCTTCAATCATAGCTGGCACCTTCTTCAATCATAGCTTGCATCTTCTTCAATCATAGCTTGCACCTTCTTCAATCATAGCTTTCATCTTCTTCAATCATAGCTTGCATCTTCTTCAATCATAGCTGGCACCTTCTTCAATCATAGCTGGCACCTTCTTCAATCATAGCTGGCACCTTCTTCAATCATAGCTTGCACCTTCTTCAATCATAGCTTGCACCTTCTTCAATCATAGCTTGCACCTTCTTCAATCATAGCTTGCACCTTCTTCAATCATAGCTTGCACCTTCTTCAATCATAGCTTGCACCTTCTTCAATCATAGCTTGCACCTTCTTCAATCATAGCTGGCACCTTCAATCAAAGCTTGCACCTACTTCAATCATAGCTTGCACCTTCTTCAATCATAGCTTGCACCTTCTTCAATCATAGCTGGCACCTTCTTCAATCATAGCTTGCATCTTCTTCAATCATAGCTTGCATCTTCTTCAATCATAGCTTGCACCTTCTTCAATCATAGCTTGCACCTAATTCAATCATAGCTTACATCTTCTTCAATCATAGCTTGCACCTTCTTCAATCATAGCTTGCACCTACTTCAATCATAGCTTGCACCTTCTTCAATCATAGCTTGCATCTTCTTCAATCATAGCTGGCACCTTCTTCAATCATAGCTTGCACCTTCTTCAATCATAGCTTGCACCTTCTTCAATCATAGCTAGCACCTTTTTCAATCATAGCTTGCACCTTCTTCAATCATAGCTTGCACCTTCTTCAGTCATAGCTTGCACCTTCTTCAATCATAGCTTGCACCTTCTTCAGTCATAGCTTGCACCTTCTTCAGTCATAGCTTGCACCTTCTTCAATCATAGCTTGCACCTTCTTCAGTCATAGCTTGCATCTTCTTCAATCATTGCTTGCACCTTCTTCAATCATTGCTTGCACCTTCTTCAATCATGGCTTGCACCTTCTTCAATCATGGCTTGCACCTTAATTAATCAACTTATAACCTACACCTTCAATCATTCCCAGTCGTACCTTATAGCCTGCACTTTCAATCATTCCCAGTTATATCTCATAACCTGAAGCTCATTCAAGCATTCCCATTTTTACCCATTTATACCACACCTTCAAACATTCCTGGTTATACCATTCAACTGGCTAATTTATCAATCGTGCCAAGCTATACTGTTCAACCTGCATTTTTCTACAAGTATCCTCATTACAAACCTTCAGCGAGCTTTTTCAAGCACCCTCATTTACACCTTTCAGTACCCATCTTCTTTAAGAACCTCGATTTGTATCCTTCAGCATGGACTTTAAACAAGCACCTCCAAAGATAACCATCTACACACACCTGCAACAAGCATATATCTAGAGATAAATACATCAACACACACCTTCAACAAGTGCCTACAAATGCATAATTCAGCACACACCTTCAACAAGCGCCTCCAAATACATCATTCAGCACACACCTTCAACAAGCCCCCCCTCTTTAATCCTTAAACACACACCTTCAAGAAGCACTTCCAACACACCTTGCACAAGCATTTACCTACACCTACAAATTATAAATTTCTTAACTAATTAAACAAATTACACCACAGTTCAGTTGGGAAATATAAATAATTCTCTCGGTAAGTTGAATTAAAATGTATTTCCACTAACAAACATAACGCCTTACCTCGACGGTAGATGGCGCCAGTATGACTGGTGTAACCAGGAACCTGTGGAGCCCAGGAAGAGCTGGAACCCCATGTGGTGTTGGAGCCGAAGTGGTGACGACACATGGATGCGGTTAGTAAAACACTTATCAGCATTTTTTCAGCATTTTCGTTAAATACCTCATACCAAACTTTTATGACACACTTGTGTTCAACCTTCCCTCTGTCAACCCACCCTCTGTCAACCCACCCTCTGTCAACCCACCTTCTGTCAACCCACCCTCTGTCAACCCACCCTCTGTCAACCCACCCTCTGTCAACCCACCCTCTGTCAACCCACCTTCTGTCAACCCACCCTCTGTCAACCCACCCTCTGTCAACCCACCCTCTGTCAACCCACCCTCTGTCAACCCACCTTCTGTCAACCCACCCTCTGTCAACCCACCCTCTGTCAACCCACCCTCTGTCAACCCACCCTCTGTCAACCCACCTTCTGTCAACCCACCCTCTGTCAACCCACCCTCTGTCAACCCACCCTCTGTCAACCCCCCTCAATCAACGCTCACTACATCAACGCTCACTACATCAACGCTCACTCTATCAACACTCCCTCTATCAACACTCCCTCTATCAACACTCCCTCTATCAACACTCCCTCTATCAACACTCCCTCTATCAACACTCCCTCTATCAACACTCCCTCTATCAACACTCCCTCTATCAACACTCCCTCTATCAACACTCCCTCTATCAACACTCCCTCTATCAACACTCCCTCTATCAACACTCCCTCTATCAACACTCCCTCTATCAACACTCCCTCTATCAACACTCCCTCTATCAACACTCCCTCTATCAACACTCCCTCTATCAACACTCCCTCTATCAACACTCCCTCTATCAACACTCCCTCTATCAACACTCCCTCTATCAACACTCCCTCTATCAACACTCCCTCTATCAACACTCCCTCTATCATAACTAGTGTCTAGGACACTCGCGATAACAGCACTCGCGGTAACAACGACACTCGCGGTAACAACGACACTCGCGGTAACAACGACACAAGCAGTAACAACGGCACTCGCGGTAACGACGGCACTCGCGGTATCAACGGCACTCGCGGTATCAACGGTACTCGCGGTATCAACGGCACTCGCGGTAACGACGACACTCGCGGTAACGACGACACTCGCGGTAACGACGACACTCGCGGTAACGACGACACTCGCGGTAACGACGACACTCGCGGTAACGACGACACTCGCGGTAACGACGACACTCGCGGTAACGACGACACTCGCGGTAACGATGACACTCGCGGTAACGATGACACTCGCGGTAACGATGACACTCGCGGTAACGATGACACTCGCCGTAACGACGACACTCGCGGTAACGATGACACTCGCGGTAACGATGACACTCGCGGTAACGACGACACTCGCGGTAACGACGACACTCGCGGTAACGATGACACTCGCGGTAACGACGACACTCGCGGTAACGACGACACTCGCGGTAACGACGACACTCGCGGTAACGATGATACTCGTGATACTTGTTATCGATGTTTTTGGAACACTTGTCGGCAACTCTCGTTATCAACACTTCTTATCAAGTATTACTTTCAACACTTATTTTGCAACACTAACTCTCAACACTCTCGCTCTCAGCTCTTGTTAACACTTGTTATCAACGTTTTAGTTAGCAACACATTTGTTATTAACATTCATGTAATTAACATTTTTGTTTTCAACATTTTTATTAGCACTTTATGAACACTTTTGTTCTCCATATTTATAATTCATCTGTTTAAGAACACTATCAAGTTATTAACACTGTTATAAGCTCCTAAAGCAACCTTGTTATAGGCACTTATGAATATTTTCCTTGCTAACACTTCCCACAGACACACTTGCCTCATCAATGTGTTAAATACAATACTAAACTGATTAAGTTTATATACTGTCGACTACACGACGGCCATTAAGGCTGCGTAACACTAGTGACTAGTTCAACACCTGTCCAGGAGACACTGATCACTAATATGGGATCTAAATTAATCTCCCGGTGTATGTGTAGTGATAGAGATACTGTTTCCGGTGTGTATACACATAGATACACTGTTCACAGTATGGGCAAGGGAAGATATACACATCGTGTATGTATCCATGCTGATTAATACATAGCTAAGCAGCATGTTGGTCAGTTGATGTGACGCCAGACACTGAAGACAATGTCTGACAACGTCCCCTACCGAGCTCAGAAGCTGATCATGAACCACAGGACTGAATTGAGACCTCAACATTCCTCTGAAACTTGTAAATTGTCTAAGTTGATCCGAAACGTCATGAACTTTCCTCTGTGTGCTGATTATTTGTATCTTGTTGCCGATTATTAGTATTAATCACGCTGTGTGCTCTCTGGCATTCCTGTTTCGTGACGTATGGCAAAATAATAACATGCTACATTATTCATGTTTGTTGAGTGTGTCGTTTGCTCATCGAGCGAATAATTCATGATTTTCCATTCTAAACTAACAGAGTTCACTCATGAAATCGTAATGACACGATTGCAAACAAACTATACCACGGGTGGGGTTTAAACTCGTGGTCAGAGAGTCCAAAAACTCCAGACCTTCGCGTTAGCCTTTGAACACTTTGCTGTTACATAAAATTGATTAATCATCGAAAAATATACACTAATGATGTCTGCCATTGTTAAGACAAGGACATAATGAACCCATCTCTTGCTAAGGCTCGAGAACGAGCCTTAACAAGAGGTTGTCTAATATATTTTTCCAGTGAGAACATTCGGTCCTGTTTTAAGTTCACGCGTTAAAACTTTTTATAGTTTTATCTCGTTTTTCATTTATTTAGTCTGTGGCATTTATCAGTAGTTCAGTTTTATTAATTGAAGACTATCTTATATAACTAAGCTAACATAACTTATCATAAATAACCCTATGTAAGAAACGCACATAGAAGTTACGAGGATGTGTTGCATGGTGACTTAGATGGTCAGATTCAGTGGAAGGGAAACTTGGCGACGGAGGAAGCTGAGCCATATTTTGTCCAGTTAACCATAGTCATTCGTCTCTCAACCTGCGGGCTGAGAGGACGCTTTCTGAGCCTGCTCTTGCTTACACCTGGTGGCGAACCGTGTACTACAGTACGCAAGATGGCGGATCGTCAGGGTAGAAGAGTAAACACGGTCTGTGTGGAATTTATTCGTGGCTCTCTCAGTGGTGCAACAATGCATGTCTTGTTGCCTACCATTATTCGCGACGTCTATGGCATCCCCACTGAGGAATTATATGGTGTGGCTCTCAATGGATGTCGAGGTTTTTTGTAAAATTCGCAAATGCCGGCTTTACTCCAAGATTGTGGAAGAATTTTCAAGAGAGGAAAATGGCGGTGAATTCAGCCGTAGAGGTATGCCTGCATGACGTCTCCACATACGTCACCTGGTCAAAGTAAGGAACGTGCCTTTCGAGGCGGAGGAGTATGTTATTCGGAAAGTTTTTGGTAAATACGGCACGGTACATGCAGCGACCAAGGGAGTATGGAGGGAGGGCCCATACGAGGGGCTCCCGGAAGGCTCCTGCACCCTAAAGATGACATTAAAACAGCCGATTCCATCTTACGTTTATCTAGAACACTACAGGACCCAAGTTTTTGTTCACTATGCAGGCCAACGTAAGACATGCAGGTTATGCAACTCGTATGATCATATGGCTGCTCAGTGCTCCAGACGCCTGGTTGTACGTATCCGGGAACCTTCTCCTGCGGTCCTAAGAACCGAGGCCTTTGATCTGGAGACTGGTCCATCGCCTGAACAACGACCTACGCTTTGGAGTGAGGAAGTACAACAAGAGGAGACGCGGTCTATGGCGTGTGCCACCCTGTCGGTGGACACTACAAACGTGACCACGCCACCTGTGGGGCCTACAGAGCCTGTGGAGTTGTCACAGGAAAGTTTGCTGGAGAACGTGCTAAACGATCTCCTGGATGGGGCAGAGCATAGCCCAGACGTTTCACCGGAGTGTCAAGAAGTGGTGAAGGAATTCGCCAAATATGGGAGACCAGGACGTGACTACAATGACCACGGTTGCATGAGGTGGTGGTGGAAGTCCACCAGGAGGCTTCGGCTGGTGAGGAGATGTGTGTGGAAGGTGGTTCCCGCAAACGGACGGCAGGAGTGTCGGATATGGGACGGGTCCCTGACACCGGGACAGCGGCCAGGGAAGAAAATTATGGTCGAAAGTGGCTGAGGCGCCTCTTGCAGCCGGGGTTATGGCAAGCGCCCAGCATATGGGTAGGGCACGGGGGGGTGAGGGGGGCCTTGGGAAGTCAAAGGTCAAAGAAGGTCAGTGTAATGTACGTGTGGGAACGGGAAAGACCCACAAACATAGAGGAAAACCTCCTTTTGTGAATTCAAGTGTGTTACCATCAATGTAAATGGCCTGCGGGCAGAGTTTAAGTGTGTGTGGATGGAGTGGTTCTTGCGCAGGTACGCTGTGGACGTATGTTTCATACAAGAACACAATTATAAGTTTGGGCGAGACTTACGGTTAAAAGGCTACAGAATGTATGTTAGCAGTTCTTTAAAATTAAAGGGTGGGGTAGCTATAGCGGTGAAGGAGTCCAGCCCTTGGCGTGTCTTAAGATGGGAGGAGGGGGGAGGTGGGAGGGTGGTGAGGGTACATGGGTACTGGGGTGAGGTGAGGGTTTGTTTTATTGGCGTTTACATGCCTGTGGAAAGCAACACTAAAGTTAAATAGATTTTGTGAGGGAGGATTTAACGTTTTTACGCTCGGGGTTTGCCGTTCATTACCGTCATGGGTGGGGATTGGAATTGCGTTATCCGCCATAGCGATGTTGAGCCGAGGGGGGCGGGGTGCGTTTTACCTGTCTTACGGAATCTGCTGGGGGATGCAGGGGTATTACGATGTGGTGGGGGGGGTGGGTGGGGGATGGAGCATACGTTCGTTCGCAGGGGCTATGCGGCACGCCTGGATAGACTTTATGTAACACAAGGAATTAGAGTTGGGCACGTACAGACCTTTGATGTGGGGATTTCAGATCACCGTGCAGTGCTAGCGGACTTGAACTGGGATGGAATGATCAAGGTTTATCCAGGTTATTGGAAACTGAACGTGCGGCTATTGGAGGGGGAGGGGGATGGGTCAGCTTTTTCAGGACTGGTGGAAGAATATTTGGGAAACTCGACGGGCAAGTGAATGTTTGTTGGAATGGTGGGAAACGCATGCCAAACCCGGAATAGCGAGTTATTATAAGAAACGGGGAAAAGAGGAGGCGAGGTGGAGGTATGGGCTGCAAAACTATCTGGAGGGGCAGCTAAATGATTACTATGTGGGGGGCGGGAGTAGTAGGTAGGACGACATTGAACAACTTCGTAGTCGACTTGCAGAAATTCACAATGAACGTTTCAATGCGGTTAGAGTCAGAGCAGGTATGGAAGAAGTGCTATGGGGTGACAAACCTTCGGGTTGTGTCTTGAGCAAATTTAGGGTCAGGCAACAGGCGACGTCCCTCTTGCAATTGGAAGTATGCACGGGTTTGGGTGGTTACCTTCCGGGTCAAGTACTCCTCACCACGGACAGCATGAGTTTTTATGCTGATCTATGGTTTGGGGAAAAGCTACGGAGGGGAGTAGGGGGGTCCATGAGGGCGGCCTGGTGAGGAGGGATTTCAGAAAAGTTATAAGTGACAGGGATAGAACGGTACTAGAAGGTAGAATTCGAGTGGAGGAGGTAGAGGAGGCGATTTTTAGTATGAGTAAAGGAAAGGCACCATGTATAGAATGGCATTTCGAATGATTTTTATAGGGCGCATTGGGGAAGTATTAAGCATTGTTTGGTTGATGTATTAAATTGCATGCTCACGGAGGGGAGGTTAGGTATGTCACAAAGTACGGGGTAGTTGTGTTGGTGCCCAAAAAGGGAGGGGGGAGGGGTCTGAGTGCATATAGAGCAATATCTTTATGTGCTCTGACTATAAAATCTTTACAAAAGTTTAGGAAACAGAATGAGGAAGGTTATAGGGGTCGGTTATTCACGAGGGACAGCTAGGCATACCAGGTAGGAGCATGAGGACGGACATAGTACGTATTAGGGAGTTTTGGAGGAATGTCAAGGGGGGGGGGGTCCTCGGGCTTCACTGGCAAAATGCTTATGACTGTGTTGATAAGGGATTTATTGAGGCTTATTTTATTGAAGCAGGGTTTTGGAGAGGGAATTGCAAGATGGGTGGATACCTTGTATGCCACGGCTATGGTACGCGTACAGGTAAACGGTAAATTGGGTCAGCCGGTCCGTATGGAAAGGGGTTTGAGGCAAGGGTGCCCCCTCTCCCAGCTGCTTTTTGCTTGTATGCAAAAACCCATTTTATGAGCTGGTGGATGGTGGTTTGAGGCGTGGAACGCTGAGCAGTGACCATGCAGCGCGTGTGGTCGGGTACGTAGATGATACCACAATTCTGTTAAAAGGGGAGGAGGATTTGCAGATCGTGGGATGGATTGTTGAGTTTTTTGGGGCAGAGTCAGGCATGTGCGTTAACAAGGCAAAATCGAAATTATTGGAGGTGGGTACATGGGTGGGGGGGAGGTTGGGCGAAAGGTATGGTGGTCAGTCGTGGTGCAACTTAGAATATGTGGCATTGTGTACATGGCAGATGAGAGGGAGAGCGAAGGGTAAACTCTGAATTGGTGGTAACAAGGCTTTAGATCGACTTCGGGGGTTAAGAGCTGGGGATGTCTCGTTGCAACAGAGGACAGTAGTGGGTTTAATACACTTGTTTATAGTAAAGTATGGGGTGTGGCCGCGGTGTACCCTTTAAGAGATCGGATATTCAGGAACTGCAGAGAAGGGTCTTACGTTATGTTTGGGGTTTCGGGAGGGCTTGGTTAAGTCGGGAGGTTGTCATGACCCATGTTCGTCGTGGGTGTTTAGGTCTCTTGGCTTTGGGGCCACGGGTGAAGGCCCTCTATGTAAAGCAGCGGTTCCTTAGGGCGGGCGGTGAGAAGGGCATCCGGTGGGTCGGGTAATGATCGAAATGCGTAAATGGTGGAGCGGCAGGGGATTAATAGAGTGTGAGGACATGCTGCGTTTGTTGTTAAAGTTGAGAAATGCGCAACGGATCCAGGTGGGGCAAATGGTCAGCATATGTTGTCGTGGGAAATTGTACAGGATTGTCTGTTTTTTCCGCTGTATAATTGGGGGGAAATATGGGAAGGATTTTGTAACTTAAGTTGGCACCAAGGGTTCGTGAATTGGTGTACAGATTTGTCATGGGGATTTTAGCATCAAAATCGGTCTTAAATAGGATGGGTTTGGTAAGGGGGCGGATTGCTTGCGTTGCGGTCTTGAAGAAACAGCTTTTCATGCTGTCTACTTTTGTGATACCTTTGGACAAAGTTCGTTCGTGGTTGGGGCGGGTTTTAGATTTTCTAGTGGGGAAGTATTTCAAACCTTACGGGCCTTAACATTGGACGTTAGCAGAGTTTCAAGTGAGGTACGAAGAGCAATAATGTAAGTGGTGGCTGATTTCCTCTATATCTCGTGGGGTATGCGGGAAACCGGGGGATCAGGTAGGATCAGGGCAATTGCGGCAGGTATCTACAGAACGTATTGCAGAAATAAACTCATATATGGTAGAAGTTGGGATAATATTTTTCCGGCAAAGTATCGATGTCTTACTGTTCAAATGTTGCTGCAACTGCGGGTTGGGTAAGGCAACGGGGGGCTGGACTCCCCCCGTGATAGCACCAAACGGTATGTTAGAGACTTCAGGGTAGAGTGCGGGTTTTAGGGAGTGACGTGTATGTATTATGAATGGTTCCGTACGTCTCTGTGTGTGTATGGTTGTGGCGTTGTGTGGCACTGAGATCTTGAATTACTCCTAAAATGAAGTTTTGTGGAATGTGCGACACGGTTTGTTAAGTTTATATGTGGCGTGATAGATGTTATAAGGAGTTTAGTGTTGGTAACTTACTAAAATCATAATAGACCATTTGGATATTACTTTTTCATGTTGTAATCTTGGGTTCTTTAAAATGTGTACATAGCCTAGTATTGTACCGCTATGTTGCATGTGGTGTATTATCTTGCATTTTGAGTGTGAACTTCCCGTTATGCAAGGTTGTTTTGAAAAATTTATATTTCATGATTGTCAAATTAATAATTGATATTATATTGAGGTGTATATTACTTTTACTTTTTACGTTGTATGTGTATAGGAGTGTAATGTTTCATATCTGTTTTAGTTGTAAATTTATGTTTTGTGTCTTGTTGTTCATACACTACCAACTCTTGGTGAATACTCATTAAGGTTTTGATGGGGTCAGTGTATGACCATTAATTAGGATAATTAATGTATGTTATTTAGAACGGGGACTGTACATATGTTAAGGGGGGGGAGAAGTGTCAGCTGTGTTTCTGCACTGGCAATAATGATTATTGTAAAAGGAGGGTTTGTAGGATGTGTTGTGGGTTATGTATATGGTTGTAATATGGTCATTATATATGGTGTTCATTTTCTGTACTTGGATTGTGTGCTAGAGGTTTTGCAATGTCTAGTATGGTTTAATTTTATACTCTTATACATTATTGTATTTGTTCTATGTTTTAAATCAAAATAAAAGTCTCTAGATAAAAAAATTTGTATCTATATTTGTAAGTAATACTAGTTAGGCACGTGCTAGAAGGCACAGCGAAAGTATAGTCTTGTGGAATGTATGTTACGTGTTGATAAGTTTGCATGTTGGCGTGTTAGGTGTTATAAGAAGTTTGGTGTTGTTAAGTTAATAAAATCATAATGAACCTTTGGATAATACTTATTCATGTTGTAGTCTTGGGTTCTTTTAATTATTTACATAGCCTAGTAATGTACCGCTATGTAGCATGTGGTGTATTATCTTGCATTTTGAGTGTGAACTTCACGATATGCAATGTTTTGAAAGTTTATAATTCATGGTTAACATTAATATTTGATATTATATTGGTGGTGTATATTCTTCTACTTATTACAGTGTATGTGTATAGGAATGTAATGTTTCATAACTGTTTTAGTCTGTAAATTTATGTTTTGTGTCTTGTTCATGCACTACCAACTCTTAGGTAAATACTTATTAAGGTTTTGATGAGGTCAGTGTTATGACCATTCATTAGGATAATTAATGTATGTTATTTAGAACGGGGACTGTACATACGGGGAGGGGGGGGGGAGAAGTGTCAGCTGTGTCTGCACTGGCAATAATGATTATTATAAAAGGAGGGTTTGTAGGTTATGTATATGGTTGTGGGTTATGTATATGGTTGTGGGTTATGTATATATGGTTGTGGGTTATGTATATGGTTGTGGTTATGTATATGGTTGTGGGTTATGTATATGGTTGTGGGTTATGTATATGGTTGTGGGTTATGTATATGGTTGTAATATGGCCATTATCTATGGTGTTCTTTAAATGTACCAGGATTGTGTACTAGAGGTTTTGTAATATCTAGTATGGTTTTTAATTTTATACTCTTATACATTATTGTATTTGTCCCATGTTTTAAATAAAAATATAAAAAAAAAAGTTAACCATAGATTAGCACATTTTCTTTTTAATCCACATTTCGAAAACTCTTGTACGTTCCACATCCTTCCATATACGAATTAACAATGGAAAGCTGTGTCAGTGGCAGCCTGTGTTAAACATAAACATACATAAGGATATGCCAATTCTCCCTCAATGAGCTCTTGGTTATCATTTACCTTATAATTAAACACCAATACTCATAAATACACAAGTCCCAGCTTCAGTTTTTCCCTTCATCTCTCACCGACGGTAAAGTATCTCCTTTTATACTCTTCCAGCCGCTCCTTCAGCATGCATACCTAATTATACCTTCTATCTTGCACTAGCTGCCAGCGCTCCCAGTTGTGCCCTTCAACCAGCACCTTCTACAAGCATTCTAAGGTGATCCTTTTACCTGCTTCTTCTTCAAGTATCATCAACACATTGCAGTTGTTTTCTTGCAATACAAATAATTTTCACGGTTCATTGAAACAAAGAACATTATATCTGTCTATCTTTCTATTTATCTATCTATCAATCTATTTATCTATATATGTCTATCTATCTATATAGTGTCGTGTCGAATAGGTAAAACTTGCCATTTTGGCTTAAATGGCAAAGCTCTTCTTGTCGAATAAGACAAGCGAAAATTTGTGTATGCAATAATTTCGCAAAAATCATTCTGAACCTAACGATAAAAATGTATTTCACTGTGTCTGGTTATTAATAAACAATTGTAAACTTATCTAAAATTTATTTAATTGGATTAGGCTATATTAAACTGCGCTTGTTACAGTAAGGCTAGGTAAGTTTTCTAATGTTATTTTGGTGCAAAATTATTAAGTAGTCAGTCCCTCAGCCTGTAGAGTTCTGCTTGTTGTGGGTTTGACTCGTAACTTAAATAAAAAGTTCTGCCTTCTAAAGGCTGCTCAACCTGCTGTCTAGGGGTAACATTATTTAACACTGAAAAAAACAATCACTCTAGGGCCAGCTTGTACCAACATATTATATGTGGAACATTAATTAATTATACGGAAGGACACAAAAACTCACCTATACCAAAATATATATTAACAGTAGCGTATATACAACTTACTCTACTACAACCAACATCACTACACTCCAGTACACATTTAGCTCACTAGCACTCTGCTAGTGACACAGAATATATGTATACATATTTATTAACAGGGAGGTTCCATGACACAACCTCCTCCCCCTTCTGCCGGTGTGTCTACCAGCAGGCAAAAACACCACACAACTCTCTCAAAACTTAAACAGGCTTCTGCATACTAGGGTCTTACATATAAACAAGAGAGCACCTAAACACAATCAAAACTACCTATAGTATACACACACAAAAAAACTCACTAAACCACCTACTCACATAACGCCAACCCATGACGACTTCACCAAGCCGCCGTACTTCCCGTACTCTCTCACAAACTCTTCATCTGCTCCTGTGCTGGCCACACTGACTGACCAGGAATAATACGCGTCCGGTTTCAGTACAAATCCCGGAACTATGGAGCATTTTTTATACAATATTTTTACAGCAGCACACTGCGTAATTCTCCTCGATAGTGCAGAACAACGTGAAGTTGAAGTAACGGAATGAAGACTTATGTGCAAAGGTGTGGAGCTTATGATCTTGACGACAGGATAGCAGATCCTACTAGCAGAAGCAAGACAGTAATAACTGAGAGGCAGTGTAGCAAACCTATTTGGTAGGTCCCTCTCTAATCCATCCATTCTCACTCGTAACTGATGGTCAGGCAAAAAAGTTATCAATATCCTCTGTACCATAATACCTTCGTCCTTCGCACGTTCTTTAACTGATGCCAGTAGATAAGGGCCAATATTCATGCCTACGCTTCTGAATGTTCAACACTATAGTGCTCTTCATTGATTACCTCGCTTTTTGTATATAGCTCCAGATGTTGCACATTAGTCTAATTCTTCGTATTAATATACCTAAGAAATTTTACTTTAGATAATGACCTTGATCTGAACACTTACGAAGAACATTCTAATTCTTTCAACAGGACAGAGGACATTATCCATGATGTTAATAAAAGTGCAATAAACTATATGAGTTTCCAGATAGTAATGTTAGATGCAGCTCTTGAGCCATCAAAGGTGAATGTTAATCCATAGTTGTCCACCTGTCACAAGGTTCATAGGATGTAGTTAGTCTCATAATTTTTTAAGGTATTTTAAAAAATCTCGGGTAGAAGAAGTTGTTGAACATTAGACTGAACTATTATGAAGGATATTGATGATTGATGTTGGTTTGCCGGTACTTCCGGCCCGGTCTTCTCCAGATGGCGACCCGGCGAACAATTTTTTTTTTTAGTAGTATGTCCGGTTCTCGTACCCCGGACACCAGTGGTGAGAGTCACGACTCTCACCACTGGCCTACGGACTTGAGTACTATGGAGGATATTAAAAGAAAAATGTACTCGAAACCTTTTCACTTAAAGTCATTCTTTATAAATATGACAAAGGTATACGATAACGATACACAGGTGTATAAGTTAACAATCTATTCTGCTAGTGAGCTTCGCTTCCTGACACATCTTATTTCTGTAGCACTGTAACAGACTATCTTCTGAAGCTTCACCTTCACATTGCTTACGACTATGAAGCTGAACACGTCTGATCACTTCAAAATATTACTTCAAAGTTGATAGTCTGATGACATCATCTTCAGTTCTCCACTGTCTCCATGTTTATCACCTCTGCCTTAGACTGATGAAGACTACACAGTAAGCGAAGCATCGTAATAAACATGTCTAACTGTTACAGTCGTCTTACTTGTCTGTCTTTGACACAGCTGACAAACATCTTATAATAAACATCACTGATCAATCAACTTCTTATTCTCTAATTCATAGAGAATTGCATAAGACATCAGAAATCTTAATGAAATAACAGTCCCTCAACTTTGAGTCGATATAATCAGTCCATCAATCTTGAAAAGAATACAGCATATGTGCGAAGAAGTTGCTTATATACTATAGACAAGTGAGGTGCAACAGTCGTAGGTAGTATCACACTTGACAAGTCCACATGTGGAAGTAGGTCATGCCTGAAGGTTAGGCAAGTGAAAAAATTCCCTGCATTAATTAAGATCCCAATATTTTGCTGTGTCTGACAGCAATGTAGATAAATGGTTCAGAGAACCGACAAGTTGATAAATTAGACGCAATGTCTCATTTATCAACTTGTCGGTTCTCTGAACCATTTGTCTACTTTATAATTGTGATAACTCGTCTCTTAGTTTCTGAACTGGACATAACTCTTTTTCTTTACACCAGTGATTTTCGACCTTTTCTTCAGTGATGTCTCCTACAAGTCATCACTGACAACCTGAAGTCTAAGAAAGAAATACTTGAATGTATTTGTATTAACTCCACGGTTGCACCAGATGATGTCTTCTAAACCAACTCTGGCGCAATACTTCTCCTCTCCTCTGAAGAGGAGCTGCTTCAACTACTCAAGAAAGATGTTCTTGAGAAATTACATAATCTGGGTGTCACCCCCATTCCTCCTGACAGTTACCAGGCGCAACGCACTGTTTTTGTGGCGAGAATCAACAGCTTCATGAGAGGTTGCACAGTTTGTAGATAAAATCAATCAGGAAAATCCTGATCTGAAGGTGCTTAAGGCCTATAAATGTAGCAAAACTTCAGGTATCCAACAGACACTCAAATTGATTCTTGAGACTCCTGATGACGCTAAATTCATTTGTCTGTATGGCTTGAAATGCTTTGGCACTAAATGTACCCCAGATCAAAACTCAATGGAAAGGTTTGTCATTGTCGTGAAATGTAAATGTTATGAGTTTGGTCATAAAACCAATAAGTGCAGCAGTCAAAAAACGATCTGCAGCATATGCTCTGGTGAGCATGTTTTCAAGGACTTCACTAACAGACACAACCCCAAGTGTGCCCTTTGTAATGGTAAACATCATGCTGTCTCTCTTAGCTGTCCTGTTAGAAAAACTACAGTACAAAAAATTCTGGATGGTAGGAAACAGACAAGCACTCAGAAAAACACAAATCAACCGCCTCCTAGCATGTCCCAGGCTTCATTCCCTAGTCTCCCTGGAGCTGGTGGGACTCTTACTGTCACCTCTACTACCACCTCCACCATTTCTTATGTTTAGAATACTGTCCCTCCTGCTGCGTCTCACCCCACTGCTTACCCCCAGGTACTCCAGGCACAAGGAACACCATCAATCCCTATGTCTCCATGGTCCTCAGAGGTGGATATTATGCGAGGTTCCTTGATGTTTATGTTAGCTAAGGAGGTGGCGGGTAACAATGTTAAACTCTGTTCCTCTATTTTCAATGGCTTGTTAGTGGCTAATGGGATCAGTCCTATAATAATCCCAAATAATGTGCAGTCAATTGTGGACCAGTGCCCTCATGACAGGCAGTATGTGACCTCTGCACCTACACATACGTAAACTTCACTCCACAATCAAGGCTTACCAGTTCTTGAGGACCCGATTGCAATAACACCTTAGCCCACTACGTTCACACCGCCCGCTGAACTTGCGCTATTGAAGCTAACCCTACAGTTCCAGTATTTCCCAAGGATACTTCAAGTGGACTACCACATTTCCCCTTGGAGCCCCCTCTATCTCCTGGTACCTGTTGTGCCTCTACACCCTGACACTGCGAATGCTACAACTCAGTTATCAGATGACGATTCTGATAACTGAAGAAGGGGAACTTGTCAGTACCCAGCAAACTACTCAGAACTACGCTCCTCCCCTTGATGAGTGGAGTAGGGAGAGCTTGCTAATGGACTACAGCTACAATCTCAGAAACCAATCCTCAGTTCACAGAAAGCGCGCAAACTACAAGAAATAATGGGGATTACAATTTGCAAGTTAATATTCAACATTTCTTCTGCAACCTGAATGAGAGAGCAGCAAGGGCAGACCATCATCAAATCAAATCAAATCAAAGTTTATTCTCTATAAGGATTACAATGCGGGGTTTACAGATTTTGGTTATTGTGTGGTTTACATGTAATAAAATACTAATTACAGAGGGGGCCACTAGAACACCTAGCAAGGCTAGGCATTACAGGCAAACTTAGATTAATTCGTAGCCCTAAATTATTACAAATTGTGGAGTAAGTCGACTAAATGCTAAGTGACTAAATACTAGTTTGTGAGTTTAGCAATATGAATGCTTTTGTTTTGGCACAATACATAGTTTCTATATTGGAGTATCACAGGCAAACTTGTGACTCGTTAGGAATCATTATTTTAAGATTAAGATACGTATTTCTGTGCTTATAGTCAAATGGGTGAGTGAGTGAGTGTAAGTGTGAAAAACCAGGTGGTTTTTATGTAGTTAGTTGACGGGGTGTATCAGGGAGATAAGATGTTTTCTAACGGTAGTTTTGAAGGTGATGAATGTGTCTGCAGTTCTAGAGTTTTCAGGTAGGGTGTTCCAGATTTTAGGGCCTTTGACATACACTGAATTTTTGTAAAGGTTTAGTCGGACATTGGGAATGTCGTAGAGATGTTTGTGTCTGGTGTTATGCTTGTGGGTCCTGCCACAACTATCAAGAAAGTATTTTAGGTCAAGGTTAATATTGGAATTTAAGGTCCTGCATATGTAGATTGCACAGTAGTAAGTGTGGATGTTCTGAACAAGGAGTAAGTTTAGATCTATGAAGAGTGGGGGGGGGGGGTGTTGCCAGGGATGGGATTTAGTAATTATTCTTACTGCGGCTTTTTGCTGAGTTATTATTGTCTTTAGGTGTATTGCTGCAGTTGAACCCCAAGCACAAATAGCATAGGTGAGGTATGGATAAATGAGTGAATGGTATAGTGCGAGAAGGGTATTTTGCGGCACGTAGTATCGTATCTTCGAGAGGATCCCAACTGTTTTGGATACTTTTTTTGATATATGTTGGATATGGGTGCTGAAATTCAGGTTGTCGAGGTATAGGCCTAGGAATTTGCCCTCATTATGTCTGGCAATTAGAGTGCTGTCAATCTTAATGTTTAGTTGTGCAGCACCTGCTCTGCTACCAAACATAATATAGTAGGTTTTGTCTGTGTTAAGTGTAAGTTTATTGGCTGTCATCCAAGTTGATATTTTGAGCAGCTCCTCATTAACATTGGTGTTGAGGGTGGCAAGATTAGGGTGAGAGATGACATAAGTCATGTCGTCAGCAAAGAGAATGGGTTTCAGGTGTTGGGATACGTTTGGAAGATCATTGAGGTAAATGAGGAAGAGCAGGGGTCCAAGGATACTTCCCTGTGGAACTCCAGTATCAAGTGGCCGCGTTGATAATGCTGTGTCGTTAATGGTGACATACTGATATCTATTAGTAAGGTAGGATTTGAAATATGCAAGCGCATGGCCTCTTATACCATAAGGTCAAGTTTGTGGAATAGGATGCCGAGGTCTACTGTGTCAAAAACTTTTCTTAGGTCAATAAAAATTCCTAGTGGATATTCCTTATTTTCCAATGCTGTGTAAAGCAGGTCTAGCATTTTTACAATTGCATCATTAGTGCTTTTATTTTTCCTGAAACCAAATTGGCAGGGGTTAAGTATGTTTTGTGCCGTTATAAATGAATACAGTCTCCTGTGCACTAGTTTCTCTAAGATTTTGGATAGCAATGGTAAGTTTGATATTGGCCTATAGTTGTTTACATCTGTAGGGTCACAACCTTTATGTATTGGTGTAACTCTTGCTGTCTTGAGTAGTTTCGGGAAAGTGCTAGTTTCTAGTGACTTGTTAAAAAGTAATGAAATAGCATGCGAGAGGACATGGGCCGCTCGCTTGTACAATAATGGTGGGACATGAGACAGGTTCCCTGATTTATTTTTAAGTGACTTTATAATATCGGTGACTTCCGTGGGCTCAGTTGGTACAAGATAGAAGGAATTTGGGAAATTCCCATCTAGACATTCCCCGGCATGGGCGTTGGTACGTGGGATTTTACTGGCAAGATTAGATCCTATGGTTGAGAAGAAGTCGTTTATCTTGTTAACTGTATGAGTGGGATGTAGTGGTGTTTCGTTAGGTTTAGTTAGGACAATATTCTTGTTTTTTTTTCAGTTTTTTGGGTGCCCAGAATCTGAGAGAGTGTTTTCCAGGTCTGTTTTTATATCTCCTCTTGTGTCAGTGAATCTGCTTGAGTAGTACAGTTGTTTGGCTTTCTTTATTACTTTGGTGAGAACTGATGAATAGTGTTTGAGAATATCTTTGTGTATTAAGCCCTGTCTATATTGCTTTTCATATTGGTGTTTCTTATCAATGGATTTCAGAATGCTGCTGGTTAGCCATGGGCAACCGAGCCGTTCATTCGTGATCTGTTTCGTTTTTATAGGACAATGTTTGTTGTATAGTCTAAGTAATTTGTTAAGAAAAAATGTCTGTCCATTGGCCTTGAAGAATTCTGTAGGCCAGTCAACAGTCTCTAGGTAGGCCAAGGTTGATGTTGAAGTCTCCAGCTAAGAGAAGGTGGTGCTTGTTCATTTGTCTGTTTGTTATTAGTGCCTTTAATTTATCACTGAAATTTGGGATGTTTGTTTGGGGTATCCGGTAAATGGCACCGATTGTTATAGGTGTCTTAAGGTTTTTTACAGTAAAATTAGCAAAAGTGTATTCCCCATATTCATCACTAAAGCAAGTGGTGCTAATACAAGATAGCTGGTTGGAGTAATAGATTGCAATACCATCCCCATGTAAAGTTACACCGGAGAAGTGGCAGAATCAGTTTCATATTGACAAATGCAAAGTTCTAAATGTGAGACAGGTAAATAACCATGACACATATAAACTAAATAATGTAGATCTTAATACTACTGATTGTGAAAAGGATTTAGGAGTTCTGGTTAGCAGTAATCTAAAACCAAGACAACAGTGCATTAGTGTTTGCAATACAGCTAATAAAATTCTTGGCTTCATATCTAGAAGTATAAATAATGGAAGACTTAAGGTGGTTCTTCAACTCTATATATCCTTGGTTAGGCCTCATTTAGACTATGCTGCTCAGTTCTGGTCACCGTATTACAGAATGGATATAAATGCACTGGAAAACGTACAGAGGAGGATGACAATTTGATCCCATGTATCAGAAATCTCACCTATGAGGATAGACTGAGGGCCCTGAATCTGCACTCTCTCGAAAGGCGTAGAATTAGGGAGGATATGATCGAGGTGTATAAATGGAAAACAGGAATAAATAAAGGGGATTTAAATAGTGTGCTGAAAATTTCCAGCCAAGACAGGACTCGCAGCAATGGTTTCAAGTTGGAAAAATTCTGATTCAGGAAGGATATAGGAAAGCACTGGTTTGGTAATAGAGTTGTGGATGAGTGGAACAAATTCCCGAGTAGTTATTCAGGCTAAAACGTTGTGTAGTTTTAAAAATAGGTTAGATAAATACATGAGTGAGTGTTGGTGCATGTGAGTTGGACCTGACTAGCTTGTGCTGCTGGGTCTGGTGCCGTGCTCTTTCCTTGAGTGGAGGCGACCAGACTGGGTGGGACATTTGGCTAATCCAGGGGGGGGGGTCATTGGGCTAATCCGTGGGGAGGGACATGAACCTGATCCGCATGGGTCAGTAGGCCTGTTGCAGTGTTCCTTCTTTCTTATGCCCTTATGTAATCTACTGTCGAGAAATCGAGAGGGCTCCATAGCGGAGTGGTCGTCCTAGTTAAACTAGAGTATACCTTTCGTAACATATACATTGACGAAGACACCATTCTTCCAATAGAACTGACGACCTCATATGGTCAGTTAATAGTTGGAACTGTCTATTTTCCTCCTAGACAGTCATATATAGAGTCCATACCCCTTCATGGGATACCGAGTAGGAATGTTCCCACAGGTGATTTTAACACCCATCACCCCACCCTCTTCAATTGTAGAGCCGGACATCCACTGGGTGACTTAAAGGGGCAACAGCATTTTAATATAATGACAGCGCGACACCTGTCCTTTCATGGCCATTTCTTATATTCATATGTAGGCCCTCGTCTGGGGATACCTGATGTACTCGACTAACAGAGATTGTGACTTCTACTATTGCAGGGTCTCTCCTGGTGGCAACGTGGGTTCCGACCACATCTCTGTTATCAGTACTCTGCAAACATCACCGTTTAGGATACCCACTCCTCCAAAACTTAAATTGAACTCTCTAGGATTTGAACCATTCAGAGAATACCTGTGCCATGATGATACCGTCTCGCTTGATGACCAGCCTTCAACTGCAATTGACGAAGCAATCACCTCCTTGCGCGAACGAATAATAGAGGCAACTCATGCGATTTGTCAAAAAACTACATTAAAGCTCTACCAGCAATATGAAGCTAATATAGGAATTAAAGACTCCATGAAGAATTCTAAAACAGAATGTAGCAGGCACTACCTAACAAATCAGCCCACACGGGCTATATTGCAGAGGTTGAGGAGAGAGTTAATTACCCTGATCTCACAGCACAAGAGCAAGTTATATAAATATCTTGTTCTTCAAGCTAACCAGTACAAATGTCAGCCTGCAAAGTTCTGGATCAAAATCCGCCAGGTTTTAGGGGCCAAACACAAGGCTTCTAGCTATTTAACGGGTTCCTTCCTTGATGATGAGGAAGTGGACATAAAACTTGATGATCCAGAAGACCAAACCAATCTGATGGGTGAAGTGTGGGCGAAATTTCTCACACACAATGCGAGTAGAAAATTCAATAATACCCATTATCAATGGGTCAATGACTGGAGGGACGACAACCAAGCTGATCTCCACTCGCTACCTTAAATTGACATATCTACTCTTGAAGAAGACCATCCTCTTACAAGACCAATCACCCTCAGAGAGATGTGTCAGGTTCTCGGAAGAATGCATAATAAAGCCCCTGCCCTATCAAGTATAACAGTAAGGCAAGTAAAGTTCTTACCCAGATTTGCAAAATGTCTCTAGTAAATATTTTAAGTGCTGTCTTGGCTAGAGGAGGATGGGTGCAGGAGGGAAGAGGAGTAATTGGTGTTACGAAGAGGTAAAGGGTGCGATAAAAGAGGAAAAGATAGCTTATGAGATGTTTTTACAAAGCAGAAGTGATATAAGACGGACGGAGTATGTAGAGAGTAAAGGAAAAATGAAGAGAGTGCAAAAGGAGAGCAAATGATAGAGTGGGAGAGGCACTGTCAACAAATTTTATTGAGAATAAGAAATTTTTTTGCAGGTAAACAGGCTAAGAAATCTTAGGGAATGAATGGATTTGTCAGTTAAAACCAGAGTAGGGGAGTTAGTAGATGGGGAGCTGGAGGTATTGGGTAGATGTTGGGAATATTTTGAGGAACTAAGAACCTTTTAAATGTTGATGAAGAAAGGGAGGCAGTAATTTCATGCACTGGCCTGGGAGGTATAACATCTCTTAGGAGTGAAGAAGAGCAGGATGCAATTGTGGGGGAGGTGCGTGAGGCATTACATAGAATGAAAAGGGATAAAGCAGCTGGAACTGACGGGATCATTATAGAAATGTTAATAGCAGGAAGGGATGTAATGTTGGAGAGGTTGGTACTTTTGCTTAACAAATGTATAAGAGATGGAAAGGCACCTGGGGATTGGTAGAGAGCGTGCATAATTTTTTTTTATAAGAAAGAAAGGGGGACAAAAGAGATTGTAAAAATTATAGGTGAATAAGTTTACTGAGTATACCAGGTAAAGTGTATTATTGAAAGTTTATAATTGAAAGAATTAGAAGATAGAGAGCAGGATTGAAGATGAACAAAGAGACTTTAGATTGGGTCGGCAATATGTAGATCAAGTGTTTACATTGAAGCATTTATGAGAACACTAGATAAAGGTAGGGAAATTTTCATTGCATTTACGGATTTAGAAGACATATGTATGAGTGGATAGAAGAGCAATGTGGCAGATGTTGCAAGTATATGGAATAGGTAGTGAGTTACTAAATGCTGTAAAGAATTTCAGTGAGGATAGTGAGGCTCAGGTTAGGGTGTGTAAAAGAGAGGGAGATTACTTCCCCGTAAAAGTAGGTCTTAGACAGGTATGTGTAATGTCACCATGGTTGTTTAATATATTTATAGATGGGGTTGTGAAAGAAGTAAATGCTAGGGTGTTGGGGAGAGGGGTGGGGGATTAAATTATGGGGAATCAAATACAAAATGGGAGTTGACACAGTTACTTTTTGTTGATGATACTGTGCTTCCGGAAGTTTCTAAAGGAAAGTTGCAATCGTTAGTGGACGCTTTTGGGAAGGTGAGTAAAGTTAGGAAGTTTAAAGTGATCACAGATAAGAGCAAGGTGATGAGCGTATCAAATAATTTAGATAAAGAAAAACTAGATATCGCATTAGAGGGAGGGAGAATGGAAGAAGTGAATGTGTTCACATATTTGGGAGATGACATTTTAGTGGATGGGTTATGAAGGATGAGGTTAACCACAGAATTGAAGAAGGAAAAAGGTGAATGGTGCATTGAGGTATCTTGGAAGACAAAAAACGTTGTGCATGGAGGCAAAAAAGGAAATGTACAAGATTATTGTGGTACCAACACTCTTTCTTATATGTGTGTGAAGTATGTGCTGTAAATGCTGCAGTGAGGAGGAGGCTAGAGACAGTGGAAAAGTCGTGTCTAAGGGGAATGTGTAAATATTAAGCAGAGAATTCGTAATGTGGAAAATAGGAGGTGTAGAGTTAATAAAAGTCTTAGTCAGAGGGCTGAAGAGGGGTTGTTGAGGTGGTTTGATCATCTAGAGAGAATGGAACAAAGTAGAACGACTTGGAGAGCATATATATATCTTTAGGTGAAGGAAGGCCTGGTAGAGGTCGTCCTCGACAAGGTTGGAGGGAGGGGGTAAAGGAGGTTTTGTGGGTGAAGGGCTTGGTCTTTCAGCAAGTATGCGTGAGTGTGTTAGATTGGAGTGAATGGAGACGAGTAGTTTTTGGGACATGACGAGCTGTTGGAGTGTGAGCAGGGTAATATTTTGTGAAGGGATTCAGAGGAAACTGGTTAGCAGGACTTGAGTCCTGGAAATGGGAAGTACAATGCCTGTACTTTAAAGAAGGGGTTTGGAATATTGGCAGTTTGGAGGGACATCTGAATTGTCGCATCTGAGCACCCCTGCAAAGACAATGATTATGTCTGAGTGATAGTTAAAGTGTTGAATGATGAAGAATTGAGACACTTAGGCAACATATGGGAATCTTTATTGAGGAAACGTTTCGCCACACAGTGGCTTCATCAGTCCAATACAAATCAGAAGGGAGTAAGGAGAGGAGTTTGAGGTAGTCAGTCCCTCAGCCTGGAGTCGATGTGCTCAGTCCATCAATCTTGTAGAAAGTACAGCATAGGGCCGTAGACGTGGTTTATATACTGTAGTCAGGAGACGGGGTCATAATGGTACCATCCACTAGTCGAAGTAGGTCTTCGTACCATCCACTACTTCGACTAGTGGATGGTACCACTATGACCCCGCCTCCTCCTGCTTCGCCTCACCTGACTACAGTATATAAGCCACGTCTACGACCCTATGCTGTACATTCTACAAGATTGATGGACGGAGCACATCGACTCCAGGCTGAGGGACTGATTACCTCAAATTACTCCTCTCCTTACACCCTTCTGATTTGTATTGGACTGATGAAGCCACTGTGTGGCGAAACGTTTCCTCATTAAAGATTTCCATTTGTTGCATAAGTGTCTCAATCTTCAACTTGTCGGTTTTTAAACCATTTATCACAACATATGGGAATCTTTATTGATGGAATGTTTCGCAACACAGTGGCTTCATCAGTCTTATACAAAGCAGGAAGGTGTAAGGAGAGGAGGAGTTTGAGATAATCAGTCCCTCAGCCTGGAGTCGATGTGTTCAGTCCATCAGTCTCATAAAATTACAGCACAAGGCCGTAGCAGTGGTTTATATACTGTAGTCAGGTGAGGCGAAACCACTGTGTGGCGAAACGATTCTTCAATAAAGATTCCCATATGTTGCCTAAGTGTCTCAATTCTTCAACTTGTTGGTTTTCAAAACCATTCATCATACGTGTTGAATGATGATTAGAGTTTTTTCTTTCTTTTTAGGTCACCCTGCCTCGGTGGGAAAGGGTCAAATAGGTAAAATTTGTTAATTAGCAAGAATTTATTTAAAATTAAGTCCGTTAAAAAAATCTCTTTCTCGTTTAAAGATATACTTTTTTAATTTAAGTTAATGTAAAAATTAACAATTTTGCACCAAAAGAACCATAGAAAACTTACCTAACCTTTTCATAACAAGCACGATTTAATTTATCCTAATCCAACTAAATATATTTTAGATAAGTTTACAATAATTCAGTAAAAAACAATCACAATGAAATATATTTTTTTTTTCGTTAGGTTCAGAATGATTTTGGCGAAATTATTGCATATACAAACTTTCGCTTTACTCATTCAGCAAGAAGAGCTTTGCTATTTAATCCAAAATCACAAGTTTTACCTATTTGGTATTACATTATATAGATAGATAGGTAGGATTGCTGGTGTCTTTCGTCTGTCTCGTAAATATGCAAGATTACAGGTACGTCTTTGTACTTCTACTGACACTTAGGTCACACTACACATACATGTACACGTTTATTTATACACACTCATCTGAGGTTTCTTTGATTTTATCTTAATAGTTCTTGGTCTTATTACTTTTCCTTTTATATCCATGGGGAAGTGGAATAAGAATCTTTCCTCCGTAAACCATGCGTGTTGTAAAAGCCAACTAAAATGCCGGGAACAATGGACTAGTAACCCCTTCTCCTGTAATAATTACTAAAATGAATAAGAAGAAGAAAATTGTCAAAGTGGGAAGTCTGAATGTGCGTGGATGTTGTGCAAATGATAAGAAAGAGATGATTGTGGATGTTATGAATGAGAAGAAGCTGGATATCCTGGCTTTAAGTGAAACAAAGCTGAAGGGGGTGGGAGAGTTTCAATGGAGAGGAATAAATGGGATTAGGTCAGGGGTTTCAAATAGAGTTAGAGCTAAAGAAGGAGTAGCAATAATGTTGAAGGATAAGTTATGGCAGGAAAAGAGGGACTATAAATGTATTAATTCATGGATTATGTGGAGTAAAATAAAGGTTGGATGAGAAAAGTGGGTTATAGTAAGCGTATATGCACCTGGAGAAGAGAGAAGTGTAGAGGAGAGAGAGAGATTTTGGGAAATGTTGAGTGAATGCGTGGGGAGTTTTGAACCAAGTGTGAGAGTAATGGTGGTTGGGGATTTCAATGCTAAAGTGGGCAAAAATGTTGTGGAAGGAGTAGTAGGCAAATTTGGGGTGCCAGGGGTAAATGAAAATGGGGAGCCTTTAATTGAGCTATGTGTAGAAAAAGGTTTGGTAATAAGTAATACATGTTTTATGAAGAAGAGGATAAATAAATATACAAGGTATGATATAACACGTAATGAAAGTAGTTTGTTAGATTATGTATTGGTGGATAAAAGGTTGATGGGTAGGCTCCAGGATGTACACGTTTATAGAGGGGCAACTGATATATCGGATCATTATTTAGTTTTAGCTAGAGTTAGAGTAACAGGTAGATGTGGAAAAGAGGAAAATGGCAACAAGTAAGAGGGAGGTGAAAGTGTATAAACTAAGGGAGGAGGAAGTTCGGGTGAGATATAAGCAACTATTGGCAGAAATGTGGGCTGGTGCAAGTATGAGTAGTGGGGGGGGGGTTGAAGAGGGTTGGAATAGTTTTCAAAATGCAGTATTATACTGTGAGGCAGAAGTTTGTAGTTATAGGAGGGTAGGTGCAGGAGGAAAGAGGAGTGATTGGTGGAATGATGAAGTAAAGGGTGTGATAAAAGAGAAAAAGTTAGCTTATGAGAGGTTTTTACAAAGCAGAAGTGTTATAAGAAGAGTAGATTATATGGAGAGCAAAAGAAAGGTGAAGAGAGTGGTGAGAGAGTGCAAAAGGAGAGCAAATGATAGAGTGGGAGAGGCACTGTCAAGAAATTTTAATGAAAATAAGAAAAAAATTTGGAATAAGTTAAACAAGTTAAGAAAGCCTAGGGAACGAATGGATTTGTCAGATAAAACTGAATAGAGGAGTTAGTAGATGGGGAGATGGAGGTTTTGGGTAGATGGCGAGAATATTTTGAGGAGCTTTTAAATGCCGACAAAGACAGGGAGGCGGTAATTTCATGCACTGGCCAGGGAGGTATACCATCCTTTAGGAGTGAAGAAGAGGATGTGAGTGTGGGGGAGGTCCGTGAGGCATTACGTACAATGAAAAGGGATGAAGCAGCTGGAACTGACGGGATCATGCCAGAAATGTTAAAAGCAGGGGAGGGATGTAGTGTTGGAGTGGTTGGCATTTTTGTTTAATAAATATATGAAAGAGGGGGAGGGACCTAGGGATTGGTGGAGAGCGTGTATAGTCCCTTTATATAAAGGGAAGGGGGACAAAAGAGATTGTAAAAATTATAGAGGAATAAGTTTACTGAGTATACCAGGGAAAGTGTACAGTAGCGCTGTAATTGTAAGAATCAGAGGAAAGACAGAATGTAGGATTGTGGATGAGCAAGGAGGTCTTAGAGTGGGTAGGGGATATGTAGACCAAGTGTTTACATTGAAGCATATATATGAACAGTATTTAGATAAAGGTAGGGAAGTTTTTATTGCTTTTATGGATTTAGAAAAGGCATATGATAGAGTGGATAGGGGAGCAATGTGGCAGATGTTGCAAGTATATGGAATAGGTGGTAAGTTATTAAATACTGTAAAGAGTTTTTATGAGGATAGTGAGGCTCAGGTTAGGGTGTGTAGAAGAGAGGGAGATTACTTCCCGGTAAAAGTAGGTCTTAGACAGGGATGTGTAATGTCACCATGGTTGTTTAATATATTTATAGATGGGGTTGTAAAATAAGTAAATGCTAGAGTGTTCGGGAGAGGGGTGGGATTAAATTATGGGGAATCAAATACAAAATGGGAATTGACACAGTTGCTTTTTGCTGATGATACTGTGCTTATGGGAGATTCTAAAGAAAAATTGCAAAGGTTAGTGGATGAGTTTGGGAGTGTGTGTAAAGGTAGAAAGTTGAAAGTGAACATAAAAAAGAGTAAGGTGATGAGGGTATCAAATGATTTAGATAAAGAAAAATTGGATATCAAATTGGGGAGGAGGAGTATGGAAGAAGTGAATGTTTTCAGATACTTGGGAGTTGACGTGTCAGCAGATGGATTTATGAAGGATGAGGTTAATCATAGAATTGATGAGAGGAAAAAAGGTGGGTGGTGCATTGAGGTATATGTGGAGACTAAAAACGTTATCTCTGGAAGCAAAGAAAGGAATGTATGAAAGTATAGTAGTACCAACACTCTTACATGGGTGTGAAGCTTGGGTTGTGAATGCAGCAGCGAGGAGGTGGTTCTAGGCAGTGGAGATGTCCTGTCTAAGGGCAATGTGTGGTGTAAATATTATGCACAAAATTCGGAGTGTGGAAATTAGGAGAAGGTGTGGAGCTAATAAAAGTATTAGTCAGAGGGCTGAAGAAGGGTTGTTGTGGCGGTTTGATCATTTAGAGAGAATGGATCAAAGTAGAATGACATGGAGAGCATTTAAATCTGTAGGGGAAGGAAGGCGGGGTAGGGGTCATCTTCGAAAAGGTTGGAAGTCAGGGGTAAGGGAGGTTTTGTGGGCGAGGGGCTTGGACTGCTATCAAACATGCGTGAGCATGTTCGATAGGAGTGAATTGAGGCGAATGGTTTTTGGGACCTGACGATCTGTTGGAGTGTGAGCAGGGTAATATTTAGTGAAGGGATTCAGGGAAACCGGCTATTTTCATATAGCCAGACTTGAGTCCTGGAAATGGAAAGTACAATGCCGGCACTCTAAAGGAGGGGTTCGGGATATTGGCAGTTTTGAGGGATATGTTGTGTATCTTTATAAGTACATGCTTTTGAACTGTTGTGTTCTGAGCACCTCTGCAAAAACAGTGATAATGTGTGAGAGGTGAAAGTGTTGAATGATGATGAAAGTATTTTCTTTTTAGGGATTTTCTTTCTTTTTGGGTCATCCTGCCTCGGTGGGAGACGGCCGACTTGTTAAAAAAAATAAAAGATAGGTAGATAGATAGATAGATCATAGACAGCCTGTACTGTCTGCATAAACAGCCTATACTGTCTGCCAGCCGAGTTCATATTTTGCACCATGCTCGTGCTGCCACCTATAGGCCTATGCCACTTCAGTATGCCCAGACCTCTCTCTCACTCAATCAGCAGCCGTCACTCAGTCAACAAGGCCTACTCCTCTCTCCCTTGCTGGACATGGCTTTCCTGAGACATGAGAGGGCCATGCCTGTGTACCCCAGATATCGCAAATAAAGTAAGATGCCTCCTAAGCCTTATCATTGAACCACACTCTGCAACGACAACACAATAAACTCATAATAAATGGTGGAAGCGGTGGTTGCAGGAAGTGTGTTTGCCCCAAGGAGGGAAGGAAGAGAGATGAAGTTGTCTTCACTTCATCATCCCACATAAGAAGCATCTGTCTCTCAACCAGTTATCCTGATGTCGTGTCTGCATGTTTAAGCATCCAGACACAGGTACTAGCAAGATTTGGCTGAAATTTACCTAATTTCTTCGAGAAGTCAGTGGCGTCCCTGTGACTCCACGTCACACCATCCCACGTTGTTTAAGTTACGTGTTCAATGTATGGTTCTGCTGTTGTTGTTCAGCTCAGCACGACTATTTCAGCAAGTCAGAGGTGATTTTGTGGTGATTTCTGCGTCCAGTGTGAGTGTTTGCCGTGTTGTGGCTGGAAGAGGAGAAAGTGGCCAGATCTTCCCTCGCCATACGTTCACCCATGCTCCTCACTACCACACTCCATTACTATATACTCACTTCCTCTGCTGTGTTTTCTGCTGTTTTCTGTGTGAATTCATTGCCAGAGCTGTGCATCCGAGTGCCTGAGGCCACTCAAAGCTACGTGGATCACCAAGCCACGTGGATCACCAAGCCACGTAGATCACCAAGCCACATGGATCACCAAGCCACGTAGATCAGCATGCCATGTAGATCACGAAGCCAGGTGGAGCAAGCCATGTGGGATGTGGACGATGCCACGTGGATCTACAAGCCACCTCAGTTACCTAACCAGACGTCCCAGGCCACATTCTATGGTCTGCTGCCGCATCACACTGATGTCACCTCATGACGTCACCCACAATGCTGCCCGAATTCACGACGTCACACCAGGACGTCACATTGAGACGTCTGCTGACGTCACCTCGCAATGTCACTCCATGACATCATGACATCACGCCTGATCGACAGTGTTAGTTTCAAAGTGAGCAATATGTTGCATTCTCGAGAAGATTGAGAGAAGATGTATGTCATGTGGTAATTAATTCCTCTCAGTGTTCTCACATGTTCATGTATAGCTTAGTGTCAATTTTTGCACAGAAAAGCATCATTTGCTATTAAGCCCTGTTGTACCACATGTGCAGTGTGGGTGTGTGCAGTTTCCATGTGTCCTGTGTGTTCTTGAGCCCGGACCACTGTATAACACCTCGTGTTGTCACCCAGTGTGCCCAGCTCGTTTGACAGCTGATATTAGTCACCCCGAGTGTCTGAGCCCCTTATGCCTGTTGCTCGTGATGCCCTGCAGAACCATACCCATTACGATTCCCATCGAGATTTGTATCACTTCACCTCCAGACCATCAGAGTGCAGTTATATGTAGAGAAACAAGTCTGGGGACACTTAGACTCACCTCTAATATAACTCCAACTGCAGAGAGAATGACACTCGTCAAGCTGCAGTTAGACCCTGATGGCAGGCGCTGTGTCAGCCTCATGTCACAAGCTTCAGTTAGCAGCCTGCACAAAGATGATGTCACTTAGACTGCTAGCCTGCCCACTCCAGTAAGGTGTATGATGTTACGACTCCCAGATGTTTTGCCGAGTCGTCTCTGCCACGACTCACTCTATGCTCGCTGGCAGTGACAGCCCCAGCGACAGTACCAGTCAAGAAATGTCCTCCTGAGTCACTTGCCAGAAGTCCTGCCAGTTGCCGAGTACTGACGATGCCTCACTCAAGGGCACCAGCAGGTTGTGCCCAGGTTGAGTGACATCTGCAGCGACTCCTACAATGATTGCTTCACTGTTCCAGAGGAGACTGTACCCTGTTACATCACAGCTCAGCAGCAGCGAAGTCTCCTATGTTGCAGTATCTGTCCAGATGCAGGAAGGCGTGCAGTGATGCCCATCGACACTCACTGTCTTAGACCACGATGTTTAGCAAACCCCAACTGTTTTTTTCTTCCCTCCCTGAAGGAAGTTTTTTTTCCATGTGCTTATGTATATATATGTTTTTATTTTGTGTTTTCTGCCCAGTTCGTGCAAGAAAGAGACCAAGTTTTTTTCACAGCCAGTCATGGTCAGGGACGACCATGGTGGTGTGTGGCCGAGCAAATGAAGACAACTTGTACTGTCTGCATAAACAGCCTATGTTATCTGCCATCCGAGTTCATATTTCATGTCATGCTCGTGCTGCCACCTATAGGCCTATGCCACTTCAGTATGCCCAGACCTGCCTCTCACTCACTCAGGGGCCTTCACTCAGTCAACAAGGCCTACTCCTCTCTCCCTCACTGGGCATGGCCCTCCTGAGCCATGGGCACTTAACACAATGCCTGTGTGCCCTAGATATCGCAAATAAAGTAAGAAGCCTCCGAAGTCTTATCATTCAACCCCGCTACCAAGAGCCACCAATTAACTCATAACAAGCTAGAGAGATAGATAGATAGGTAGATAGATAGATAGATAGATAAATAGAAAGATAGATAGATATAATGTTCTTTGTTTCAATGAACCGTGAAAATTATTTGTATTGCAAGAAAACAACTGCAATGTGTTGATGATACTTGAAGAAGAAGCAGGTAAAAGGATCACCTTAGAATGCTTGTAGAAGGTGCTGGTTGAAGGGCACAACTGGGAGCGCTGGCAGCTAGTGCAAGATAGAAGGTATAATTAGGTATGCATGCTGAAGGAGCGGGTGGAAGAGTATAAAAGGAGATACTTTACCGTCGGTGAGAGATGAAGGGAAAAACTGAAGCTGGGACTTGTGTATTTATGAGTATTGGTGTTTAATTATAAGGTAAATGATAACCAAGAGCTCATTGAGGGAGAATTGGCATATCCTTATGTATGTTTATGTCTAACACAGGCTGCCACTGACACAGCTTTCCATTGTTAATTCGTATATGGAAGGATGTGGAACATACACGAGTTTTCGAAATGTGGATTAAAAAGAAAATTTCCCAATCTATGGTTAACTGGACAAAATATGTCTCAGCTTCCTCCGTCGCCAAGTTTCCCTTCCACTGAATCTAACCATCTAAGTCACCATGCAACACATCCTCGTAACTTCTATGTGCGTTTCTTACATAGGGTTATTTATGATAAGTTATGTTAGCATAGCTATGTAAGATAGTCTTCAGTTAATAAAACTGAACCATTTATAAATGATAAATGCCACAACCTAAATAAACGAAACACGAGATAAAACTATAAAAAGTTTTAACATGTGAACTGAAAACAAGACCGAATGTTCTCACTGGAAAAATATATTAGACAACCTCTTGTTAAGGCTCGTTCTCGAGCCTTAGCAAGAGATGGGTTCATTATGTCCTTGTCTTAACAATGGCAGACATCATTAGTGTATATTTTTCGATGATTAATCAATTTTATGTAACAGCAAAGTGGTCAAAGGCTAACGCGAAGGTCTGGAGTTTTTGGACTCTCTGACCACGAGTTCAAACCCCACCCGTGGTATAGTTTTTTTGCAATCGTGTCATTACGATTTCGTGAGTCAACTCTGTTAGTTTAGAATGGAAAATCATGAATTATTCGCTCGATGAGCAAACGACACACTCAACAAACATGAATAATGTAGCATGTTATTATTTTGCCATACGTCACGAAACAGGAATGTAAGAGAGCACACAGCGTGATTAATACTAATAATCGGCAACAAGATACAAATAATCAGCACACAGAGGAAAGTTCATGACGTTTCGGATCAACTTAGACCATTTATAAGTTTCAGAGGAATGTTGAGGTCTCAATTCAGTCCTGTGGTTCATGATCAGCTTCTGAGCTCGGTAGGGGACGTTGTCAGACATTGTCTTCAGTGTCTGGCGTCACATCAACTGACCAACATGCTGCTTAGCTATGTATTAATCAGCATGGATACATACACGATGTGTATATCTTCCCTTGCCCATACTGTGAACAGTGTATCTATGTGTATACACACCGGAAACAGTATCTCTATCACTACACATACACCGGGAGATTAATTTAGATCCCATATTAGTGATCAGTGTCTCCTGGACAGGTGTTGAACTAGTCACTAGTGTTACGCAGCCTTAATGGCCGTCGTGTAGTCGACAGTATATAAACTTAATCAGTTTAGTATTGTATTTAACACATTGATGAGGCAAGTGTGTCTGTGGGAAGTGTTAGCAAGGAAAATATTTTATAAGTGCCTATAACAAGGTTGCTTTAGGAGCTTATAACAGTGTTAATAACTTGATAGTGTTCTTAAACAGATGAATTATAAATATGGAGAACAAAAGTGTTCATAAAGTGCTAATAAAAATGTTGAAAACAAAAATGTTAATTACATGAATGTTAATAACAAATGTGTTGCTAACTAAAACGTTGATAACAAGTGTTAACAAGAGCTGAGAGCGAGAGTGTTGAGAGTTAGTGTTGCAAAATAAGTGTTGAAAGTAATACTTGATAAGAAGTGTTGATAACGAGAGTTGCCGACAAGTGTTCCAAAAACATCGATAACAAGTATCACGAGTATCATCGTTACCGCGAGAGTCGTAGTTACCGCGAGTGTCGTCGTTATCATGAGTGTCGTCGTTACCGCGAGTGTCTTCGTTATCATGAGTGTCGTCGTTACCGCGAGTGTCGTCGTTACCGCGAGTGTCGTCGTTTCCGCGAGTGTCGTCGTTACCGCGAGTGTCGTGGTTACCGCGAGTGTCGTGGTTACCGCGAGTGTCGTGGTTACCGCGAGTGTCGTCGTTACCGCGAGTGTCGTCGTTACCGCGAGTGTCGTCGTTACCGCGAGTGTCGTCGTCACCGCGAGTGTCGTCGTTACCGCGAGTGTCGTCGTTACCGCGAGTGTCGTCGTTAATGCGAGTGTTGTCGTTACCGCTAGTATTGTAAACATTAGTTATGATAAGAGTGTTGTGAGGAGCGTTGGTAAGAGTGTTTAGAGCTCGCGTTGAACCCAAGTGTGTAATAAAAGTTTTGATAAGAGTTATTTAACAAAAGTGAGTTAATAAAAAGTACTGATAACAAGTGTCTAGATAACATCATCCATGTCTCAGAACCACATGGGGTGCCAGTTCCTCCTGGGCTCCATAAGTTCCTGATTCCTGGTCTCATCTACCGTCGAGGGACGGTGAGTGTTGTGTGTCAGTGGGAAGACATTTTAATCCAACTTTACCATCAGAATTACTTATATTTCCTAGCCTAGGTGTGGTTTAATTTGTTTAATTAGTCAAATTTATAATTTGTATTTTGAGGATAGGTGTAGGTGTGGGTGAATGCTTGTGTAAGGTGTGTTGGAAGTGCTTTAAGGTAGGCGCTGCTGAACTGAAATGGGGTGCTTGTTGAAGATACGTGCTGAAGGATGCAATTGAAAGTGCTTGTTGAAGGTGCGTATTGATAGATATATCTGTAGGCGCTTGTTGAAGGTGTGTTCCGATGGATATATCTGGGGGTGCTTGTTGAAGGTGTGTTCCGATGGATATATCTGGGGGTGCTTGTTGAAGGTGTGCTCATAGATTTTAATTTGGGAGGTGGTTTTTCTAAAGGGTTTTGCTTTAGGTAAAAATGGAGGTGTTTGCAGGTTTTTTGAAAGGGGATAAAAAAGGAGGTTCTTAAAGAAGTTTGGCGTGCTAAAGGGGTTTGTAAATGAGAGTTTTTTGAAAAAGCTCGCTGAAGGTTTTTTTTAAGGGGGAATACCTTTAAAAAAAGGGGGTTTTAAAACTTAAAAGTTTAGGCATGCTTGCAAAAATTACCATTTGAATGGAAAACCCCGAATTTTGAAGGGGGTGGTATAAAGGGGAAAAAACCCTGAAACATGCTTAAAGGGGTTGTGGAAAATAAGGTTTTAACGGGGAATGAAAATGCAGTCTTTTAAGGTTCCCAAACTGGGAATGTTTGAAGTTGTAATTTTATAAGTTTTTAAGGTTTTTAAAAGTTGTGGGTTATAAGTTGAAATTTTTAAAAGTTAAAATTTTGTAGGTTAAAAGTTTTGAAAAGGTTTAATTAGTAGGGTTATGGGTTGTGGGTTAAATAAGTTGGGGTTTTAAAAAAATAAAAAAAAAAATTGTGGGTTAAAAGTTGTGGGTTTAAAAAATTTAAAAGGTTTAAAAATAAAATTGAAAAGGTTTTAAAAAGGAAGGTTAAAAATTTTAAAAAAGTTTTTAAAGTTTTAGGGGACCCCCAAAAGTTTAGGTTTAAAATTTGGTTTTAAAGGTTCCGAAAAAAGGTTTAAACCCCCTTTTTTTGGGTAATATGGGTAAGGGTTAAAATAAGTTGAAAAAAAGGTGCAAGTTTGACCAAAAAAGGGAAAAAGGTGGCAAAATTGAAAAATTTTTCAACAGGGTTTGAAGAAGGGCTTAGGCAAAAAATGATTGAAAAGGGAGAAAGCTATGTTTGGGGGCAAGCAAAAAAGGGAAAAAGGGGGAAGAAAGGTTTAAAAAAGGGCCAAATGTTTAAAGAAGTGAAGGGCAAGGGATTGAAAAGGTTTTGCAAGTATGAATTTCCCCGGAAAAAAGGTGAAGGGGCCCTTTTTGATAAAGGGGAAAAGGAAAAGGAAGCATAAAATTAAAAAAAAGATGCAACTTTTAAATTGAAGAAGGTGAAAGGGCCCTATGGTTTTGAAGAAAGGTTTGCCAAAAACCAATGATTTAAGAAGGGAAAGAAATTTATTTGAAAGAAGCCGTGCAAAGCAAGGGGAATTGAAGAAATAAAAGCCTTGATAAAAAAGGTTTTGCAAGAAATTTTGAATTTTAGAAAAAGGTGCAACTATGATTAAAAATCCCCCAACCAAAAATTGGATCTTAAAAAGATTTCCCCCCAACCCAAAGGGTTGAAAAAGGTGCAAGCAATAATTTTTGAAAGGTGCAAAGTTTAATTTGGAATTAAAAGGGAAGGGAAAGCAAGCTAAGAATTAAAAGAAGAATAAAACCCCTTGATTAAAGGTTAAAGCTTTTCCTTGAAAGAAGAATGAAATCCCAAAAATTTGGGAATGGGGAAAAATCCCCCAAGCCTATAATTTTTTGGAAAAGTTTTTGCAAGCTTTTAATTTGAAAAAGATCCCCCCCCTTTTGTTTAAAAGAATTTTTTTTGTCCCCAAACCTTTTTTGAATTTGAAAGGAAGGTTTCCCCCCCACCCCTTTTTTGATTAAAAAGAAAAAAACCCCCAACCCCTCCTTGATTTGCCAAAAAGGTTTGCAAGCTCCCCCTGAAATTAAGAAAGGGAAAGCCTTAATGGGATTTTTAAAAGGTTCCCCCAAAACCTTTGATAAGGGAATTCCCAACCCCTAAGAAAGAAGAATAAGGGGAAAAACCCCTATTTAAAAATTTTTTGCAAGCCCCAATTAATTGAAGAAGATGCAAAAAAGTTGAAAGGTAAAGCTTTGTTAAAAGACCCCCAAGCCGAATTAAAGAAGAATTCCAAGAAAATTTTGAAAAGATGCAACCCTTTGATTTAAGAAAATTCCCAAGCTAAATTGAAGAAGGTGCAAGCTTTTGATTGAAGAAGGTGAAAGGGCTTTGTTTGGGAAGAAGGTGCAAGAAAGTTTGAAAAAGATGCAGCAATGTTTGAAAAAAGATGCAAGAAATATTGAAGAAGGTGCAAGCTATGATTGAAGAATTTTGCAAGCAAGGGTTTTGAAAAAGGGGGCCCAGCTATGATTAAAGAAAGATGCAAGCTATTTTTTTAAGAAGGTGAAAGCTATAAATTGAAGAAGATGAAAGCTAGATTGAAAAAAGAACCCAAGAAATTTATTAAAAGAAGAACCCCGCAATGTTTGAAAAAGGGATGAAAGGGCTATAAAAAATTGAAGGAAAAATGCACGCTATTTTTGAAAAGATGCAAGGCAATGTTTGAAGAAGATGCAAGCAAGTTTAAAGAATGAAAGCAATGATTAAAGGGAAGGGTGAAAGCTAGGGATTGAAGAAGGGAAGCTTTGATTAAAAGAAGGGTGCAAGCAAATTAAAGAAGTGAAAGCTATGTTTGAAGAAGATGCAAGAAATTTTTTTTGAAAAAGGGTGAAAAGCAATGTTTAAAGAAAAATGCAAGCAATGTTTGAAAAAGGGTGCAAGCTTTTTTTTTGAAGAAGATCAAGCAAAGTTTTGAAGAAGGTTGAAAAGCAATTTTGAAGGGTGCAAGCTAATAAAAGAAGAAGATGCAAGCAAATTTTTGAAGAAGATGCAAGCAATGATTGAAAAAAAAGGTGCAACTATGATTGAAAAAAAAAGGGGCAAGCTTTTGATTGAAGAAATGAAACTCTAATTGAAGAAGATGCAACTTAGTTTGAAGAAGGGCAAGCAAAGTTTGGGAAAAATTTCCCAGCTATTTTTTGAAAAAATTTGCAACCCATGATTGAAGAAGTGCAAGTATATTAAAGAAGGGAAAGCTATGTTTTGAAAAAGGTGCAAGCTTTTTTTTTGAAAAAGGATGAAACCCATGTTTGAAAAAATTTTCCCAACTAGGGGTTTTGAAAAAGGGTGCAAGCTGGAAATTGAAAAAAACCCAACTATGTTGAAGAAGATGAAAGGGCCTTGTTTGAAAAGATGAAACCCCCAATGATTTAAGAAGATGCAAGCTTATTGAAGAAGTGCAAGCTTTTTGAAGAAGATGAAAAGCTAGGGTTTGAAAAAGTTTCCAAGCATTTTTTTAAAGGGAAGTTTCAAGCTTTGTTTGGGAAAAATTTTTGCAAGCTTGTTTTGAAAAAGTGCAAGTTTGATAAAAAAGGGGGAAGTTTTGGGATTGAAAAAGGGTCCCAAGCTATGTTTGAAAAAGGTTTGCAAGCTTTAAATTGAAGAAGGGCAACTATTTTGAAAAAGATCAAGAATTTATTGAAGACTTGCAAGCAATATTAAAGGGAAGGTGCAAGCTATAAATTGGGAAAAAGGGTGCAAGAATAAATTGAAAAAAGGGAAAGCTTTGTTTGGAAGAAAGCAAGCTATAAAGAAAGGTGAAAAGCATAAATTGAAAAGAGCAAGCTAAAGAGAAGAAATGAAAAGAAAAAGATTGAAGAAGAAGCAAGCAATGATTGAAGAAGAAAAAAGCTATGATTGAAGAAGGTGCAAGCTTGATTGAAGAAATGAAGCTTTGATTGAAGAAGGTGAAAAGCTATGATTGAAGAAGATGCAAGCTATGTTTGAAGAAGATGCAAGCAATGATTGAAGAAGATGCAAGCTATGATTGAAGAAGATGCAAGCTATGATTGAAGAAGGTGCAAGCTATGTTTGAAGAAGATGCAAGCTATGATTGAAGAAGGTGCAAGCTATGTTTGAAGAAGATGCAAGCTATGATTGAAGAAGATGCAAGCTATTATTGAAGAAGATGCAAGCAATGATTGAAGAAGATGCAAGCAATGATTGAAGAAGATGCAAGCTATGATTGAAGAAGGTGCAAGCTTTGATTGAAGAAGATGCAAGCTATGTTTGAAGAAGATGCAAGCTTTGATTGAAGAAGGTGCAAGCTATGATTGAAGAAGATGCAAGCTATGTTTGAAGAAGATGCAAGCAATGTTTGAAGAAGATGCAAGCTATGATTGAAGAAGATGCAAGCTATGATTGAAGAAGGTGCAAGCTATGTTTGAAGAAGATGCAAGCTATGATTGAAGAAGGTGCAAGCTATGTTTGAAGAAGATGCAAGCTATGATTGAAGAAGATGCAAGCTATGATTGAAGAAGATGCAAGCAATGTTTGAAGAAGATGCAAGCAATGATTTAAGAAGATGCAAGCTATGATTGAAGAAGATGCAAGCTTTGATTGAAGAAGATGCAAGCTATGTTTAGAATGAAGCTATGATGAAGAGATGCAAGCTATGATTGAAGGAAGATGCAAGCTATGATATGAAGAAGGTGCAAGCTTTGATTGAAGAAGATGCAAGCTATGATTGAAGAAGAGTGCAAGCTATGATTTGAAGAAGTGCAAGCATTGGAGTGATGAAGAAGATGCAAGCTATGATTGAAGAAGGTGCAAGCTATGATTGAAGAAGATGCAAGCTATGATTGAAGAAGATGCAAGCTATGATTGAAGAAGATGCAAGCTATGATTGAAAAATGAAAGAAAGGTGCAAGCTTTGATTTGAAGAAGATGCAAGCTATGATTGAATGAAGATGTTGAAGCTTTGATTGAAGAAGATGCAAGCTATGATTGAAGAATGTGCAAGCTATGATTGAAGAAGTGCAAGCTATGATTTGAAAGAAGAGCAAGCTATTATTGAAGAAGATGCAAGCTATAAATTAGAAGAAGGTTTGCAAGCTATGATTGAAGAAGATGCAAGCTATGATTGAAGAAGATGCAAGCTATGATTGAAGAAGATGCAAGCTATGATTGAAGAAGATGCAAGCAATGATTGAAGAAGATGCAAGCAATGATTGAAGAAGATGCAAGCAATGATTGAAGAAGATGCAAGCTATGATTGAAGAAGGTGCAAGCTATGTTTTGAAAGAAGATGCAAGCATGTTTGAAGAAGATGCAAGCAATGATTGAAAAAGGGTGCAAGCTATGATTGAAGAAGGTGCAAGCTATGATTGAAGAAGATGCAAGCTATGTTTTTGAAGAAGATGCAAGCTATGATTGAAGAAGTGCAAGCTATGAATGAAGAAGATGCAAGCTAATGTTTGGAAGGAAGATGAAGGGGCAAGCTATGTTTGAAGAAGATGCAAGCTATGATTGAAGAAGATGCAAGCTATGATTGAAGAAGGTGCAAGCAATGATTGAAGAAGATGCAAGCTATGATTGAAGAAGGTGCAAGCTATGATTGAAGAAGATGCAAGCTATGATTGAAGAAGATGCAAGCTATGATTGAAGAAGATGCAAGCAATGATTGAAGAAGATGCAAGCATGATTGAAGAAGATGCAAGCTATGATTGAAGAAGGATGCAAGCTTTGATTGAAGAAGATGCAAGCTATGTTGAAGAAGATGCAAGCTATGATTGAAAAAGGGATGCAAGCTATGATTGAGAAGATGCAAGCTATGATTGAAAAAGATGCAAGCTATGATTGAAGAAGGTGCAAGCTTGAGTTTGAAAAGGAGATGATAGAAGGAGCTATGATTGAAGAAGATGCAAGCTATGATTGAAGAAGGTGCAAGCTATGATTGAAGAAGATGCAAGCTATGATTGAAGAATGGTGCAAGCTTTGATTGAAATGAAGAGAAGATGCAAGCTATGATTGAGATCAGTGATTGAGTGCAATCTATGATTGAAGAAGTGCAAGCAATGATTGAAGAAGATGCAAGCTAGATTGAGAAAGACAATGATTGAAGAAGATGCAGCAAGTTTAATGAAGATGAAAGGGATGATTGAAAGAAGATGCAAGCAATGATTGAAGAAGATCCAAGCAATGATTGAAGAAGTGCAAGCTATGATTGAAGAAGATCAACTATTGATTGAAGAAGATGCAAGCAATGATTGAAGAAGTGCAAGCAATAAATTGAAGAAATGCAAGCTATGTTGAAGAAGATGCAAGCTATGATTGAAAAAGGGTGCAAGCAATGATTGAAAAGATGCAAGCTATTTTGAAGAAGGATGCAAGCTATGATTGAAGAAGATGCAAGCAATGATTGAAAAGAGCAACTATGTTTGAAAAAGGGATGCAAGCTTGTTTGAGAAGATGCAAGCTTTTATGATGAAGAAGATGCAAGCAATGATTGAAGAAGAGGCAAGCAAGGGATTCAGAAGAATGCAGCAATGATTGAAGAAGTGCAACTATTTTAAAGGTCGCTGATTAAAGAAGGAGCAAGCATGTTTGAAATGCCTATGATTGAAGAAGATGCAAGCAATGTTTGGGAAATTCCAAGCAATGATGGGTGCCTATATAAGAGATGAGATGATTAAGAAATGCAACTTTGATTGAAGAATCCCAAGCTATGTTGAAGAAGATCAAGCTATGAATTGAAGTTGCAAGCTATAAAGGAGCAAGCTATGATTGAAGAAGTGCAAGTATTGTAGAAAGGTCAAGCTATGATTGAAGAAGTGCATATGTTTGAAAAGTAAGCTATGATGAAGAAGGGTCACTATGATTGAAAAAGGGTTGCAAGCTATAAATTGAAGAAGGTGCCAAGCTGTGATTGAAGAAAAATGCAAGCTATGTTTTGAAGAAATGCAAGCTATGATTGAAAAAGATGCAAGAAATGATTGAAGAGAAGGTGAAAGCTTTGATTGAAGAAGATGCAAGCTATGATTGAAGAGTTAAAAGCTATGATTGAAGAAGATGCAAGCATGATTGAAAAGATGCAAGCTATGATTGAAGAAGGTGCAAGCAATGTTGAAAAAGGGTGCAAGCTTGTTTTGAAGAAGTGCAAGCTATGTTGAAAAAGATGCAAAGCATGTTTGAAGAAGATGCAAGCAATGATTGAAGAAGGTGCAAGCTATGATTGAAGAAGGTGCAAGCTGTTTGGGGGATTTGAAGAAGATGCAAGCTATGATTAAAAAGGGTTTGCAAGCTTTTAAAATTGAAGAAGTGCAAGCTATGATTGAAGAAGATGCAAGCAATGATTGAAGAAGATGCAAGCAATGATTGAAGAGGTTGCAAGCTATGATTGAAGAAGAGAAGCTGTTAAAAAGTGAAGCAATGTTTGAAGAAAATGCAAGCATGTTTGAAGAAGGCAAGCATGATGAGAAGATAAGCTATGTTTGAGAAGTGCAACTATGATTGAAGAAGGTGCAAGCTATAATTGAAGAAGTGAAGCTATGATTGAAGAAGATGAAAAGCAATGATTGAAAAAGGGGGCAAGCTATGTTTGAAGAAGAGCAAGCAATGTTTGAAAAAAGTCAAGCAATGATTGAAGAAGTGCAAGCAATGATTGAAGAAGGGCAAGCATGATTGAAGGTTGCAAGCTAATGATTGAGAAGAAGGCAAGCTTGATTGAAGAAGAGAAAAGCATGATTGAAGAATTTGCAAGCTATGATTGAAGAAGAGCAAGCATGATTGAAGAAGATGCAAGCTATGATTGAAGAAGATCAAGCTATGTTTGAAGAAGGTGCAAGCTATGATTGAAAAAGGGTCCCAAAAGCTATGTTGAAGAAGGTGCAAGCAATATTAAAGAGGTGCAAGCTATGTTTAAAGAAGGTGCAAGCTAGGGATTGAAAAAAGGGGGCAAGTATGTTTTGAAGAAGATGAAAAGCTAGGGAATTGGGAAGAAGATGCAAACTAGGGTTTTGAAAAAGGTGCAAAGCTTTGATTGAAAGAAGATGCAAGTTGATTGAAAAAAATGTGCAACTATGTTTGGGGAAAAGGGTTTGAAAGCTATGATTGAAGAAAGTTGCAAGCTAGGGAATTTGAGGAAAAACAAGCAATGATTGAAGAAGATGAAAAGTTTATATTTGAAAAAGATCCCAAGCAAAGTTTGAAGAAAAAATGCAAGCAATTTTTTTTAAAAGATGCAAGGAATATTTGAAAAAAAGATGAAACCCAAATGATTGAAAAAGGGACCCAAGAAAATAAATTGAAAAAAGGGGCAAGCTAGGTTTGGGGAAAAAAGATGAAAGCAAGTTTGAAAAAAGGATGCAGCAATGATTAAAGAAATGAAAACCCAATGATTAAAAGGAAAAAGAAAAGCTATTTTTTTGAAAAAGATGCAACCAATAAATTGAAAAAAAAGAAAGCAATGATTGAAGAAGTTTGAAAAGGGCCTATTTTTGGAAGAAGATCCCAACTATAAATTGAAGAAAAATTGAAAAGCAATGTTTTGGAAGAAGATGCAAGCTATGTTTAAAGAAGATGCAAGTTTATTTTGTTGAAGATGAAAGGGCTAGGGATTAAAAAGGATGAAGCAATGATTGAAGAAGATGCAAAGCAATGTTGAAGAAATGCAAAGAAAAGATTGAAGAAGATGAAAAACCCAATTTTTTTTAAAGAGATGAAAGGGCTTGATTGAAGAAGATGAAAGAAATTGTTTAAAAAAGAATTGCGGGGCAATGATTGAAGAGATGCAAGCAAATGATTGAAGAAGTTGCAAGCAATGTTTTGAAGAAAAATGCAAGAAAATGATTGAAAAAGGGTTTGCAAGTTTATTTTTTTGAAAAAGATGCAAGCAATGTTTTGAAAAAGTTTCCAAACTATAAATTAAAGAAAAATCCCAGCAATGATTGAAAAAGGGTGAAAACATATTAAAGGGAAGTTTCATGCTTTTGGATTGAAAAAAGTTTGAAACAATGATTGAAGAAGATGCAAGCAAGGGTTTGAAAATTGCAAGCTATGTTTGGGGAAGGGAAGATGAAACAAAGATTGAAAAAAAAGATGCAAGCTAGGATTGAAGAAGATGCAAGCTATGATTGAGGAAGGTGAAAGCTATTTTTAAAAAGAAGGGCAAGCTATGATTGAAGAAGGTGCAACCCTTTTATTGAAGAGGGAAGCAAGTATGATTAAAGGGGGATGAAAGGGCTAGATTAAAGGAGTGCAAGTTTTATGTTTGGAAGGGATGCAAGCTTGACGGAAGAAAATCAAGCTAGTTTGAAGAAGATGAAAGCTATTTTTGAAAAAAGAACAAGCTATGATTGAAGAAGGTGGGGGGGTTATGAAGTATATTTGGAGTTTCCCCTGGAGAGATTTTTCCGGGGGGTAAAACGCCCCCGGGGCCCCCCGGTCTGTGACCGGGCCCTTTCCGGGTGGGATAAAAACCCTGAAAAACCGGGGCTGTTGTTTGGCGGCCCGGGCACGAAAAAACCAAAATTTAACGAGCCACACCCCGGGCTGATCGGGAACTGACTTGAGGTTTTTTTTTTCCCAGTGCCAGCTTGAAGACTGCCAGGGTTTCGGGTTGGTAATCCCCCTTTTTGTGCTGGGGGGGCTTTGAACATTCTGGGGCCCCTGACACTATTGTAGGTCCTTAAGGGTGCTAGTGTACCCCCCTCCCCTTTCCCACTGAGGGGATGGGTCATCGTCTCCCAAATTTTCTTTTGTTTTCGCAGTGAGTGTTTTTTTCGTGGGGCAAGTTCGGTATATTTCCCTCTAGGATTTTGGGGGGTGAAATATAATATGTATTTTTCCCCCCCCTGCTTTCCCCGGGGGAAAACCAGGTTCAAAAAACCTAAAGCGCTCCCGGGAAATTGAGGTGTTTTATCTTCGTTTTTTTGCGTGCCGTAAAAGTTCCCCTGTACTTTTTCAGGCCCGGAAAATTTCACCTGCCTTAAAAAAGGTGTGTTAGTGGGGCAGAAAAATTTTCCCCGCCTAGATAGAAAAAAGTGACCTGAAGAGTGTAAATCATGGGTTTTGACCTCCCTAGTGGAGGATGGAGGTTTTTAAGGGTTTTATAACTGGAAGTGCTTGTTAAAGGGGCAGGTTTGGGAAATGGAAAAAAAGTTGCATGAATCGGTTCAAAAAAAAGTACCTTTTTTTTTCTTTGGGTTTAAGTGAGATGTGCAGCTTTTTGGGGGAAAAATTACCCCAAACCTTTATAAGAAAAATTTTCCCATTTTATCCACTTTTTTAACCCAAAACTCTTAGCAGTAACACATCTACAAAATTCGCTGGGGGGTTAAAAAATGAAATAGTCCCCATATCAATACATACCAGAAACGACCCCTTCCTTCTACTGTTATGGTCTACTGTGTTCTTTCTTACGAAAAAAATACTTTGTTTGAGCTTGTTTTGATCAGTTCTTTAAATCGGGTGATTTATTATAAACGACAAAAAAGCTTGGCAAAAGCCAGCAGGGAAACCCACACGAAGACTAAAATTTTTTGGGCGAGTTAAAATGAAAAACAGGGGTATTTTTTCTTTGTTATTAAAAGTATTTGACGGGGGTTGACCCTGTATCCTTTTTATTACCATTTTTTGCGGCTTTACATATACCCTTAAATACATTCAAATGAAAATTTACAATAACGTGAACGACGATAGTAAATAAAAACAAAACCCCACATGTAGAGTTTAACGATATTCCTCAAAAAACAAACAATTTTTCCCTAAAACCACTGGTCCCAGGATTTTTTTTTTTTTGACCCCCGGGGGGGGTTTATTTTTTCCCGGTTTTATTTTCGGGGGAAATTTAGTGATTCCCCGGGTGTTTTATTCTCTCTATCACATCAAGTTGTAAAGGGAAATAGGGAACGTTATTTTTCTCTTTTCTTTATAACGTAAAAAATTTGAAAATTGGTATTTTTCCCAAATTTAAAATGCTTACCCTACTTTGGGCTTAAATTTTAAAATAAAATTTTTTTTTTTTTATTTTTTTGTTTAAACCTAGGGATCTTTTAAAAAATATACAAATTTTAGAGATGAAAAGCTGCACTTTTTTTTTACTTTATTTGTAGGGTCACAAAAAAATTTTGTCCCAAAATTTTCCGACATTTTAAAATCCCCAATTTACCTGAAGCGTCGCTCGGGGGGGGTTTACACCTTTTAAAAGCAATTATTTTAAAATTTTTTTTGGGTTGTCTGGAAAAATTAATAAAGGTTTTAAAAAAAGGGGGGTTTTTATAACTTTTTTTGGGGGGGTTTTTGTTTGAAGTTGGGGGTTTATAATTAAAGGGGGTTAAAATGGGGTTTATATTCAAACTCCCTTAAGGTTTTAAAATTTTTAAAATTTTAAAAATTTAATTTTTTAAAATGTGTAAATTTTCTTTAGGTACCGGAACTTAAAAAACCATTTCTTGGAAAATATTCTTTGTCTGAAAAAATCCACTCTTCCCTTTCCCTGGCCCAGTAAATTTTCAGTACAACATCATTTCATCAATTTTATCCCTCCCCAAAAACGCCTAAAGTGTTTTTTGGGCCATTTGGGGAACCTCCAGGGAGTTCAATTTTCAAAAACCTTTTATCTGATAGAGATGCAATAAAAAGGGGGCCCCGTTTTTGAGTTCATCTTATTTAAATCATGGAAGGGATAATTCTTTGTTTTGCCACTCTAGTTTGTGAACCACAAATTTTTCTTAAAAGTTGACAATAGTAGCCACTTTGTCATTTTCATCTACATTTCTTTTCTAAAACATAAAATTAATGGGAGCCCCCATTGTAATCTTCATTTAAAATTGGGTTTTTTCTAAACATCATACGATTAAAAAACCTCGTAAACAGAAATTAAGCAAAATTTCCCTTTCCATCCCGTCGGGAGCTTTTCAAAAAATTTTTTTGGTTTGGGGTTGGGGGCCTGATTCCCCCCCTTTCCCTAATTTTTTTATCGCTGAGCCCAGTTTTGTTTTGGGCCCAGTTTTGGGTCTTAAATAAACGAAACATACTAAGAAGTAGCTAATCTGTGTGACCCAAAGTGGGAAAATTTCTTTGGGGACATTTCTTTTTTCCCATTATCTTCTTCACTTTCAGATCCCTTTCAAAAATTGCATTTGAGGGGAAAGGGACTTTCTTTGGACCTTTTGTTTTTCATAAAAGGGGTTGCAGTTTTGATTTTGGAACCACATTGAGCAATTTTTTAAACCATAATGGAAAACTTTTTTTCATCTCCTGACGGGGTTTCTTAAATGTTGCCCCCATACAGCCAAAAGGATCTTACTCCTTTAAAATTTTCTACCTTGAAACTTTTGGTGGCCCTGGTTTAAAGAGCAGCAAAGTCTCCCATCAACCACCCCTGGACCCACCCCTTTTGGGCAAACCCTTTAAGAGTTTTTCGGGTTTCCGGACAAAACCCTCTGCTACCTTGTCATTCGGCCCGGGGGAAATAAATAAAATTTGATGGGCTGGAAAAAACAAAAAACTGGCAGCTCAACAAAAGGGGACCCTGTTTTCTTCCCAAATTGGGAAACCTCCCCCAATACTCGGGGGCCATTTTGGCTTACCGTCAAAAACGGGGAAGAAAACAGCCCAGAATGGAAGTCTTTTTCCTTAAAAGGACAGAAAAAAAAATTTGACCAATGCCCAAAGAAACATTTCAAGGATGATGAATGGCTCCCACTGTCATTTCCGACATTTACTTTGGTTTTTCCGTCACTATCAACACATACAACAAGCTCCCCCCAATTAGTTTCTTTTCCCACCAAAAAAGTATATATTGGCAATCCCCTTTTCCAGGGCCCCTGATTTGGGAGTCACATGAGTGAGATATAATTTCGGGACTCCACCTTTAAAGATGAAAATAAATTTTTTCACCACTATTTTTGACTCCTTTTCTTGCTCTTTTCTCATTCTTTGAAAATTACACAATAGAGGCCTTTTTACATAAAAATTACATTTTGATGTGATATTTTCCGAGTTGTTACCCTCATTTTCTTGCCTCCCCAAATTGGGTATTTGTTCTGAAATCTCGTAACTTCTTTTGGTTCATAATTTGACTTTTTTGCCCCGTCCTTGGGGGGTTTTAATCCCCATAGCCCTTTAAAGGTTTGGCCGGTAGCAATGGCAGCTCCAGCATAATCCGGGTTTAAGGGTTTTTGGGTCACTTGGGGGTCCCGATTTTGGGAAGTTTTTGTTCGGGTTCTTGTTAGCTGTGGAAAGCAAAAACACTAAAGGACATATTTAGCACAGTATCGAGAGAAAGGGTTTATCCTGGCTAAATTTTTGAACTATCGTCAGAATCCCCAAACTTCCCCAAAGCGGGCCGGGTTCACGTTTTTTCCCTTTCCAGAGGGTTTTCCTGCCCCCTGGTTTTGCACCCTCTTTCTCTTTTCCCATCACACTATCCCAGGGTACTTCTTTTAACTTTTTCGTGTAAACACAGGAAATTTTTCATCTTCCTATCGCCTCTCGGGTAAGGAGGAACTGTCCCTTTCAATTTGGGAAAAATTTTTCACATAAACAATTACGGGCCCACGGGAAACCCGTAAACACTCCTTTATTTTGAAAACCTCTACATCTTGCCAGGAAGCACCAGGCCAAAAAAAATAAAATATATAAAACAACTTTTTCTTTTTTTTTCCTGAAAATGTAGTTTTTTTTGGGAGTTTATTTTTGTTTTTTATTAAGTCCAATTCCTCTATTGTACAATTTTCTAAATCTTTCCCCCAATATTTTTTGGGGGGCAGAAAATTTAGGAAAATCTTTCTGTCTACATTTAAAAATTTTTCTGCCATTTTTCAGAACAATCCTTAGCTGTTATTTTAAATAATCATTTAAAAACATCAGAAAACTTTCCTTCGCAAATTTTGGGGCCAGCAGTTTTTAAAACATTCCCCTTTTGGGAAACGGAAGTTTTTCTTTGGGAAGAACACTGGTTTTTGGTCAAACAAGCATTTTCTGGGGGTTTTCCTCATTGAAAATTTTTTAGCCATTATTAAAAGAGAAATCTAAAAAAAAAGGAAAAAGGGTTATTTAAAATTTTTTAAAAAATACTGCAAAAGTAGATAGATCCCGTACAAAAAAACACTCCCGCTGCACTATTTCCGGTAATACATAAAAACCCAAAAATTTCGGTCGCAAATCCCTGTGGGCAAAACCTAAACCCAAATCAACTTCATATTTGGCACTGAATCTAATATAAAAAGGGAACAATGATGAGGGGGGGAAAAAAACCCCCCCTTTGACCCCAAAATTTCATTTTGGCCCCTGTAGTACACCCATCAGACCTGCCGATTTTTTTCTTTGCCCTTTTTTTTGAAAGACACGGGGGAGGGAAAACAAGGGGGCCCTATTTATTTGGGGTTTGGGGTCCGGGGAACCCTTGATCTTTTTCAACAAAACAAAAGGTTTAAAAAAGCCAGTAATACAGTGGAGAGTGGACGTGAGTGACAGTTGGGAAACGTGAAGAACCCCCATAAGGATGAGGTCGGGTAGACAAGGGGACCCATTGTGACAGGAGCCCAGCCCCCTAAACTTTTTTTTAAAAAAATGTCCAAAATGTTGTTTCACGTTTTTCCCTCTAAACCAACTTGCCCCCAGTGCCTTTTTTAAAAAAGGGGTTTTTATCCCTTTTGTCCCCCTTTTTAACTACCCTTTTTTTTTTAATAATAACTCAATTTTCCCAAAATGTTGTGTCTTACTACAACATGGTTCCCCAAAGGGCTTAACCCCAATTTTTTCCCAAATTTTTGATTTTGGGGGGAATGGGGGGGGGTTTTTTAAAAAATTTGGGGGAAAAAGGAAATAAAATTTTTTATATTAGGGTTCCAACTTGGGTTCACGATGTTTAAAGACCCAGGTGCAGCTCCCCCCCCCCAGGTGGAGCTTGGCCCCCTTTATTACTGAAACATTTTTTTTGCCTATTGCAGGGGAAATTTAAATTTGACAAACAAAAATTTTTAAAATTTTAATAATAAATGTTTGATAAAAAACTGACATGCTTAAATTACTTTAGAGAAGGGTCTTGTGTTAGGGTAACCCCCTTCGGACACCCCAAATTTTTTAAATGAATATATAATGATATATAGCAAGTTGAAAGTAAGCCCACATTTTTAAAAAAACAGTTAAAATTATTTCGTAACGTTTCGCCTCCCAACCGTAGGCTTTTTTCCAGTCGAGTCTAGAAAAAATATGAAAACATTAGGTACCCTTTATTTGGGAAACTTTTTCCCCTACAAATGGGCGAAGTCCTTCTGTTTCTATCAAAACTTTTTTTGGGGGTTTTAATTTTTGGATGGAAGGAAGGGCCTATTTGTGTAGGCAAAAACTTTTTCGAAAAAAAACGAGTCTAGAAAAACCAGGAGACGTTTTTGGTTTAAATTGAAAATTTGTAATCCCCCCTTTTATCACCACTGAAGATTTAATTTTTAAAAGGGGTCAGCCCCTGGAAAAGTTTTGTTTGTGAACCCGGGAAAAAATAAAAAGTATGGAGAGTTTTGGAAAGGACTATTTTATCCCGGGTCGGGGTGAGGCCCCAGATAATGTTGACCCGAGGAGGGGGAAAAACCCAAACTAAAAAATACGGGAAAATTTATTTTAATGGGGGGTTGTTTACTAGAATGCTACACATTTTTACATTTTAAAACCCTTTTTATATAGAAATTTTTGATTTGTGATTTTATGACATTCTGAGATTTTATGCAACAATTTGATATAATGTTTTAAGTGATGAATAAAATTTAAATGGGGGAAAATCAAACAAGGTTTTTAAAATATGTTTTAAATATATTGGTTTTTTTTTATTTTTTGAATACAAATATTAAATTTAGGTTTTAAAGGATTGATTTTTTTAAATTGGGCTCTTACATAAGTATTCTGAGAAAGGGGTTTTGGGGCAGAAATAAGGAGGTACATTCCATACTTTTTGATACTGTAAATTTTTCCTGAGGTTTTTTACATAGGGTGGGTTTAAAAACACTTGGTAATTTGGGTTTTTAATTTGATCAATTAAAAGGCTTGTGCAGTTTGTACCCGAAGAATTCACCAAATGGGGGACACAAAAAGTAGGGTTTTTAAAAGGGGGTCCCGTTTCCCTTTATCTTTGGGGGAAGGAAATTTGGGTGGGGAAAACCCCCTTGGAACATTTTCAGTTTTATATTTTGCCTGTTTTCTGCAAACCCCGTCTTTAATCATTTAAAAAAAGTTTATTTCGTTCCTTAAGTAGCGTTAAAAAGGGGTTTCAAAAATAGAACAAAACGTAAGTTTGGGGGGGCCAGATATGAATGTAATGGGCCCTTTTTAAATTTAAAATTTGCATAAAAAAAGGGCTGGTTTTTAAAAGGGAATACATAGTTTTTAAAAAAAAGGGTTTAAAGAATAACAAAATATTTATCCCGACGTTAAAGACAGTAGTTGGTAGAAAAAAAGACCCGGGGGGGTATTCATCAAGAAATACATGTTTATAGGGGGGGCCCCAAGGGTTTTATCAGTTTACTTTTTAGTTTTTAACCTTACAGTGAAATTAAAAAAGGTTTGATAATACAAGGGGAAAAAGGAAAAAATTTGCAAGTAAAATTTTAAAGGGGTTTTCGGCTAAAGAAAAAGGGGTAGGTTTGGGTAAAAATAAAAAACAACTTTTGAGGGGTTTTTAGTTTGGGGTTTGTGGGTATAAAAAGGCCCAATTGGGGGGTGAAAGATTTTATTTGGGGTTGTTTTAAGAAAAGTTTGTGGGTTTGAGTGTTTTAGCAGGAAAAATTTTTTGGTTAAAAAGAAAGGGGGGGGTGCGGGGAGGGAAGGGGAAAAAGCGATTTGGGGGAATGATGTAAAAAAGATTAATAAAAGGGAAAAAATTAGATATGAGAGGGTTTTTTTCAAAAATAGAAGTGATGCAAGGGGGGGAGTATTTGGGAGAAAAAAAAAGAGAGGGTTAAAGAGAGTGGGGTGAAAAAATGTTTTAAAAAAAACAAAAAGAAAGTGGGGGAGATGTTATCAAAAAATTTTGTTTTAAAATAAGAAAAAGTTTTGGGGTGAGATTAAAAAATTTAAGGAAGCCTAGGGAAAAGAATGGGTTTGGGCAGTTTAAAAAATGGGGGGGAAGGGGAGTTATTCAATGGAGGGGTTTTGAGGTAAAATTTGCAAAAGGAGGGGAAATTTTGAGGAATTTTTTTTAAAAGTTTATGAAGAAAAGGGAAGCTATAAAATTTTTGGGGTATAGGGCAAGGGGGAATTTAAAATTCTTGTAGGAGTGGGGGAAGACCAGTAGTGAGTGTGGGGGAAGTTTTGTGAGGCCAGTGGGGTAGAATGAAGGCTTGGGTGGGATTGGGGGGTTTTTTGGGATAAAGAAAGAAAAAGGTTTTTAAAAGGGAGGTGGGGTATAGGTTTTTGGGGGGGTTGGGGTTTTTTTTTTTGAATTTAAAAGTTTTGGAAGGGGTAAGGTAACCCAGGGATAGGCAGAGAAAACATGCAATTTCCTTTTTTTATAAAGGCAAAGGGGCAAAAGGGTTTTTGAGCATACCCGGTAAAGCTAGGTAGTTATTACTGAAAGAATTAAAATTTTAAAACGGAGAGTAGGGAAAAAAGACGAAAAAAGAAGGCTTTAGGGGGGGCAGGGGGGGGGGGTTTTTAGATCAAGGGGGGATTTAACCCTTTTAAAAAATAAAAGGTGAACGGTTTTTTAAATAAGGGGGTTTAAAGGGGGCTTTTGTGGCATTTATGGGTTTTGGGAAAAAAGGGTTAGGACAGGGTGGAAATAGGGGGACCAAAATGGCAGAATTTTTGCAAAAAGTAAAGGGAAAAGGAGGTAAGTTTTGAAAGCGGTTTTTGGGGGCTTTTACGGGATATGAGGTCAGGTTAGGGGTATGGGAAAGGAAGAGAGGGAGGGTTATTTCCCCCAAAAAAATAACCCCCCTTTTTACAAAAATGGTGATGTCACCGGGGGTGGTTCAAATATTTAGAGATGGAGCTGTAAAAGAAGTGAATACTCGGGGTGTTGGTTTAAGGGGGGTTTGGGGTTTAAAAAATAACGAAAACTAACCCCAAAGTTTGGGGGCTGTCCCCAGGGTGCTCTTTGCTGATAACACTGCTTTTTTGGGGGATTTTTTAAAAGAAGTTTCAGAGGTAGGTGGAAGAGTTTGGTTTGTGGTGTTAAAAGAAAAAAATTTTAAAAATGGGAATTTTAGGAAAAAAGTTTAAAGGGGTTTAGGGTTAAAAAAAAAAAGGGAACGAAAGAATTGGGTTTTTGACTGGAGGAAGGATTATTTAGAATGTGAATTATTTTAAATATTTTGGAAGTGGATGTGTCAGCAGGGGTTTGGGGCTGTGAAATATAAAATTTAATACAAAATTGACCCAAGTTGGGAAAAAAGGGGAGTGGTTTTCAATTAGGGGGTCTGTGGAGACAAAGAACTTTGTCCATTTGGGAAAATTAAAAGAGAGGAATGTATGAGAGTACAACCCCAAAACCCAAAAAACTTATATGGATGTTTAACATAGGGGGGGAAAGGGTTTCAAAAGGAAATGGCTTGGGGGGAAAATGGGGATTTCGGTTTTTTGAAGGGGAAAGTTTTGGTTTTTGAATTTAATTTCAAGGGGAATTCATGGTTTTGGGGGGGGGGGAAATTTGGAGGAGGTGCGGGATTACCCAAAAATTTGGGGTTTGGGGGAGGAGTTATTGGGAAGGGGGGTTCGGAATGTAGAGAGAGGGGAACAAAACAGAAAAGAAATTTTTGAGAGTGTTTTTAAAACTTATATGGAGGGAAGGTTTGGGGGGGAAGGGGGAAAAAGGGGGTTTTTGTGCAAGGGCTTGGAAATTTCAGCCAAAACAAGGGGTGAGTTTGTTTGGGTGATAGTGAAATTTCCCCCCCGGTTTTTTTTGGAAATTATTTGGGGTTTTGGGAAAGTGACAGGGGTTAAAAATTTTTTTGAAGGGGTTTTAGGGGGAAAAAAGGCCCCGGCCGGATTGAGTCCTTTGGGGAAAGGGGAAAAATACGTCCTGCCCCTCCTGAAGGAAAGGGGTTTTTTAAAAGTTTCAGTTTTGTAACTGTATTTTAAAGCACCCTTTTTGGCAAGAAAAAGTGATGGAAGTGGGAAAGATGATGAAAAAAAGTTTTTCTTTTCAGGCCACCCGCCTTGGGGAATTTGGGGCCCGTGTGTAAATTAAAAAAAAAAATAATTTTTCCCCCCGTGGGAAATTTTTTAGGTTTTTTTTTGACAGTATTTTTTTAATTTGGCAGGACCCAAAATTAATTTTTTAGGGGGATTAAAATGTTTAGTGGGGAAAGTTAAATTTCCCCCCCGTATGTGATCCCGCAAGGTAAATGTTTGGGAAACCTTTTTTATCCAAGATGATTTCCAAAAAAAACAGCACACACAGTGAGGCTTTAACCACCAACCCCAACAAGGGGTAAAAATGTAGGGGGGAGGAGTCTCTGGAGAAATAATCCTTTGGGACAAATTTTACAAAAATTTTACAAAACATTCCCTTTAAATGATAAAACCCTTTAAAGATTTTTTTTTCCTTTTTTAACTCAGTTTTAAAAAATGTATCATGGGGAAATTTTAAACCCCATTACTGCAGATACTTTCCCTAACACTAATATCTTTTGGGGGTTTTTTGGGGCAAGATTTTTAATTTCAGTTATCTGCGTAAAATTCCCTTTATATATTAAAAAATAAGTTTTGGGTTTTTGATCACCCTTTCCCCCAAAATTTTTCAATTTAAACCCCCAAGATTATTTTTAAATTTGTGAAACCTTTTTGACAAGAAAACCCAAATCAAAACAGATTGTTTTCCCCCTAGTTGGTTTTTTCACAAAAAATGTTTTTTAAAAAACATTTCCCGAACCGTAAAAAAAGTCAAATAGAAAATCAAGATTTTTCCGTCACATTGTTTTCCCAATTTAATTTGTCCCAAAGTTAAAATCTCCCATTTTTAACAAAACCCTTTTTATATCAAAATTCCTTACGAATTTCGTCCCATAAAAAAGCTTAATGCCCCTCCCGTCAAGGGTTTTTGGGGGGGGCCCATAAATTTGCACCAAAAATTAATTTGGTTTCCCACCCTCGGGGAATCTGTAGCCAAAAAGATTTTTTGGGGGTTCGATTTTTTTTTTGGGGGCTTATATCAGTCTAAGGCAACAAATTTTAAAATTTTCTTTTGAAAACTTTGACACCCCCCACCAAACCCCTTCCGTTGAAACCCAACAGTGTGGAATAGTTTTTTAACCCGGGGATTTGCTTTTAGGGGAAGAAAATTTTCTTTTGGTTTTAAACCAGGTCTTGGGTTTTAACCCCAAAAATATTATTTTTTCCCCAAACTTTCCCAAATGGGCTGGGCCATTTAAACTCAGGCTTTTAAAAATTATCTTTAGGCAGTCACAAATTTTGTCAAACTGTCACGGGAAAGTCAAGCTCTCACATTGTCAGGTGTCACATTTTGTCAAACGGGCACATTATGGGCAAAACCCGTTACTTTTTGTCAGGGGTGCCCCATTATGTCAAGCTATCACATTATGTAAAGCATTATTTTGTTTTAGGCTGTTTCCAAATTTTTGTCAGGCTGTCCATTATGTCAGGGTGTCACATTTTTTTCAGGCTTTTCATTTTCAGGCTTCACATTGTTTGGCTGCACCCTTGTGACAGGTGTTATATTTTTTTGTCAGGGTGTTACACTGTTCGGGCTTTTCCCCATTATGTTTAGGCTCTTTCTTAGTCAGGGGTGTCACATTTTTCAGGCTTTTTCACATTGTCAGGCCCGTCACATTATGTCAGGGTGTCAAATTATGTTAAAGGGTTTTCAAAATTATGTCAGGCGGGCACATTTTGTCAGGCTTTTCAAATTTTTTTCAGGCTTGGGAAAATTATGTCAGGCTGTCACAATTTTTCAGGGGGGTTCCTTTTTGTAAGGGTGTTCCATTATGTCAGGCTGTCACCAAATTTTGGCCAGGGTGTCAATTTGGGAGGGTTTCACATTGTCAGGCTTTTCAAAAAAACTAAGTCAGGTTTGTTACGTTTTTATCAGGTGTCACATTTTCCCTGTGACATTTTTAGTTACAAATGCCTTGTCCTCCCCTAACTTCCAATTGTTTTTTGGTTTATGGGGAGAAATGGTTTTTTGGTTTATGAACTTTTAAATTTACTGGGGGGTTGATGGATCAGTTTACAATGCAAGGCGCCACTGTTCAAAAAGTTAATGACTGTTCCCATGTCTGGTTTACTTGTGATGACTCGTAAAAATTATTTAGAAGGAGGTTGTCATTTTAACTCTTTTTTTCTCAAAAAAGGAAAAAACAGTTATTTTTGGGATTAATTAAATGAAGTGTGCTTTTCTGGGGGGGGCGGGGGGAGGGTTAGGGGAAGTTAAATGAGGGGGATCTTGATCCCTTTGGAAAAATAGTTTACAATTTCCCAATTTTTTAAAATTAATTTTTAAAACCACAATCGGAAACCCCATGAGGGGCTAGAACTGTAAATATTTTTTGAAATATTTCTGAATGGACTTTAGACTTTTTTTTGTAAGGGGCCCAAATTTTTTCAAATGAAGAAAAGTTTGATTTTGGATTTAGGCAGAGAAATTTCCCAAATTTTTATTTATTACTTCTGAGCATTAATTGCAATATACAATCACGTGATCCCTTTTAAACGAAAGTGTTGATCTTTATTCTCAAAACAAAAGTTTTTTATTAAGTTGTTTAAGTTTTTTAAAGAAGGTAATTTTATTAAAAACTTTTTCCCTAAAATAAAGGGGGAGAGTTTTCTTCTGTTTAAAAAATTTGTTACGTTTGACTTAATGTAAATAATGTAATTTTTATCTTTATATAATATATATGACCCCTCAAGCCCCACTTAAAAATTGAAGTTACGTACAAATTTTAAAATAATACAAAAAACACCTTCACGTACAGAACTTAGACGACTTTTCGCCCGGACCATTTAAAAAACACTTTAAACAAAAAAAAAGACCAGTATTGTGCCTTGGGGTTCTTTAATTTAAATAATAAGAAGAAGTTCTTTCCGGGAGATAAAGGAGAAAAATTCAAAAAGCCGATAAGCGGGAAAATTAAAAAATAATAACGCGCTTCAATACGGGTTTCCCTAACCCACATCTTTCCACAAAAGATTTCACCCCAAAGACCCCTCACTTTAACCCGGAGTCACACGTTCCCTCCGTGAATATCCCCGTCGCACCCTTTTTTTTCCACTTGACGTGTTGTATAGCCCTTGTGGTTTAGCCCTTTTTTTGTTTATAATAATAAAAAAATTTCCCTTGACGTAATATAAAACCCATCTCCTTGCCTGTGCCCAATGCTTCACCACTGGGTGCTCTTACAAAACCCAAGACTGGGGGACTGATTACCTCACTTTGATATAGTTCTACTGCCTTCAAATTATTCCTACACTTTGATTGATAAAGCCAGGGTTTGGCAAAAACGTCCTTCAAAAAAATCCCCAGATTTGCACATGTCTTAATTTTCACCCGTTATTTATTATTCCCTAAGTTGGTCAGATTAACGGGAAAACTTTTAAAAAAACTTTTATGACCAATTATCTCTCTATGGGGAAATGGGAAAAATAATAATATTCAGTGCCAATCGATTCCCTTTAACATTTTTAATTTGGGTAACTTGAAAATTTTAACTTTTAAGGGCTTAAAACCTTTTAAGTTTGGGGTTATTTTAAAAAATTTTTGTCTCTAAATTAACAAGAGTACCCCCCCCCCATTTTGCTTCAAAGTTTGTTTTTTAGGGAATTTTTAAATTAGTTTCCATGTGAAAATTGTGAATTTTTTTCTGATTCGCTTCAATTTTTCCGCAAATATCTGGGGATTACACCCTTATGCTGCACTTGCACTATTCTTATTGCAAAACTGGGGTGCGGGGGCCCGGGTTTATTACTATACGGACCCTTTCTCGGACTACATTTCTACAGAAAGGGAAAATTTTCAAATTTATCTGTATATGAAGTGTTAAATATTATGGCCATGGGGAACGAGGAATGTTGGAAATTTCTCGTCCATCGTCTACTTGCGCGAGCCCCTGCGCGCCCAAAGGAACAGCCGCACCTCCCTTCCGAGGCAGATGTGCGCCCGAAGGCCTAATTTTGACTTTAGCATTACTTTTTCTTTTCAAAAAAACAGTATTCTTCCTCTTCGTTTGGTTAGGGAGGGGGGTATCTGAAGAGGGGACGTAAGTGGCCTAAGGTTTTTAAATGGATATCAGGTAACTTCTGTCGATAATGGACAATTTTAAATGGATTTTTGCAACGTTTCTTTAGTTTTTATGAGAGCACATGGGGGTGGGGGGTGAGATGGTTTTTAGTAAAGTTTCCGGGTTGGTGTTATGAAGCCGTGGTTGGGGTATTTTGATGGTATAGAAGCCCTCCTGGTCTGGTGTTACAGGAACGGGGGGTTTGGGGGATGACGGTTTTACTGATGCCCTTTCGGGTTTGGGTTTACGAGAGCAGCTAGGAATGTGCACAAGGGCTGATGCCAAATTTTTTTCATGGGGGAATTTCAATAAAACTGAAAAATTTTTGGGGAGCTGTGCCCATGTGTGGGAAGGAAAAATAATTAATTTAAAGGGGGTGGTTAGGGACAGTTTTTGTATCAAAAAGAATGCGACAAGAGATGGGAGGGGAGAAAAACCAGAAAACTTGATCAGTTTTTGCTGTAAGTACATCTACTATAAAAAACAGAACCCGAAGCCCCGGACGCATCAGTTTTACAGTACTAAAACTTCGAGTACTAGGGGAAACTAAATGTAGGATAAGAAACCAGCCTGTGAAAATTTAGATCTTCAAAGGGGATCGGGGATTTCCCCTGAATGCGGCAGGGGGAAAGGAATTAAACAACTTTTACAGATAGACGCTGGAATACCTAGCTGGAATGACCGGGGGCAGAGGAGAATTTCTACCCAGAAAATGTAAAGGGAAATGGCAACAAGAGAGCGTTGATTCACCAGAGATTTATAGAGGCAAAACAAGAGAAACAAAAAAGTTTGGACGGAACAAAGAAGTGTAGGGGTTAAGAAGAAGTCCTAGTAACAATTTCTAGGCCAGCACCAAGGGTCAAGGGGAAAATAGGAAAAAGATGAAATTTAAAAGCCCAGATTTTCGACAAAAGAAGGAAAAAAAGCTCCAGAAAAAATGCGAGATCATGAGAGTTGAACAAACGATTTAAAAAGTCTCTCAGTAGACACAATTTTTTCCTTTTTTACTATAGGGAAAAAAATACACGTAAGATACTAGACATCATATACAGAACAGTGTAAGAGATAAAAAAAACTTTTTATGGGTGTGCATAAACTAGCTCTTTTGGCCTTCAAGGGTCCCAGGGGAAACTGCGAGAGTGAATCAAACTTTAAATTTTAGCACTAAGATTTTTAACTACTCAACGAAAATGTCAGAGACTAGAAATGAATATATTCCCGCTTTTTAAGATCTGGTTGACGTCCCCCTGGGGGCCCTTGCGTGTCTTAAAGAGAACATGTCATGCAAATTTTTTATTTCATCGCAAAGGGAAAACACGCGCTGTCTTTTATCCCGTCTTGTCAGTATGAGGATGAGGAACAAAATGGAGCGAGTCTGTGCCTTTTTTGGAAAGAGCTTTTTACCCTACCGACTCAGACTTTACTCTGTTTGCTACTATTTTTTGTGTTCTATCTGTTGGAAATTTTAGTCCATCTACCAACTTTTTTGTTATTCCTTTATCACGCATTTTTCTCTATTACACCACGGTACATTTGTAAAAGGTTTTTGCAAAACCCGTGTATATTACATCTGCATTCTTTTTCCTTTAGAGCATCCCGGACCCTTTTCGTAGTGGTCCAGTAGTTGGGGCAGACAGGAGCACCTGCTTAAACCCCTGCTGCCCCGGGGTTTTGTAAATGATGGGTATCTAGATGGGTGGTGTCTTTCTTCTTAGAACCCTTTTAAAGATTTATATGAATTTTGGGGCGTTAGCGCTATCGGTCTGTGGTTTTTTTGTTTTGCTTTGTTCCCCCTTTGAGAGGGGTTATGGGGCTTTTTTTTAGAACCTGGGACGACCCCATGTCCCGCTCTCTCTTCCCCTAGGGTGTTAAAAGAAAGATAGGGGGTCTTGCAGTTCTTGATGAACATGCCCGGGGCGAGTAATGGGGGATGTCATTGTCATTTCGATCATATTGGGACTTTTAGTAGCTCACCATTTCCCTTTCTGTAAACGTGTAGTACCCAAACCCGTTTTTTTTTTTTTTTTAGTTCGATGGTTGCTATTTCTGTGACCAGTGTCTCCCTACGTATTGCAGATATATTGGCCTCTTGTAGACGCTCTGTTATTCTTTGCCTTTGTCTGTATAGGGAGCACCTTTCTCTTTCTAGTTTACATCATCTCCTTTTCCTTAAGAGAATATGCCTTGAGCATACCTCAAGTGCCACAGAGTTAATTTGTTCAAAACATAAGTTAGGATCCGTGTTGCTTAATCTATCTTCTCAGTTTATATCATTTAGGACATGGTTTACTTGGTCCCACCTAATGTTTTTGCTATTGAAGTTGAATTTGATGAAAGCTCCCTCGTGACTGATCATATGTCTAGACCTCTATTATGTTGTGATCTGAGTATATTGGTTTTGATGTGATGACATTTCGTATCACATCATCATTGTTAGCGAAGATGAGGTCCAGCATATTCTCCAATCTTGTAGGCTCTATTATTTGCTGTTTTAAGGTGAATTTGGTACAGACGTTTAAAAGCTCGTGTGTGTGTGTGTGTTTTCATCTGATCTGCCTCCTGGTGTTATCTCCGCTACGACATTATTTGCTATATTCCTCCATTAGGTGCCTTGGGTTGAAATCAAAAGTTGTTCCTGGAATTGTTGGGACATAGCATCCAGAGACTTGTATACAACCACAAGGACCAGGTTTTGGTTCTCGGTCATTACTGCTAAAACTTCAACTACATCATTTGAGGAATTTAGTAGCTCTGAGCATATAAGTGACTAGGTGATATACAGGCCAACCCCTTTCCCCCACCTTTTGCCTGTTCATTCAGTCACATCTATATAGGTTGTAACCCGGGATCCATATTTCATTGTGCAAGTGATCCTTTATGTGGGTCTTTGTGAAAACCACGAACATTGCATTTGACTCTAAGCAGTCCATGGATGAAAGGTATTTTATGATTCATTGCTGGCTTTAGTCCCTGTATATTTGCGTACATGAATGTCGTCAGACTGGTGGTGTTGGTGGTATGAGGGAGGTCTTTTTTTTCTGACACTAATATCTGTTGTTTTGGAGTGGAGGCCATTGACTGATTCCACTCCAGAAATGTACCATTGCACAGAGTGATTTTCTGTCTTGCAGCGATGATATTTTAGACCAATTAGCCCTTCAGAACCTTCCTATTCTCAAAGTGGATACATAGGTCCTTCCCACTAGTGGACGGAGGTATTTTTCCAGTAACATCACCCGCTTGACTCTTGACTGCCGTGAACTCCCGTTCTCCATTTATATCGTGGGCCATTGCCTAGAGGTCAGTAAAGTGGTCCCTACTTCCCAACAGTGTCAAAATTGCTGGCGCTTTGGACACCCCACTATATGCAGCAGATCTGCGATGGAGTGCCCAGTCTGCGGTGCCTCAGATCATACTGATACCTCTTTCAGTCTTTCCCCCACTTGTCTCAATTGCTGTCTCTTGGCTCTGCCTTTAGGGAATCTTCCTCGTATCCCTTATTCACGAGTAGCTAGGAGACCTCCAACCTTAGCGATTTCCCCGCCTACCAACTCTTCCTGTGTTGTGTCTTCCGGGCTCACCCGATCTCTAATTCTTTTGTAATTTTACCCTCTGAAACCCTCACCTCCTTACCTACTTCTACCTCTCCTTCTCGCCTGCTAGTCTCTCAGTCTGCAAGGCCTTGCATGCCTATATCTTATTCGCGCCTGTCACATGTGACGCTGAGCCTGTCTCACAAGCCCAAGGCTCTTCGCATTCCTCCAGTACTTAAAATTCCCAATCAGTCTTCCTTTTCGTTTTCATTCTCACCCCATTGCTAACTCTCACAAGAAGGTGGAGGTTCACTCCCCTTTGCGTAGTCCCTTTTTCTCCTGTTTTCTCCTAGTCTTCTACCCAGTTACCTTACAACCTCCATCCTCTCCTGTTCCACCACAGGACTCTTCTGCTCCTGCCAGCACATCTCTCTGGGTTCATACTCTTTTCGCTTCTCAGACCTTTTTGGTTCCCTCTATAGTCTCCCCAATCTTTACTGGCACTACCTCGCTTGTCTCTAAAATCATGGTATCGGCATCTTCCTTATCCGCTGAGACACTTGACGCTATCTCTATATTGCAGAGACCAAACCCTCGATGGACACTGACGCACCTCCTTTTACCCTTTCTTATTTTTCACGACCATCGCCGAAATCTTTTCCTTCACGCCATTTTGATTCCCCCTTGCTTACACACTTACCGTTGCCTCCACAGATTGACTTTACTGACCCAAATAGATTTTATCGCTTCTTATTGTTGGCACACCTGTCTTTGTAAACCATACCACGGGGGGGGTTTGAACCTGCAGTCAGAGAGTCTCAAACTCCAGACCGCCGCTTTAAAGCCACTGGACCAGCTAGCCACAATAAGATTAGTCGAACTAGGTATATTTCTACACGTAGAAAGGTTAGCATAGGCACCACTGTGTCCACAATGCAAGTTTTTACAGACGAATCTCCCACTAGCATGGCCGTGACGAACTCTAGGTCAAGTCCCCTCAAAGCCATCAACATGACTCACGAAATCGAATGACACGATTGAAAACAAACCATACCAGGGGTGGTGTTTGAATCCGCGGTCAGAGATCTCAAAACTCCAGACCGCCCGCGTTAGCTATGGTGTAGAAATATACCAAGTTGAACGAATCTTATTAAGCTAGCTGGCCCAGTGGCTAACGCGACGGTCTGGAGTTTTGAGACTGACCACGGTTCAAACCCCACACGTGGTATGGTTTGTTTGCAATCGTGTCATTACGATTTCGTGAGTCCTGTCTTTGTAAATAATTACTTATTTACAATGGAATATTCGTGGCCTCAGGGGTAACTGGGGAGAGCCCAGGTGTTGTTCTCCCAGTTTTCCCCAGTTCTGCAGGGTACAAGAGCCAAAATTCGTTCAGCTGTGTGCACTTCTGCTGATCCCTTTCCTGATGATTCATTTAATGAAGTGAGCTTCTCGTGTGCGTTGGTATACCGTATTAACAGGTCATTGTTCGTTTTCTGCTGCATTATACTGCAGCCCATATTCATTTGCACAGATGGTATACAGTTTGCTCTCTGTATTTCTCCCCTTCCCGTGCATTCTGTATCCCCAGATATTGCGTTCTTGATCTCTTCTCTATCGCCACCCATCTTGTTCGGTGATTTTAATGTTTACCATCATCCTTGGGGAGGGTCCCACTGTGACTCTCGTGGTGATCAGTTAGAGCCTCTTCTCACTTCCATCCTCTTCATGTTTTAAATGCGGGTGCTCCCACCATTTTGAATCTCGCACTCAGTCTCTCTCTGGCTTTGGGATCTTTCTATCTGCTCCTCATCAATTGTACTTGATTATGCTTGGTCTGTTCTAGCCCTCGTTGGCAATTAGAACGAGTGAATTGGGTCTTATACTCACATTTACCGCTTTTTGTGAGGACCTTATTTCGTCACAGTTCTGGTCACCGTAATTACAGAAATGGATATAAATGCACTGGAAAACGTACAGAGGGGGAAATGACAAAGATGATCCCATGTATCAGAAATCTTCCCTATGAGGATAGACTGAGGGCCCCGAATCTACACTCTCTCGAAGGGCGTAGAATTAGGGGGGATATGATCGAGGTGTATAAATGGAAAACAGGAATAAATAAAGGGGATGTAAACAGCGTGCTGAAAATTTCCAGCCAAGACAGGACTCGCAGCAATGGTTTCAAGTTGGAAAATTCAGATTCAGGAATGATATAGGAAAGCACTGTTTGGTAATAGTTGTGGATGAGTGGAACAAACTCCTGAGTACAGTTGTTAGGTAAGACACATATGCAACAGTTAGGGACCTAACCTTTCAACATCTGAGTTCTTACCTCTCCTAGTGGCCTACGTCTCACCTCCTGGCGCTATAAAAGCTCCATCCTGTCACTTCTTCTCCATATTGTTTCTACTATGGACAATGCTCTTTCCGACTGAGGACTGACACCTCAAAACTTTAATGGGTATGGACTGATTACATCTCTTCAAGTATTCTACTTCTATCAACTTTTGTACTTGATGAAAGCCTACTGGTAGGCGAACGTTTCATAATAAAGATACCAACTGATTGCATATGTTCTTCCTAACAACCATGTCGGTATTTACCATTTATTTCATCTGACAGTACAGTTATTGAGCTAAACGTGTTAGTTTTAAAAATGGTTAGATGAAACATGGGGTTGCGGTGAGTGGTTGGACTACTAGCTGTGCTACTAGGTCCCATAAGTGGAGTGACCTGTCTAGTGGTCATTGTGCTAATCGCGGGGGATGACCTGCTTCGCATGGTCATAGGCCTGTGCAGGTTCTTCTTTCTTATGTTCTTATTTCTATGAGCTGTGCACCAGTTTCGACCTTAGTTTTGACGCAGCATCACGTTGTCTAAACTCAGGCAGCATTCTCAGACATGCGTCCTTGGTGTTCCGCGTGTGCCCATGCGTGCATTTGAAACGCGCTGCGTGGAGGCGTTATCGTATAATCGACCCTCGATCGTCTCTTGGATTTAAGCAGGCGAATGTACGGAAGTTGTGTGGCAAGAATGCTCCGGACCCAGCTCTTGTTTTGTGGGTTTCTGGTGTTAGTATTGCGGAACCTTTTGAAGTTGCCAAGGAAATCGCGTCTCCCAAGGGCTTCACCTTTGCCCTTCATTTCTCGCTTCTAATGGAATGGAGCTGTATAATGTGCCTTTCACTTTCCTAGAACTAAGTCCACACTTTCCGCTTGCCAGTCATCGGCAGCTGGGCCTGATGATATTGATATCAGTATGATAAAACATCTGCATTCTACAGTCCTTATGGTCCTTTTGCGTCTTTTCAATCATATTTGGACACGAGAGGTTCTCGTTCAACAATGAAAATCTACCATTGTCCTACCGTTTCACAAACCAGGTGCCTAGGGGCTTGATACCTCTCACTATCGTGCAATTGCTCTGATCATGTAGTCTGTAAGGTGATGGAATGTTAAATATGGTACTTGAGATTCAATAGTCTTTCTTCTCCACAATATGGTTTTTGCAAGGGCCAGCTCTACTGTTGACTCCTTTGCTAACAAACACTCCATCCTAGCAGTCTTTTTGACCTTGAGAAGGCATATGACACCACTTGAAGTATAATATTTTAGCCCAGGCCCACTCCTTAGGCCTCTGCGGTAATCTACCAACCTTCTTGTTGCTTTCCTATCTGACACATTTTAGTGTCTGAGTTGGCGCCTCGCTTTCCTCAGACTTTGTTCAAGCCGAAGGAGTACCACGAGGATGTGTCCTTAGCACTACCCTTTTTCTCTTAGTTTAGTGACCTACCTTCCATTCTTCCAGTGCATCCACTCATAAAAGAAATTAAATAGTATAGGAGATATTAACGAGGCTAAATAACCGAACCCTATTTATTTTCTTTTCATGTACTAAAGATGGCGTCTTCCGAAACGTAGAAGTCATTTTCTATGAGGTATTTTATCTGAGGTTTTTAGGAATGTTTTCTTTGCCAATATAAAGATAAAAAGTGATGATGTGAAGATTTAACCTTAATGTTAATGTGAGATTTCCTTAAATGTATGAAAATTACTATTGATTACTTTTTAATTTTCATTAGATAATTCTAAATGTTTCATTGCTTGGCCACAAATTCCCCATCGAGGAAACACGTCGCAATTTTCAGTCTTTCTGGCGAGTTATTTTGTATTTACATCTCTCTTTGTGAATTCTTCCAAATACTGTAATTTAACATTTTTTCAAGAGGTTATTTACTCGGGTTGGTGAAAAAATGTCTTCAGAGGGGACTACTTTTTTTGTCTTGCATACTCATTGTTTCTAGCATCCCCGCCAGGCTACTGCCACGCTGGAAAGTGAGACAGGGGGGCCCTATTTGGCGTAGGGGAATTGGAGGGGATAGGGGGTGTTGCACGCCGGGATAGACAGAACGGGACAAGAATGGCAGTTTCTAAATACTTTATTTCAAATTCTTTAAAATATTTTGGGACCCTTTTTTCCATAGCTTTAAAAATTTCTTTTTTTATAAATTTTTCCGCGGTAAAAAGTGAAAACAGCAAATGAGAATGTATAAAAATTTTGGTAGGGGTTGTTTACTAAAAAGGATTTGGAGAGGTAACAAGGGGCATGGTTTTTTTAAAAAGATTCGATAAGACTTGAAAGATTAAAAAGTTGTTTTAAGCATGGTTTTCGATTTATACCCAAGACAGGGGCTTATTATTATTGTATGTCATAGTAAACGAGGATCTGTTGGAGTTTCACAATTTGTAAAAGGCCACAGTGGACTTTTCACACACTTGTAAATAAAGAGCAAAAACATTAACTGAAATTTGCAGTTTCCATAGGGAAAACAAATAGATTAACACCACTAAATTTTAATAAAAAATTTTTTAAAACACAAAAAACGGCTTCAAAATTTAAATAATATTTTAAAAAAAGGGTCCACATTAGTGAAAATTTTTGTATCCAATCCTCTGAAAGGGGGAAAAAAAGGCTTTGAAAAAAATTTTTTAAATTTTTTTTTTGAGCCATTTAAAAAATTTCCACTTTTTTCCCCACCCCCCAATTCTTTTTTTACCAATAGTTACAATTCATTACATAATATGGCTCACAAGTTTAAAAATATTTTATATATATAATTATATATATATATAATAAAAAAATAATAATATATATAATAAAAATATATATAGGACCGTGCATTTGTAACAGAACAAAAAGGTAGACAGAGAGGGGTTTTCCCTGGAGGGGGGTTTTGGGACATAGTCTGCGGGTTTAAAAAAAATTTTATGGCGGGTAAGGGGAACAACCCCATTGTTGTCTAAGTCGGGGGGTAATGACTTTGGGGAAAGGGCAGGAAGGGGAGCTGCGGAAAAGTACAGGTCACCCAAAATAGTTAGGTCTAAGGGAGGGATCCCAGTCATATGACATTTTCCCTGAAAGGGAGTGGGCAATGAAGGAGTTTTGGGGAAATTTGGGTAAAATTTGGGCTAGACGGTACTGCAAGGGAACTTGCAATCCCATTCATTGATAATGGACCTTTTCTTGGCAAACGGAATGTATGCAAGGGGTGGGGTTATCTTTGGGTTGGGGTGGGTTTCATTAGCCAATTCAAAAATGATAGAAAAGGTATGGGTGTTTGTGGGAAAAAAACAGGGCGCAGTATTAGGGTAAAAACAGCAGTTATTACCGGATACCCGGGATATGTTTAAAAGAAAATTTGGGGAAAAAAAGGGTTGCTTAAAGGAAAATTCAAAAATAAAAAAAAGGGTGGGGTTTGGTGGGAAACGAGGCTCTTTGGGGGTTTTAAAAACAAAAGAGGGTTTAAGGAAAAAAATGGGATATTTAAAAAAAGGCAATATTAAAAAAAAAATTGGGCTATAAGGAAACTTGGGTTAAAAAACCAAAGATAGGAAAATGTTTCCCCCTTGGAATCAAAAAAGGGGGTTTAAAAAAAAGAAAATTTCAAAAATTTTGAAGGGGAAAAAATTTTGGTTGGGATTTGGGTTCAAAAAAGAAAAAATTTGTTTTTAAGAACTTTGGGTTTATAAGATTAAAAAAATGAACAGGAAGGGTTTTGGTTTTTTTCGAGGGGGGTGAAAATTTTAAATTTTTTTGATTTAAAAGGCCCCAAATTGGGTTGGGGTTCTTTTCTGATGGGGAAAATTTTTTGGGTTGTTTTAGGGGAAAATTTGGGGGGAAGTGCTTTTGTTGGGGACGTTATAACTCTAGTAGAAAATGTTGTGAATTAAGGAAATTTAATTAAAAACCCTTTGAAAATTATTAAAATTGACAAGAAATTTTAGCTGTCCCCTTTTTGATCCCCGGTTTCAAATTCCCCTTTTTGCCCCCCGGGTTTTGTGACAAACCCAAACTAGAGGAAACAATCGTTTTGACTTGATTCTTGCCAACAAAAAATTCATTTAAAAAAATTTAATCTTTAGGTTAATGATGAATTTTGGAGAAATGATCAAAAATCACTTGGTTTTCAATATATAAGGGAAATTTAAAAACGGGAAAACTGCAATCATACCCCTTCGCAGTTTTTCCCGTTTGGGCCGACTTCATGGGACTAAAAAATTTAAACCGGGGTTTGGGCCCAAAATTTGGGGATGTCCGGGATATGGGTGGGTGGTTTATCTTGGTTCCAATATACTTTTTTTTCAAGCAAAATTCTAGGGGCCCAGAAACCCTTTTGTTCCGATTGGGGAAATTAGATCTAACAAAAATGACCCCAAAAAGGGTGAAAAAATTAGATTAAAACATCTCTTTGGTTAAAAAAAGAGGAAAATATACGTATCAAAAGGGGGAGGGGCAGTTAAAAAAGGTCAATAATTAAATTTAAAAAAAGGAGAAAAAAAAAAAGGAAAAATAAGAAAAGCAAAAGAATTATGAGGCTAAGGTCGCAATGGATTCAAAGACTAACCCAAAAGGGGTTTTTTTCCGGTATACAGAAGTAAGATTGGGGAAAAGATTGGCCCATTTAAAGGTAACTCTGGTCAACCAGGGCAGTGATAAGGATTTTTTAAAATTCAAAAATACCTACCCCCTCTCATTTTTCCCACCCAGGAAAATGCTAGCTTTTATTCCTGAAATAATGGGAAAAGTAAACGGGATGTTTAATTTAAAAAATATACGATTGGGGGAAACTAGGGGACGGGGGCCCCTCAAAAACAAATAGAAAAACCCTAAAACCTAACAAACCCCCCAGGTCCGAGGGAATTTGTTTGCTAGGTGTTAAAGAAATGTAAAGGGGAAAACTTAGCATACCTTTGGTAAATTTTTTTAAAACATATCATAAAAACCCTGGCATAGTCCCCTGTTTAAGGGGGAAAAATGGCAAATGTAAAAACCTATTTCAAAGGCAGGTGACGGGCCCTTTGGCTTCAAAACTATAGACCAATAAGCCTTACTCCATAGGGGGAAAAAAATTTAGGGAATTTCAAAAATTTTCCGAAGCAATTCGTAGCCATCTTGAAAAAGCACAGATTGTTTAATGTTTCCCAACACGGTTTTACAAAGGGGCTTTCCTGTCTTACAAAATTTTTTATCATTTTTTTCAGGGGGTTTTTTGAGGAGGTGATTATGGTAATGAATATAAATATTGTGTATATGGACTTCATTAAGGGGTTTTTCCGAAAGAGTTCCCACACCAGGGGCCTTTTGGGGAAAAAACTTAGGGCACACGGAATAGGGGAAAAATTTTTTTCCTGGGTAGAGGCATGGCTGAAAAATTGACAGCAGAGAATTTGCAAAAATTTGGGGGAAAAAAATCAAAATTGGGGGAAACGTCAAAAGCGGTTTTTCCCTCGGGGTCAGTTTTGGGCCCGTTTTTGTTCACAATTTACAAAAAACGGCTTTGATGAGGGAATAAAAAAGCGACATAAGAAAATTTTGCTGATGAACCAAAATGGGGCCCGCCCCAATTCATTCAAATTTGAGGACATTAGGGGCACCCAGGATGTTTTTCATTAGACGGGACGCAATGGTCGGAAAAAGTGGCAGTTTGCATTTTTAAAATTACAAATAAAAATTTTCTAAAGGGTTGGACAGGTAAATAACCTGCCACACAAAAAATAAATAATGTAGATTTTAATAAAACAGATTGTAAAAAGGGGTTTTAAGGAGTTCGGGTTAGCAGTAACCTAAAACCAAGACAACAGTCTTTTAGTGTTTCGAAATAAAGCTAACAGAATTTTTTGGGGTTCATATCTAGAAGAAAAAAATAAAAAGAAGCCCCTCAGGTTTTTTTCTTCAATTTCTATTTCTTTGGTTGGGCCTATATAAAACTATGCTCCCCTCAGTTCTGATCACCGTATTCCCAAAATGGATATAAATGCCGGGAAAAACGTACAGGTGGGATGACAAAGATGATCCCATTTATCAAAAATTTCTTCCATATGTTTGATAACTGGGGGCCCTTTTCTGCCCCTCTCTAAAAAGGCGTAAAAATTTGGGGGGGGGATATGTTTGGGAGGTGTTAAATGAAAAACGGGAATAAAAAAAAGGGGATTTTAAATAGTGTGCTGAAAATTTCCCAGCCAAGACAGGACTGCACCCAATTTTTTTTTAAAATTTTGGAAAAAATTTTTGGTTCAGGAAGGATATGGGAAAAAACACTGGTTTGGTAATGGGGAGTTGTGGATGATGGAACAAACCCCAAATTACAGATATTTGAGGCAAAACGTTGTGTATTTTTAAAAAAATAGGTTAGTTTAAATACATGATTTTGGGTGTGGGGGTGTGGTTTGGACCTGACTAGTTTGGAGTGCTGGGTTGGTACAGTCTCCACCCTTTAAATGGGGGTGACCAGACTGGTGGGTCTTTGGTTTTTAATCCGGGGGGGGGAACCCTGGCCCTGCCCCGCATGGGTCTTTAGGCCTGTTGCAGTTTTCCCTTCTTTCTTATGTTATGTTTTTTTTTTATATAAAATTTTAATATATTATATATATATATAATTATATTTTATAAAATATTTATTATATATATAAAAATATATATGAAAAACCAACCCCCTCTGATAAAATGGGAAAAATTTCCCAAAAGCGCTTTCGTGTACCACATTATAAAGGGGAACAATGAAAGTAAAGCACCCAAAGGGAAAGGGTAAAATAAGGGGTCTGGCCAACCTCACTAAAAGACCCCACAACTTTTTAAAAAATTTTTTTAATTTTTGGGGACTTGTTTCATGAAAGAAGAAAGCGGGGGAAAAAAAAGATATATAAATTGGGAAAAGCTTACGAGAAACCCCTAATCATATATTTTTTGTTTCCCGGGTTTTCTTCTCCCACGGATCAAGTCCCAAAATTTAAAAAAATTTTTTTTAAACCTTTTGGGGGATTTGATAGTGAGGTGTTTGGCCAGCCCCCTTTATAAAATTCCCTTTGGGATGCTTTACTTTCATTGTTCCTTGATAATGTGAGTTTCACGAAAGCCCCTTGGGAAATTTTCCCCTATTCTTTACAGTGGTTGTTTTGCATATATATATATATAAATATAATATATATTATATATATATTTTATATAAAAAATATAAAATATATGTGTGTGTGTGTTAAATGAATGGATCAGAGAAAATAGGGGGATTTTAAACAATATGTAAAACAATACTGTGAAAAAAAAAGGGTTAAAATTCCAAAAGCGATTTGTGACTTTAACATTACCCGGAAAAACTAGTTCCTTGATAATGAGAGAATCAAAAAAGGGGCTTTAAATTTCCACTATTTTTTTACAGTGATATTCGGGCATTTATATGTCGTGCTAAATGGGTTTAAAAATTTTGCGATTTTTTTTTTAAAATTTAGCAATGTTTTTTCTTGCTAAATTTCCCAGAAAGCGACAATTTGTGTATGCAAAAATTTTTGGAAAAAAATCATTCTGAAACCTAACAAAAAAAAACATTTTTAATATAAAATTATATATATATATATATATTATATATATATATAAAATATATATATATTATCCCTACTTTCCCATACATACTTACTACACATTGTGTGCGTGTGTGTGGGTTGTTGTGTGATCACCTTTTTTAAATTGTTCGGGGGTCAGTCACAGCCCCTGGCCCCGCATCTTCACGGGTTTTGCTATTATGTCACTCTTCCTGTTCATGGGCTTTTTTCAACGTCCCCCTGGAACTTTTAAAGGGTTTTCCTCCCCTCCATTACATCATTTTTGCCGACTACCCCAAATTTCCCTGACAACTTTGGGGGGAAGAAATGCTTCTAAAACCCTTTTTGGGTCCATCTGAGTCTTCAATTTCCCCAATTTGGGGCCCCCCTTTTTTTCCCCTGTGCCCTATCTTGGAATTTCCTGTCTCTTTTCCCTCTTATCTATTCCTGGGGCATTTTTTGGGTATTTTACATGTCTCCCCTAACCCCCCCTGTCCTCCATTGGTCGCCCAAAAACGTTTTCCCCCTTAACCTTTTTTCGTAGGACATTTCCCTTAGCCTCAAAGAACTTGTCTTGTTGCAAATTTTCCCCTCAAATTTCATGACGTACTTGACCCGGTGGGGTTTCCCAAACGGGTGCTGCTTTTCCAGTAGGGGCCGGGATTTTACACGGTGTACAGAGCCCTTAAAAACGTTTCCTTACTGAGGTACGGAAGGGGTTATTCCCCAGGTTTGCCGGGCGCCCACGTTTTTTGCAGCAGTTAAAATATTTTAAATGTGTGTTTCCGGAGACGTGCTAATTTATTATATTTCAAATCTTTCTCCTTGATAAAGTTTGCAGTCTTTCGCCACGTACCTATACTCTTCTGCGGTCTTCTTTCCCCATCCACGATCTTCTTGACTTTGCATTTGGCGGGGTTTTTAAATTTTCTAGGGGGTTGAGAAAGGGGGTTTTACCAGCAAAGGTTAAAATTAAATAAGGGAGTACTTAGCAAAAAGGGACAGCTAAAATCCCCCCCTGCACACCCCCCCCCTTTTCCCCAAGGCCCGAGGTCTTGAAACTGTCAAAGTAAACTTCTCAACGGGCTGTAAATAAGTATATTATGTTAATAATTTATCCCCAGGGGGTGTTTTTTGTCAGCTAAAATCACACTGGGTGGCTGACGGGGCGCTTTCTTTTGTGGATCAAAAAGGGCCACTTATCACCCTGTTTTATGATAAGTGACTACTCATAATTTACTCAACCCTTCCCCAGTCAATAGTAGTACATCAAAAGGGAGTAGAACACTTAACTGGGTATATGTATTTTTGACCCCTAGTTATGCCCCCGGGTACCGTGATCTGATTGAAGAATAAACGTTTTTTTGAAGAAAAGTCGCACTACACTATGTTGGGTCGCAACACTCGTTGTTTCATTTTTCATCAATAATAGTTCACACCATATCATAAAGAAGCTGATCAAATTCTTTAAGTGTTTTTTCGTGTTTTTGAGACACTTTGGGTTCCCCACTAACGGGATGGATCAGTGGGTTTTTCGTTGGGTTTTTTCCCGGCATCAGATTTAACCCCCCAGGGGGGGTAAAAGTAATCTGACCTACAGCGTCCTACCCGCTGCAATGCCCCCTTTAACATAAAGGAAAGCGACCTAGTACTTTTTTCTTCCTTGCGAAAAATTTTCCCCCATGAAGCAAAGCAGAATGCTTGATTCTTTTCTGTCTTAAGCTTGAAACAATTTACATTAAATTTTTTCCAGGTAAAAAAGTGGGGTCAGGTTTTTTTCCCTTTAAATTTTCCTGCAAGGTAAGGATGGACTGTCTTTTATTAAAAATACACTTTGCAACCTGGAGTCTTGCAAGGAGCGGGGGTCGCCTTTACCCCTCAATTTCTTGAACGGGCCCCCTGGTATCAAAATTTCTTGCCCGTAGCAGTAAAAAAAAGGGTTTTTCTCCCTTTGAGAGGGGTGAGCTCCCCAGGGCGGAAAAAGGGGGTGGGCAGGGGCCCAAGGGGGGTGATATCCCCCTCCTTTGGGGAAAATTTCTCCCCCACTGGGGGGGGGGGCGGGGGGGGGTGGGGGGGTGAACTATTTTACACCTAAAATTTAAATTTTATTTTTTTTCACTTCCACCACCCCTGATTTTCTTTTCCCGAACCTTTTGTCTGCCCTTGGGTTTTTGGAGGAAATTGGGTTTTATTTTTAAAAACGTTTTAATTCTAAAAAGGAAATAATTTACTTATTGGGCCGCTTATTCCCCTATACCCTTTTCTCAAAACATCAACTTTCCCCCTGATTTTTATTTTTCATCAGGGTATTTTTGGTCACAAATTTTTTCCCAATTTGGGCCCTTTGGGGCCTTTGACCATCATTGGGCAATAATCACTGCACCAGGCCTTTAAAGGGGTTATGATTTTCAGGAAAAACCGCCCCCCCTAGAAGTGGGTTTCTAATGAGGTGAGATATTTTTTCCCCCAAAAAATTTTTTCCCCAAAATTCAATCACTTTATTAAAATGTGTGAATTTTTCGTCGAGTTTGGGTCAGGTTCGAAAAAAAGTAGGACCCCTAGATTTCTTATCATTCCCTGTGGGAAGAACAGGTCGGGCTTTTTGCCATGGATAAATGAGAAAGGACTTAACACTTCTAAATTGTCCAGATCATCGGGAAAATAAATTAGTGGTTTTTTTGTTGACTCTATTTTTTTATTTCAGTCACGACTGTACGGAATTTTTCTAAGTTCCATTTTTCTGACGATGAAGGTCTTCCTTTTAAAAAACCCTTTTACAAGGCGATCATTCTTTCATAAAATCCGCCGGCCATGGAAATTTAGAAGGAATGTATCCCAACGACAAATGCGTTGATTCGCATCGTTGTACTTTAAAGGGTTTATTAAAGATCTTGCTTAAAAAAAAGCAGCACCAGCAGCCAAAATTTGTTGCATTATCTGAAATCACAGTCCCGAGGGCATGCCCTTTGGCTGCAAACCTTCTGAATAATTTGATAAAGGTTTCAGCAGACATGTCATTTGGGTACTTCTAGAAAGTTGCTCTAGTTTATAGCACAAAATAACAAACAATTACACCTTGATTTGGGGAAATTTGTCAACTGTTTTGGTTTAAAATTTTTGGTCCAGTGTAATCTTTTCACCCTTTATCCAAAAAAGGGGTGACATGACAAACTCTTTTAGAGGGATTTGGAGGTGGATCGGATATGACATCTTGCATATCGTAAATTTACGACAAATAAAACATCCATTATTTGTTTTTTTCACCTTTGTCGACTTAGGGATCCGTAGGATTGTCGTATATGACAGTGTGTCTGTTTCCCCACCATGTAAACACGTTACTGTGGGCGTTTTGAACAATCAGTTTTTTTTCCCCTGATTCCCTTTGGGGTCAATATTGGGGTGTGGTTCTTTTGGTAGTGAAGAATTTTGAATTCTTCCTCGAATCTTATAATCCCTTTCCCGAGTCGAGAAAAAAGTCCTTTAAAAATTAAACATGGGCAGCTTTCTTTGGGGGTTTTTTCTTGTGTTTCCAAAATTTATATTTTTTAGAGAAAAAAATCTTTCTTTATTAGTTTCACCCGTATTTAATGGGTTCAAGAAATTTCCCTAATTAGGTTTTTTTCCTTTTAAAGAACTTAAAGACAAGACTGTAACTTTAAGAGTTTGCCCAAAGTTTAGTATTTTGGTCCATCAGTGATTATGTTTGTGCTGCAGTATTTACACAACTTTTTTGTGCTAAAGTTCAAGCAAAACCCTTTCTACTGGCATAATGTGAGCTTTTTTCTGAGGCCCTTTGTTTCATTAGAGAGCCCGTTTTGGTCCCTGGAGCATAAAATTTTTTATCCCCAAATTTTTTTGAGTGGGACACCACTGACAACAGTCAGCTGGATTTTTGGGTAGAGGGGCTTTTTGAAAAAGATAATCCCCTCTGCATCTCTTTTATTTCTGTTTCTCTGTTCTGTACATAGACCAACTTCCCTTTTTATTTCTTTAACCCCTGGAGAACGCTTCATTATCAATCCCGTTTTACGTTTTTTTTTAATAGTGAGATGACAAGTACTTTTTTGAATAGACACTAAAATTTTTTACCTTTCAAAGGTGCTGGGCAGTTCCCCAAATTTTTGGGACTGTTTTTGAAACCCTTTAAGGGTGCTACCCTGGCCCTTTTAAAATAATTAAATGTATTCAGTTTTACTCATGTAAAAAACAGCGCCCTAACCTTGGTTGGGCGCATCACAGAAAACATGTAAGTGCAATTGTTTCCCTCTTGACCTATTTGTCCCGGGAAATTTAATTTTATGAAGTTGCTTAAACTCCCTGGTTATTTCATCCCAAGCTTGCCATTTTTTAGAGGCAAGTTCTACCCCTCCAATTTTGAGCTTCCCTGCATCTTGCATAAGGTTTTACCCTTTTTTGGTAAATGGTTTAGACGGGTCCTAGGGGGTCAAAACATTGTAGTACCTCAAAAGTAAACTTTCGTTTTTGTGAGTGTACTGCATGATTTTTGTTTTACCTTTTGAGGGTCAAAGTATCTTAGTGGTGGGGTTTTTCCCAATTAAAAATTTCCCGTATTTTGATGCAATCAGGGGAAATTTAGCTTCAGGGAAAAACTTCTTTGATAAGTTCCTTTTAATTTCTTTGAATTTTCCTTTTCCCCATCCCCTTTGGGGGCATATTTGTTTTTCTTCCTTGTTAGGGTTTTCTGTATAAAAGGGGGTTTCAAAAACCTCCTCTTTTTTTCACACTACCTTTAAGGTTTACCACATAAAAAACTTTTCTTTTAAAATTTTATTGAAAAGGGGGTTTTAGATTTCCCTTCAAAATGTGTATTTAGAGTAGCTTCTTTGTAAAATGGAGAGGATGTTGCACCAAATAATACTGATTTGAACGATAAGTTTTCACAGGGCTTTGAGGAAACATGTGGATTTTTAGACCACAAAAATCGAGTATAATCTCTATCTATTTCTTGTTTGTCCTACTCTTAAGAAAGCTTTTTGGGAAAAATCAGCCGTGTAGGCATTTTGGGTTTGTGCGAAATTTTATAAGCACGTCTCAAGGGTTCTCAGGTAGTGAGGGTTTGGTCATCAAACAAAACATTAAAAAACTTGCTAATCTTTATTTTTCAAAGTGCGCGCCCCCTTTTATACAAACACGTTGTGGAGTGGTTTTAGAATCCTTTCTGAGTCCATTTGGGGCGGGAGATAAAAAACCTTTTGTCTTAACTTATCCTTTTGACTACTTCCCCTATTTAATTTAATTTTCCCCAAATTTTGTATGGTATCATCATAGACAGTAAGTAGCTCTGGATTCTTCCAGAGTCATTTTATTTGTGCCTTTCCCTTGTCCGAAACCCCCTGCGAAAAAGCCCAGGGAGGTTTTTTTGGGTTTAATTTTCCTGGTAACCAACCCAATACTATCCATTTTTATATTTGACGGTGTCCAAATATTGGGGTATAAGTTTTGAGACTTTTGTTGGGGTTGGGTTTTTTTTACATCAATTTCCTACGCTTTTAAATCCCACAACTTTTCAACAGGTTTATTCATTTCTTCCCCGTAATGATAATTTTTGCTGGGGGTAAATGATCAGTGGTTTTTCTCGTAACTAGTACATTTTTCCCCTGGGAAACAAAATCAGCTTTTTTTTCCCCCCTTTGAGAGGGGAAAGGGACCACAAATCATGTTTGGGCCCACCTGCTGGTTTCCCGCAAGTGAAACCCTTGTTTACTTTCTATATTTTTGGGACAAAACAGTGATAATAATCACTTCCCAAAGATTAAATCAATTGGGCTAATTGTTTGGGGCCCCCCCCCCCTGGGATGTCAGGGCAGGCTAACTTGCCTTTTGCGTTTCATGCTGCAACTGTTTTTTTTTAATCCCCCCCGGATCTGCACAGCTTAGGGAAATTTATTACTACCCCCGCCCTTTTACCCGTCTTTTTCCCGTTTCCAGGGCCCCAAAAGTGATTCTGGGTAGGGCAATGTCTGTTTACCAAAATTGTGGAAAAAAACAGCTATATTTTAAAATGTTTCTTTGGCAAAAAGGGTTTTTTTTCATTTTTTTGCAACACTGATCTTCTTTTGAAGGGGGCCCTTTTTGAGCCTTTATCAAAAAAATGTTTGCACATTGGGTTTTTTAATTTATTAAAATAACTTTAACTCCCAGCTATCGGGAAGAGCAGTGCTTTAAACTTATTCTCACATATTAATGTGCTTGTTGACTTCTGATTCTGTGGAAGTTTCTGCTGTTCAGCAAAAGTATTTGGGCTAATGGTGTATGATCATACCCTTGCATTTAAAACCTATTTCAGTGAGCATTTACCTCCCTGTGTTCACCTAAACACTTGATGCATCTTTTCAGCTGATGAACACGTTGTTTACGTGCCTCCATTGATGTGTATTGAATACAATACTGTGCCCAATGTGTTCCACCACAAAGTACACATTTTTGAGTACGTTTGTGTGACAGTCTGTTTACTGTCTGTTGTATTCACAGCTTGATAAATGCCTATATGGGATTTCCCATTCTGTGGTTTAGTGGGAGTAGGTATACTCTTTTTATACTGAGTTGAAGGTTTGTTAACCACTGGAAATGACTTAATCAGTTCATAGGGTTCTCCCTTCACAAGACATTTAAGATAATTGAACTTAGCAATCTCATCTATGTCAGTTCGTGAATGTACTATGGATTGAAAACCACTAATGAATTCTTCGTAATTATGACCTTTGAAAATAGGTAATGACAAGGTAGGTAAGCTTGGTAATGGGACATTTGTTGTTCCATGTGTTCATGTAACAGGTGTTTGACTACTAGTTACAGTAGGTCTCTGTGACAGAGTTTTACGGCAGATAGCCTGTACTCCTGTCCACCTTAATTGTTGATTACTAAATGTATCCAAAACATTTTTAATTTCATCCTCAGATGGGTCTGATTCAAGAAATTCCTTTTCATAATGTGTATAGTCTGAATTAATTATTTTCAGACGTTGTGTAAGTAATTCAAATTTGACCTCAAGATCATTAAAATCTATGTTTGTATCTTAAGTTAATCCTATACAGACTGAAATTAGATTTTCTAATTGTGTAATCTTAGTCTGTGAAGACTGAAACTGAGTTTTCAAACACGCCATTTTAATGGAATACTGAAAATTCTAGCACCACACTTAGTGTTTAAAAAACACTGTACTGCTATACAGCTGAGTTTTTGTTATGCTTAAGTCAGCAATAATCTAGTCAGACACTACTGATCCACTAAGCTTAACCTCAGGGTCAATGACCATGAAGGGTACAGGGTACATATGGCTGGTGTTTATGGCTTGAGTTTGCTGTGTCAGCCTGACAACGTTGATTAACGTAAATAACGACGTTATACACTTTATTCACTATACACTATAAATGTCACTGTACAACTGTAAATCACACATGTATATTTCTTCCACATATGTAAATGTCACTGTTAATATATATATGAAAGCTTACACTTAATATATAATTTCCTTTAATATAACAGTTATATCTATAAGAAACTTGAACACAATCTCGTCTCTTAATTTCTATCTATGAACATTATAAACACTATGTGTATATACACTCGGACAAACCGACGGTCATCTGGCTTGTTGATGTGGTCAGCGTTTCTCGAGCTTGAGAGCAGTGGATGTCGGGTGCCATCCCCCGTTTTCTTGTTGGATGAGTTACCCAGCTCCCGTTTTCTTTGGGGGAACGCTGGGCGAGCGCCCGTTTTCCTTTGGCTGCTCATTCTCTGTGATTGAGTCTGGAGGGACTCATATATACTGATTTATATTGTAAAACACTAGTTTTACAGTTTTTTCGAAGGACCTTGGCTCGTAGGTTATTTGTACACTGCCGTACAACATATCTGGACCACAGTGTGGCCTTTATCCGGTTCGAGCTCGACCAAATTGTTGAGAAATGGTTTACCAGCTGAGGTTAAAGATTAAATATAGGGAGTACTTAGCTGATAAACAGCTCATCGCCTGCACAGCTGCCCCTGCAGGCGAGGTCTTGAGAAGCTGTCGAAGTCACTTCTCAACAGGCTGTAAATAAGTATAATATGTTAATAATTTTCCCCTAGGGGTGTTTTTCGCTATTCCACGATGGCTGA
>NC_069407.1:67032941-67064400 GCF_026875155.1 Cherax quadricarinatus
GTTTTTTATCTACCAATACATAATCCAACAAACTACTGTCATTTTGCCCTACATCATATCTTGTATACTTATTTATCCTCTTTTTCTTAAAATATGTATTACCTATAACTAAACCCCTTTCTATACAAAGTTCAATCAAAGGGCTCCCATTATCATTTACACCTGGCACCCCAAACTTACCTACCACGCCCTCTCTAAAAGTTTCTCCTACTTTAGCATTTAGGTCCCCTACCACAATTACTCTCTCACTTGGTTCAAAGGCTCCTATACATTCACTTAACATCTCCCAAAATCTCTCTCTCTCCTCTGCATTCCTCTCTTCTCCAGGTGCATACACGCTTATTATGACCCACTTCTCGCATCCAACCTTTACTTTAATCCACATAATTCTTGCATTTACACATTCATATTCTCTTTTCTCCTTCCATAACTGATCATTCAACATTACTGCTACCCCTTCCTTTGCTCTAACTCTCTCATATACTCCAGATTTAATCCCATTTATTTCCCCCCACCGAAATTCCCCTACCCCCTTCAGCTTTGTTTCGCTTAGGGCCAGGACATCCAACTTCTTTTCATTCATAACATCAGCAATCATCTGTTTCTTGCCCCAATATATTGTAGGGAAATATATTACAATACTGCTTCCTTAACTTGTTGAACCATGAATAATCATAAAATACATGAAAACGTCGTAAATTGTACTAAATATATACATGTTATGCTTTAATAACGTGTGTTATTTAATAACATGTATGTTAATAACATGTTATTAAATACCACAGACTCCACCACTGTGAGTCCCTACTACCCTCCCTCCGACCCCCACAACTGGCAGCCAGCCCTCCCACCACTCAGTGTGGTGAGTGTTTTGTTTGTTCATTATTTGCTATTAAACTACAGAATAAATAATGTAAACCCATTCATGACTGCATATTGGAATGGCTCTTAGGAAAGGTATTAGACGGTGACATCATGTGTTTATTCTTGAACACAGCAAAGAATCGAACATTTCTGCTATTGCTAATAATAACAATAGTAATAATAATAATAATAATAATAATAATAATAATAATAATAATAATAATAAATACGATATAATTGAAGAAGGAAATTGTACAAAAATACGAGGGAATGGTTGACACATCGTCAGTGTGGCTTTGTTTATGCTGGAGTGAACATTAGTCTCCCTGCTCTTCCAAACATTTCACAATAATTCAGCAGTTGAGGCAGTGGCATTTAATAACATATAAGTTATAAATAATAATAGTACATGTTATTATTAATAACATGTATTATTATTAACATGTATGTATTTAATAACATATATGTTATAAATACTAATAGTACATATTATTAATAACATGTATTATTATTAACATTTATGTTATTAAATACCATTGCCTCAATCACTGCCTCTACCACTCCAGTCGCACTCAATCTACAAGCACCAAACACAATGAATTATTGTGAAATGTTTGGAAGAGCAGGGAGACTAATGCTCACTCCAGCATAAACAAAGTCACACTGACGATTTGTCAACCACTCCCTCAAATTTTTGTAAAATTTCCTCCTTAAATTATATCATATTTATTATTATTATTATTATTATTATTATTATTATTATTATTGTTATTATTAGCTGTAGCAGAAATGTTTAATTCTTTGAAGTGTTCAAGAGTAAACACATGATGTCACCGTCTAATACCTGTCCGAATAGCCATTCCAATATGCAGTCATGAATGGGTTTACATTATTTATACTGTAGTTTAATAGCAAATAATGAACAAACAAAACACTCACCACACTGAGTGGTGGGAGGGCTGGCTGCCAGTTGCGTGAAGGGATTCAGGGAAACCGGTTATTTTATATAACCGGACTTGAGTCCTGGAAATGGGAAGTACAATGCCTGCACCTCTGAAGGAGGGGTTTGGGATATTGGCAGTTTGGAGGGATATATTGTGTATTTTTTTATACGTATATACAGTGGACCCCCGCTTAACGATCACCTCCCAATGCGACTAATTATGTAATTGTATTTATGTAAGTGCGTTTGTACGTGTATGTTTGGGGGTCTGAAATGGACTAATCTATTTCACAATATTCCTTATGGGAACAAATTCGGTCAGTACTGGCACCTGAACATACTTCTGGAAGGAAAAAATATCGTTAATCGGGGGTCCACTGTACTTCTAAACTTGTATTCTGGGTACCTCTGCAAAATCAGTGATTATGTGTGAGTGAGGTGAAAGTGTTGAATGATGATGAAAGTATTTTCTTTTTGGGGATTTTCTTTCTTTTTGGGTCACCCTGCCTCGGTGGGAGACGGCCAACTTGTTGAAAAAAAATAAATTATATATATATATAAGTGTGTATATATATATATATATATATATATATATATATATATATATATATATATATATATATATATATATATATATATATATATATATATATATATATATATATATATATATATACACACATACATACATACAGGTAGTAGATTGGTAGACAGCAACTGCTCAGGGAGGTACGTACTACCATACTGCCAAAAGATTGTAAACCAAGAGCCTCTATTTGTTTTGCATGATGGTAGGATTGCTGGTATCTTTTTTTTTTGTCTTATAAATATGCAAGATTTCAGGTACGTCTTGCTACTTACACTCAGGTCACACTAAACACGCATGTACAGATTTATGAATGCACACTCATCTGAGTTTTCCTTGATTATATCTTAACAGTTACTGTTATTACTTTTCCTTTCACATCCATGGGAAAGTGGTATAAGAATCTTTCCTCCATAAGCCATGTGTGTTGTAAAAGTCAACTAAAATGCCGGGAGCAATGGGCTAGTAACCCCTTTTCCCGTATAGCCTACTAAAAAGAAAAAGAAGAAAACTGTCAAAGTAGGATGTTAGAATGTGCATGGATGTTGAGTGAATGATAAGAGATGACTGTGGATGTTATGAATGAAAAGAAGCTGGATGTCTTAATTCTAAGTGAAACAAAGCTGAAGGGGGTAGGACAGTTTCAGTGGGGAGAAATAAATGGGATTAGATCAGGGGTTTCTAATAGAGTTAGAGCTAAGGAAGGAGTAGCAATAATGCTGAAGTTATGGCAGGAAAAGAAGGAATATAAATGTATAAACTGAAGGATTATGTGGAGTAACATAAGGGTTGGATGTGAAAAGTGGGTTATAGTAAGTGTTTATGTGCCTGGAGAAGAGAGAAGTGTAGAAGAGAGAGAGAGACAGATTTTGAGAAATATTGAGTGAGTGCATGGGGAGTTTTGAACCAAGTGAGAGAGAGTACTTGTGGTTGGCAATCTCAATGCTAAGGTGGGTAAAAATGTTGTGAAGGGAGTAGTAGGTAAATTTGGGGTGCCAGGGGTAAATGAAAATGGGCAGCCTTTAATTGAACTGTGTGTAGAAAGAGGTTTGGTAAAAAGTAATACAAATTTTATGAAAAAGAGGATAAATAAGTATACAAGATATAATATATCATGTAACGAAAGTAGTTTGTTAGATTATGTACTGAATAAAAAGTTAATGGGTAGGCTTCAGGATGAACATGTTTATAGAGGTGCAATGGATATATTGGCTCATTAGTTAGTTGTAGCTACAGTTAGAGTAATAGGTAGATGGGACAAAAGGAAAATGGCAACAGTAAGTAAGAAACAGGTGAAAGTTTATAAACTAAGGAAGGAGAAAGTTAGGTGAAAAATTTGGAACTTTTGGCAGAAAGGTTGGCTAGCTCAAGTATGGGTAGTGGGGGGGTTGAAAAGGAATGGGATAGTTTTAAAAATGCAGTATTAGAATGTGGGGCAGAAGTTTGTGGCTATAGGAGGGTGGGTGCAGGAGGAAAGAGGAGTGATTGGTGGAGTGATGAGGTAAAGCATGCAATAAAAGAGAAAAAGATAGCTTATGAGAGATTTTTACAAAGCAGAAGTAATGTAAGAAGGGTAGTGTATATGGAGAGTAAAAAAAGGTGAAGAGAGTGGTGAGAGAGTGCAAAATTAGAACAAATGATAGAGTGGGAGAGGCACTGTCAAGAAATTTTGTTGAGAATAAGAAAAAAATTTTGAAGTGAGATAAACAAGTTAAGAAAGCCTAGAGAACAGATGGATTTGTCAGTTAAAAACAGAGTAGGGGAGTTAGTAGTTGGGGAGCTGGAGGTATTGGGTAGATGTCGGGAATATTTTGAGGAACTTCTAAACGTCGAAGAAGAAAGGGAGGCAGTAATTTCATGCACTGGCCAGGGAGGTATAACATCTTTTAGGAGTGAAGAAGAGCAGGATGTGAGTGTGGGGGAGGTGCGTGAGGCATTATGTAGAATGAAAAGGAGTAAAGCAGCTGGAACTGATGGACTCGTGACAGAAATGTTAAAAGCAGGGGAAATATAGTGATGGAGTGGTTGGTATTTTTGATTAATAAATGTATGAAAAGTATTAGTCAAAGGGCTGAAGAGGGGTTGTTGAGGTGGTTTGGTCATTTAGAGAGAATGGATCAAAGTAGAATGACATGGAGAGTGTATAAATCTGTAGGGGAAGGAAGGCGGGGTAGGGGTCGTCCTCGAAAAGGTTGGAGGGAGGGGGTAAAGGAGGTTTTGTGGGCGAGGGGCTTGGACTTCCAGCAAGCATGCATGAGCGTGTTAGATAGGAGTGAATGGAGACGAATTGTATTTGAGACCTGACAAGCTGTTGGAGTGTCAGCAGGGTAATATTTAGTGAAGGGATTCAGAGAAACCGGTTATTTTTATATAGCCGGACTTGAGTCCTGGAAATGAGAAGTACAATGCCTGCACTTTAAAGGAGGGGTTTGGGATATTGGCAGTTTGGAAGGATATGTTGTGTATCTTTATACATATATGCTTCTAAACTGTTGTATTCTGAGCACCTCTGCAAAAACAGTGAATATGTGTGAGTGAAGTGAAAGTGTTGAATAATGATTAAAGTATTTTCCTTTTGGGGATTTTCTTTCTTTTTTGGGTCACCTTGCCTTGGTGGGAGACGGCCGACTTGATGAAAAAAAAAAAAAAAAATTATATATATATATATATATATTTTTTTTTTTTTTTTCAACAAGTCGGCCGTCTCCCACCGAGGCAGGGTGACCCAAAAAAGAAAGAAAATCCCCAAAAAGAAAATGCTTTCATCATCATTATATATATATATATATATATATATTTTTTTTTTTTTTTTTTCAACAAGTCGGTCGTCTCCCACCGAGGCAGGGTGACCCAAAAAAAAAAAAAAAGAAAGAAAATCCCCAAAAAGAAAATACTTTCATCATCATTCAACACTTTCACCACACTCACACATTATCACTGCTTTTGCAGAGGTGCTCAGAATATAACAGTTTAGAAGCATATACGTATAGAGATACACAACATATCCCTCCAAACTGCCAATATCCCATATATATATATATATTTTCCAACAAGTCGGCCGTCTCCCACCGAGGCAGGGTATATATATATATACAGTGGACCCCCGCATAACGATCACCTCTGAATGCGACCAATTATGTAAGTGTATTTATGTAAGTGTGTTTGTACGTGTATGTTTGGGGGTCTGAAATGGACTAATCTACTTCACAATATTCCTTATGGGAACAAATTCGGTCAGTACTGGCACCTGAACATACTTCTGGAACGAAATAATATTGTAAACCGGGGGTCCACTGTATGTGCAAAAAAAACATGGGGGGAGTAGAATGATAGCTCTAGGCCTTTTGTTCTATGAAAGGCATCCTGTATCACTTGGTTTGTGATATTTGCATAATATATACTATATCTATTATATATACATCCTCTCCTCACTTAGCAATGTACTCGTTTACCGACACCTTGGACTTACAATGGGCTCTCTGACCAGTATGCATACCTAAATAATGCATATTAAAGCTGATTTCCTCTATTTTGTTTATTACAATATACAGTACACTACAGCATAAACATTTAAAAATGCAGCCTCTCTTCACTTAACGATGGAGTTCCGTTCCTAATACTGCATCAATAAAAGAATTTGTCGTTAAATGAGGATCATACTACTGTATGTGTATGATGGTAGTGAGCTTATGTCAACCATCTTTGATATTGCTTTAATGTCACCCTTGCACCATTTATAATATTTTTTGTACATTTTTAAATGTTTATACAGTAGTGTACTGTACAGTGGACCCCTGGCATGCGATGGCATCGGTATACATTAAATCTAGTACTTGATACATTTTAATGCAAAAATTTTGCCTCGCCACTCATTAAAAAACCCGCCACACGCGATTCGTCTGGGACTCGTCCACGTGAGTGCCAGTGTTTATAAGCCAGCCAGTGTGCTTGCATCTAAGCATACATTTGGTACAGTCCATATTATTGTAGTGTTTTTGGTGCTTGTTTTTGCAAAATAAGTCACCATGGGCCCCAAGAAAGCTTCTAGTGCCAACCCTGTAGTAAAAAGGGTGAGAATTAGTATGGAAATTAAGAAAGATTTTGAAGGGTTTGGGGCTAACCCTGAGAAGCCTATGCCAGTTGTGGAATCCATTGTGCCTACTTCAAAAATTAAGGAAATGTGTGCAAAGTGGGTTGAACTGCAAACCTTTATGGATGAAAATCACCCTAACACAGCTATTGCAAGCCATGCTGGTGACTATTACAATGACAATGTTGTGGCCCATTTTAGACAAATCTTAAAGGAACGGGAGGTACAGAGCTCTATGGACAGATTTCTTGTGCGACAGAGGTCCAGTGACTCTCAAGCTGGTCCTAGTGGCATTAAAAGAAGAAAGGAAGTAACCCCGGAAAAGGACTTGCTACCTCAAGTCCTAATGGAAGGGGATTTCTCTTCTAAACAATAAGTTCGACACTCTCCCCTCCTCCTATCCCATCAATCATCACGAGATCTTCATTAAAGGTAAGTGTCATGTATTCTATTGTTAGTAGAGTACTACTAACTGTGCATGTCTTCTTCAGTTTGCATGCATTAAAGTTAATATTTCATGTGGTAAAACTTTTTTTTTCATAGTACTTTTGGGTGTCTTGCACGGATTAATTGATTTCCATTATTTCTTATGGGGAAAATTAATTCGCCTTCCTATAATTCTGGCATAAGATGAGCTCTCAGGAATGGATTATTATTATTATAATCAAAAAGAAGCGCTAAGCCACAAGGGCGATCAGGAACGGATTAATATCGTATACCGGGGGTCCACTGCATATTGTAATAAACAGAATAGAGAAAATCAGCTCTAATATACATTATTGCTATGTGGAGTTTAATCAAAATTTGACTTTATAATGCTCATTAGAGAGTAAAACATTTTCCCAATAAAAGATAAAGTGTTCAAGATCTGCAATTGCTTGATATCTCCTCTACTAACCCATCTGTCAAAAATATTATCCTTAGGCAATATTTCTTGCAATGTGCAAGAAGTTGACTTGACTCACGAAATCGTAATGACACGATTGCAAACAAACCATACCCCGGCCGGGATTGAACCCACGGTCAGAGAGTCTCAAAACTCCAGACCAGGGTATGGTTTGCAAGAAGTTGCTTGTCATCCAACCATCCCAAAGATCAAGCAGAAATGAAAAAAAAAATATTAACAAATAATCATATGAATTGCTAGTTTAAAAAATAGGGAAACCATGAAACATATCAGAAAGCATTTGCCAATAAATATGAATTATTTCACATTATACAATAAGGACAGTGAAATTACTGCCTGGTGAGAGGAGTGACACTGGTCTGTCACCAAAGACACTGGTGACAGATCAGTGTCACTCCTGTCAATCACTGGCAAGATTCTTGAGACAATCTCATGGCAGATGATAACGTTTAATGGCTACCACTCACTTCTTTGTGAATGACAACATAGCTACATTAAAGTCACTCTGATGTTGATCTGCTGTTAAACCTCTCCACTATCCAGCACCAGTCAATGGATGAATCCAAGTTCAGCTGTGTAGTAGCACTGAACATAACTGGCACTTTCGACCAAGTATATCACCAAGGACTCTTGGCAAAACTGCAAGCAATTGGGATCTCTGGCTCTGCACTATGCTTCCTTAGTGACTACCTTCAAGGAAGATCTCCAAGAGTAGTTCTCAATGGGACAGAGCCAACAAGACACTCAATCAGTGCCAGTGTTCCACAGGGAAGTGTACTTGGGCCATTTTTTTGGAATGTGTACTTCAGTGATATTTTTCAACTCATCCCAGAATCACATGCAAATGCAGATGATTGTATTCCAGCATTTACTTTTCCAAAAGAGGAAATGCCAGCTGCTCTCAGTTACATCAACCATTAGCTTACAGCTATATCAGCCTGGAGAAAATGATGACAATTTACATTTGCTTCTGAAAAAACACAAATGATGGTGGTATCTAAACACCATGATGGTAATGCTGGAGCAATGTAAGAATGAATGGAATGTTGGAACCCAGGGATGAGGTTGATGTCCTCAAAACTGTCTATGAAGAACCACATTGTAAATCTTGCAAACAAGATAGCCAAGATAGTTACAAGACTCTGAACAAGGTATGAGTGAACTCACATTTTGAGTATGCTCCACTTTCTTGGATTGCCTGCCCCCATCTCACCTACAATTTCTTAACAGAATAGAGAACAAAGCAAGACGACTCATCTCTCACTTGGACCCAGCCTGGACAGACCTGTCATCTTGAACAAAGCCTTCAACACCAGAGGGATGTGGGTTACCTTATTGCAATATACAAAGCCAATGCTGTTAAAGTACTACACTTAGATCCACTTCATGAACAGCAAGAAGACAGCATCTATACAACAAGACAGGAAGCAAACAGTAATTACACTTTGTACCCTTTTCTAGAACATCACTTTATTTGATATCATTCATTCTGAGAATGACTTGAGTCTCGAACATGTTTGTACGGCAAAATGGCATCAACGAAATAAAGTCAATTGACCAAATGAAATCGCTGTCCCACAGATAGCTCCAACTTCATCTTATTCCTTATTTGTATGCCTCATAACAATAAAAAAAAAAAGGCTTTTAACCCTTTGAGGGTCAACAGGCCCTCTCCGAAACTCGTTCTCAGGGTCGGCCAAATTTAAAAAAAAAATAATAATTTTCTCTTATGAAAAGATAGAGAATCTTTACCCGATCATAATGACACCAAAAGTTTGAAATTTGATGGAAAACTTACGGATTTATGCTCTCGCGAAGTTTGCGGTCTCGGGGATATTTACGCATCGGCGATTTTGCCCACTTTGAGCCCCATTTTCGGCCAATTCCACTGTACTAGTCGACAAAAATCATGAATATTTCGCTAGAACTCCATTTTTTCTATCGAATGGGTGCAAGAAACCACCCATTATGAAATTCAACTATCCAGTACAGTGGTCAGAATTTAGCAATTTTGTCAATTTCATACAAATTTCAAAAGATGCCAATTTCCGAATAGGGTCCAGAATAAACAAGAAAGACATTCCTGGCACTAAAATGACATTTCCTCTGGTCATTAGTCACGTCTCAAGGCCCCTCTTATATTCTTTTGCTTTCCACTTTGAATTTTTATTCTCACAAAAAAATATAAGATTTACTTTTATGCAGACTACTGCATTAGTGTAAAAAATGGTATAAATATTATTGGCGCACTTGTGAAAGAATATTAGACTCACCAGTTGACGTGTATTGGACCATTGGCACGATTTGTTTACTTTTGAAATTTGGTAAAAATCGAACATTTCTGCTACGTTGAGCTCAATTTCAAGGTATCTTTCATTGTAAAACCAGTCAAAAATCATCTCAATTTCTGTAATATGTCTTCCATTCTATAAAATGAGACCAAGAAAACTAGAATACAACAATAAATACCATACGAAAATACAGTGCAAAGTCGCTGTTTTATTCCAAAAAAACGGTAGAAGTTTTTTTTTTCTCATTATGCACTGTGTGCTGCAGGATTTTTTTTAGACTGTGCACACTGACCACATAGACCCATTCTTTCATATGAAGGCCTACCAGCTTTCTCTCACTAGATTTGAGGGCGCTAGAATTTAGGCATGCTAGTACGTCAAAAACCCTGGGTCGTAAGCCGTACTAGTACGTCCGAAACCCTCAAAGGGTTAATTGGGCTGAGGTAGGTAACAGCTCTTAGCTTGTAAATAAAGGTAGGAATTCTTAGCCCTATTAAATGCTTTTGTACATAAAAAAATATACAGCTATATACAGTGGACCCCCGCATACCGTTGGCCTTGCATAACGTTAAATCCGCATACCGCTACATTTTATTGCCAAGATTTTGCCTCGCATACCGCTAAAAAACCTGCTCAATGCTGTTCGTCCGAGACGTGTCTAATGTGCGCCCTTAGCCAGCCTCACATGTTCCGCCGGTTGCATTGTTTACCAGCCAGCCTCCGCGGTAACATCCAAGCATACAATCGGAACATTTCGTATTATTACAGTGTTTTTGGTGATTTTATCTGCAAAATAAGTGACCATGGGCCCCAAGAAAGCTTCTAGTGCCAACCCTACAGCAATAAGGGTGAGAATTACTATAGAGATGAAGAAAAAGATCATTGATAAGTATGAAAGTGGAGTGCGTGTCTCCGAGCTGGCCAGGTTGTATAATAAACCCCAATCAACCATCGCTACTATTGGTGGTACAGCTGCTGCTGCTGCTGTACCACCGTCAGCTGCTGCTGCTGCTGTAGTACCGTCTGCTGCTGCTGTAGCATCGTCTGCTGCTGCTGTAGCACTGTCAGCTGCTGCTGCTGTTGTACCACCGTCAGCTGCTGCTGCTGCTGTAGTACCGTCTGCTGCTGCTGTAGCATCGTCTGCTGCTGCTGTAGCATCGTCTGCTGCTGCTGTAGCACTGTCAGCTGCTGCTGCTGCTGTACCACCGTCAGCTGCTGCTGCTGCTGTAGTACCGTCTGCTGCTGCTGTAGCATCGTCTGCTGCTGCTGTAGCATCGTCTGCTGCTGCTGTAGCACTGTCAGCTGCTGCTGCTGCTGTACCACCATCAGCTGCTGCTGCTGCTGTAGTACCGTCTGCTGCTGCTGCAGCATCGTCTGCTGCTGCTGTAGCATCGTCTGCTGCTGCTGTAGCACTGTCAGCTGCTGCTACTGCTGTACCACCGTCAGCTGCTGCTGCTGCTGTAGCATCGTCTGCTGCTGCTGTAGCACTGTCAGCTGCTGCTGCTGCTGTAGCACTGTCAGCTGCTGCTGCTGTAGCACCGTTGTTGGTGTGGCTTATTGAGAATACCAAGAAACAATTAACCCCAGAGGATTTGCCACCCAGGATAACCCAAAAAAGCCAGTGTCATCAAAGACTGTCTAACTTATTTCCATTGGAGTCCTTAATCTTGTCTCCCAGGATGCAACCCACACCAGTCGACTAACACCCAGGTGAACAGGGAAAAATGCCTGGAACTAGTGCTCATATTGGTGAATTTAAAGCCAGCAAAGGTTGGTTTGAGAGATTTAAGAATCATAGTGGCATACACAGTGTGATAAGGCCTGTTCTGGAAGAAAATACCAAACAGGACCTACAGTACTCAGGAGGAAAAGGCACTCCCAGGACACAGTGTCTCATCAGTCATTGCTGCATCTTCAATAAAGGTAAGTGTCATTTATTCTTCATTTAGTAGAGTAGTACATGCACAATATATATTGTGCATGTACTACTCTACTATTGTGCATGTATCCTTCTCTTTGTGTGTAGGAAAATGTATATTTCATGTGGTAAAATTTTTTTTTCAGACTTTTGGGTGTCTTGCACGGATTAATTTGATTTCCATTATTTCTTATGGGGAAAATTCATTCACATAACGATAATTTCGCATAACAATGAGCTCTCTTGCACGGATTAATATCGCTATGCGGGGGTCCACTGTATAATATATAAATACAATGTGAGAGAAATCATGAAACATCTTAGAATACTAATACTTTTCAATGTGGTTATATTGCATCTATACATACATGCATACATACATCCGTAAGTCATGTTTCTCAGGTAGAGTCAGTCAAAACAGCTGAACTGCTAAGAAATAGATGCTTTTAAAAAATTTCTACTGCATTTTGATAGGCATTTTTTTATGAATTAACATGGTATAAAAATTTTCACTTTTGCACCAAAATTAGCTTAGCAATGTCACCGTAACTTGCAAAACTATACTCAATATAATTTAGCTTAACCCTACCCAATAAAATAAATGATATTATATTTGTGATGTTCAGACTGATTTTCTTATAATATCTGCAAAAATTAATTTATACGTATTTAGCTTGTTCAGAAAAATGACCACTGTTTAAAAACTGAAGAATGGGAGTAAGACATATACTAAATACACTTTAGTGTACTATATGCACTTTAGAATACACACTATATATGAGAAGCTGTATACTCCATGAATTTTGATCCAGTCTACATTCTATGTAATATCAGCAAGTCTAACATCAAAAGAGAGAGTGACAATATATAGAATTACATTTATTGTATTATTAAGGCAAAACAAGGTTGTTTTCAACGTCATATAAAAAATTTGAAGAAATGAAAATAATCACACAAAAATCTCAGTATCATGTAGCTGCTGAAGCCAAGCTAATATCTATAGTACACTGACTGACCTTTTAGTTTGCAAGTATGATTCAACTAACCTAGTTTTGTAGTATGTTAATTTCTGTTGTTTTAACCTTCAACATTCACATGAACTGACTACATAAAAAATCCTATAAAAGGGCACTGTTAATGATATAAAAAATTCCTATCAACACTGCAATATATATATTTAATGTATTTATATACATATGTATAATAATTGTAATAAAAATATTTCTAAATATATGAATTACAAATACAACACCAAACAAGTTTATTTAGTTATTCTACAGAACTCAATACTTGAATATAAGACTCCTAAATGCATACTTCTATACCTACACATAACATAAATCACAGGACATAACAAAAATCACCGTCAAGCATCACTTACTATTTGCAACTAAATATTGAGAGGCCACCTAAAAGACGATGTTGGACACTTACAAAGGACTAGATTTTCTTATGGTTTCTTATGCCTAAAACACAACAGAGGGCATAAAAAAGAGCTGAGGAGACTCATATGGAGTGTCTAATACTCCCAACACTAGCTAATGCAATTCAGAAACCAGAAAACCCCTCCCCCAAAACTCTAGGAACATAAAAAAAAAACCTATTAGGGCTATGAGGCAGCTAGGAAATATCACAAAGGGTAGAGACAAGCAAGATGAGATGGAGCAGCAACATACTACCACAGGATTCATACAAAACTCAAGGTTTTTCCAGATAACATAAAGAGATAAGGAATGGGAGAGAAGAGCTTGAGAACTAAGGATAAATAGATATAGAGCTAGATAGGAAAGACGTATATAATGCTCTAGTAAGTTATATAAGAAACAAATGAGGGACTGTTAGAGAGACCCACTACGAGTGTTGTCTCTTGCCATGAGTAGAGTTGAACCTTCCTTACCCTGACTCCGAATGCCGTGATCTTCAGTAAACATTCAATGGTAAAGAACGAAGTGAAGATTGTGTTCATGTAGTGCAGAGTATCTTTGTACAACTTGGACTGATTATGAAACTAGCAGGAGAGAAACACAAAACACATAACATCAGTAATGAGGCGCATTGGTTAGTAAGTTGGTCACATAAAATATCCAGAACATTTGATACATAATGGTTGGGATCTACAACTGCTCTTACTTATTTGTTAAAATAATGCTCTTAATAATTACCACATTTATTTATTTAACTTTAAAATTTATTTATAGCAGTATAGATCCACAGGGAAATCAGAGCTTGAACTCTATGCATAAATATGCAACACTGCAAAATTACTTTTATATAATCAGTAAGAACTACATACCTCCTAAGTGTTAATAAAAATTAACACAATGCAGGGAAAAGATGTATTGTACATCATAAGGTTATCAACATTCAGGAAGTGAAATATACCTAGGCAGAACATTAACTGAAGGATCCTTAATAAGGAACAAGTGTTCAAGCTCTGTAACATTTGTGAAGATACCACAGATCACAATCCTTGTGCTCCACCTCAGTCATACTTCCATCTCCCTGGTCTGGGTGACGTAGTTAGCTGACCAAAGCAGGCAAACAAGACCACTGGTCTGTAGTCTCAACACGTGGTACAGGTGACAACCATGATCATCACCCACAGCACGGTAAGCACGGGCAGGGCTGGCTGGCCCTGGATGGGGAGTATGAGGGATAGCCAGTTGAATGCATTTTAATCTGTCATCTACTGAAGCATATCATACACCCCACACAGGAGCCAACCATCTACAGTTAATGATCATGCTAAAGTTAAATGCTGATAACTCGTATGCTTTGTTTCAGTTAAGATACTTTCCTACACACACACACACACACACACACACACACACACACACACACACACACACGCACACACACACACGCACACACACACGCACACACACACGCACACACACGTGCACACACATGCGCACACGCACACACGTGCACACGCACACACACACACGCACGCACACACGCACGCACACGCACGCGCACGCACACCCACACACACGCATGCATGCATGCATGCACAAACATACAGAATTATAAGGAAGGGCTAATTTGGATATGCCATCTTTAATAGGAAGAAGAGAGATTACGCAAAACTAAGAAAGACTTGATAAGACTTCCTAATCCCATCAACTAGCAAAACAAAAGATTATAATTTAACTAAGAAGAACTTCTGAAAGATTACAAAGTTTTTCAGTAAATACAGATGTGGAACAATGATATGGTTAATAAGAGAGGGTGGTAAGTGCTTTAAAAACCTTTACAATATATTAAATACTGAAGATGGTACTCCATGAGCTTAGTTCTGCTCTTGTAGCTACAACAAAATAACCACTTATGAAATTTGAAGAACTAAATTTCCCAGGCACTTTCATTTAATTTATTTCTTTAACTGGACACTTCTATAATCAATCTGATTAGTAACACATGTAAGAAAAAAAAAAATTCGGATGCCATTAGGTCACTAGACCTCCAATAGTTTTTCTTGATAGGAGACCACATATATTACAACATCAATCTTTTATATATTTAAGATAAATGATAAATTTAGTTGGAAAGACTGTCCTGTCAAAATGTACTTACCTCATCTCATTTCTGAATATATTCTACTGTTTGTCTTTGGCTTGATCTCACCATGTAGCCTACTACCCTGAAGATGTAGGGAAGAGCAGTGGTGGTTCAGACAAAGGCTCGTTTCTGCCAGCCAAATTCCTGAAAGAACCATGGGACCTGCGCTCTTGAGATTCAGTGGTAATATGTGTTGTTTTGTGAAATCGCTGCCCACCATTGTGACTGGAGATTGCTCATAGTCCGTTGGCTATCATTTTTTTTTAAAACACAATGTTTACGCAATTTGGTGAGACAGATATGTCAGATATGTCTGCCAAAATAATTACAGTGTAACTATTATACTGCAAATTGTGGTGCTTTTCTAATCCAAATTAATCAAACATATAAGAGATAGTTCAAAAAACTGTCTTAACCCTTTCAGGGTCTGTCCCGTAGATCTACGGCTTTACGTTCAGGGTCCAAACCGTAGATCTACGCCATGAGCTCAGCTCACTCTGATAAACTGTGAGTGGTAAATTTGGGCCTAGATATGAGAGAATACATCTATGTGGTATGTGTGCACCACATAAAACAAATCCTGCAGCACACTGTGTATAATGAGAGAAAAAAAAACTGAGACCGTGATTTTCGATTAAAACAGCGACTTTGCAGTGTTTTTTTGTATGTTTTTTATAGTTGTATTTGCGATTTCTTGGTCTTGTTTGATAGAATGGAAGACATATTACAGAAATAGAGATTATTTTGATTGGTTTTAGCACTGGAAATGGCTTGAAACTGAGCTCAAAGTAGTGGAAATGTTAAATTTTTGCCGATGTTCAAGAGTAAACAAAAGACCTCACACGTCTAATACACGCCAGCTGGGGGGTCTAATATACATTCACAAATGTGGTGATGATATTTATACAATTATTACAATATTGTATAACAGTAAATCTTCTATTTTTTGGTGTGAATAAAAATTCATTATGTGAATAAAAAATCAAAATGGAATTTATTTGTAAAGCCTCAAAACGTAACTAATGAACAGAGGAAATGTTAGTTTAGTGCTAGGAATACCTACATTGTTTATTCTGGACCCTATTTTGAAATTGGAATATTTTGAACTTTGTGTTAAATTGGCCAAATTACCAATTTCCGATCACTTTATTTTGTAGTTGAAACAGTTGACTTGGCGATTTCTTGTGCTCAATCGATAGAATAGAAGTAATACTAGTGAAATAGCTAAGAATTTGGTCGACTGAAATAATGTAATTGGCCTAAAATGGAAGTCAAAGTCGGCAAAATCGCCAATTCGTAAATATCGCTGACACATCAAAATTCGCGAGTGCATAATTTCGTCAATTTTCCATCAAATTTTGTACTTTTTGTTTTATTACCTTCACAAAAAGATTCTCTACCATTTCATAAGAAAAAATAAAAATTTTTTTTTTTTGAAAATTCTTAAGACACTGGGGCACCACTTCAGATTTTGGCCTTGGACCCTGAAAGGGTTAACTATCCTTATCATGTTTAATTTGCTATAAATTGCTAGTATGTATGTGTAAAAACATTATATATATATCTTCTTTCAATGCACCAGCCGTATCCCACTGAGGTGGGGTGGCCCAAAAGACTTATCGCCAGAGAAGACAACACTCAGTACCGAAGAATCTTGGAATCATCGCTTATCTCCATATCTAACAACTTCAACCAGAACAATGGCTTCTATAACATAGATGAACCACTTGCCAAGAAACTTCTTCATCGCTATCCCACATAAGAACATAGGAATGGAGGAACACTGCAGAAGGTCTGCTCACATACTTATCCAATCTCCCTTCCAAGCTACCCAAGATTTTAGACTCTATAATCCCACTCGGTATATCATCAGATGCAGCATTCTCCACCTGGCCCAGTATTCTGAACCTGACTATAAATGCTTGCGTACCTTCCACCCCAGGTAGATCTGTTTGTGACATGAAAAAGCTCACTGTGTGGGCGAAACGTTGTCAGTAAAGGATCACATTATATTGCATATGTGTTTATATTTCCACTGTGTCGGTATTTTATACCATTTATTTCCATGGTTGACACAAACTCACTACCATTATAGTAAACTCCTCACTTAGCGACGAATTTGTTTAATGACATGGTCTCAGGAATAGAATTCCATTGTTAAGTGAGGAGGCTGTGTGTGTGTGTGTGTGTGTGTGTGTACTCACCTAGTTGAGGTTGCAGGGGTCGAGTCCAAGCTCCTGGCCCCGCCTCTTCACTGGTCGCTACTAGGTCACTCTCCCTGAACCATGAGCTTTATCGTACCTCTGCTTAATGCTATGTATGGATCCTGCCTCCACTACATCGCTTCCCAAACTATTCCACTTCCTGACTACTCTGTGGCTGAAGAAATACTTCCTAACATCCCTTTGATTCATCTGTGTCTTCAGCTTCCAACTGTGTCCCCGTGTTGCTGTGTCCAGTCTCTGGAACATCCTGTCTTTGTCCACCTTGTCAATTCCTCTCAGTATTTTGTAAGTCGTTATCATGTCCCCCCTATCTTCCTGTCCTCCAGTGTCGTCAGGTTGATTTCCCTTAACCTCTCTCATAGGACATACCTCTTAACTCTGGGACTAGTCTTGTTGCAAACCTTTGCACTTTCTCTAGTTTCTTTACATGCTTGGCTAGGTGTGGGTTCCAAACTGGTGCCGCATACTCCAATATAGGGCCTAACGTACACGGTGTACAGGGTCCTGAACGATTCCTTATTAAGATGTCGGAATGCTGTTCTGAGGTTTGCCAGGCGCCCATATGCTGCAGCAGTTATTTGGTTGATGTGCGCTTCAGGAGATGTGCCTGGTGTTATACTCACCCAAGATCTTTTTCCTTGAGTGATGTTTGTAGTCTCTGGCCCCCTAGACTGTACTCCATCTGCGGTCTTCTTTGCCCTTCCCAATCCTCATGACTTTGCCTTGGTGGGATTGAACTCCAGGAGCCAATTGCTGGACCAGGTCTGCAGCCTGTCCAGATCCCTTTGTATTTCTGCCTGGTCTTCGATCGAATGAACTCTTCTCATCAACTTCACGTCATCTGCAAACAGGGACACCTCGGAGTTTATTCCTTCCGTCATGTCATTCACAAATACCAGAAACAGCACTGGTCCTAGGACTAATCCCTTTGGGACCCCGCTGGTCACAGGTGCCCACTCTGACACCTCGCCACGTACCATTACTCGCTGCTGTCTTCCTGACAAGTATTCCCTGATCCATTGCAGTGCCTTCCCTGTTATCCCTGCTTGGTCCTCCAGTTTTTGCACTAATCTCTTGTGTGGTACTGTGTCAAACTCCTTCTTGCAGTCCAAGAAAATGCAATCCACCCACCCCTCTCTCTCTTGTCTTACTGCTGTCACCATGTCATAGAACTCCAGTAGGTTTGTGACACAGGATTTCCCGTCTCTGAAACCATGTTGGCTGCTGGTGATGAGATCATTCCTTTCTAGATGTTCCACCATTCTTCTCCTGACAATCTTTTCCATGATTTTGCATGCTATACATGTCAGTGACACTGGTCTGTAGTTTAGTGCTTCATGTCTGTCTCCTTTTTTGAAGATTGGGACCACATTTGCTGTCTTCCATGCCTCAGGCAATCTCCCTGTTTCGATAGATGTATTGATTTGTTGTTAGGGGTTACACATAGCGCCTGCTCCCTCTCTCAGGACCCATGGAGAGATGTTATCTGGCCCCATTGCCTTTGAGGTATCTAGCTCACTCAGAAGCCTCTTCACTTCTTCCTCGGTTGTGTGTACTGTGTCCAGCACATGGTGGTGTACCCCACCTCTCCGTCTTTCTGGAGCCCCTTCTGTCTCCTCTGTGAACACTTCTTTGAATCTCTTGTTGAGTTCCTCACATACTTCACAGTCATTTCTTGTTGTCTCTCCTCCTTCCTTCCTTAGCCTGATTACCTGGTCCTTGACGGTTGTTTTCTTCCTGATGTGGCTGTTTAACAGCTTCGGGTCAGACTTGGCTTTTGCTGCTATGTCGTTTTCATATTGACGTTGGGCCTCCCTTCTTATCTGTGCATATTTGTTTCTGGCTCTACGACTGCTCTCCTTATTCTCCTGGGTCCTTTGCCTTCTATATTTCTTCCATTCCCTAGCACACTTAGTTTTTGCCTCCTTGCATCTTTGGGTGAACCATGGGCTCATCCTGGCTTTTTCATTATTCCTGTTACCCATGGGTACAAACCTCTCCTCAGCCTCCTTGCACATTGTTGCTACGTATTCCATCATCTCATTAACTGGCTTCCCTGCCAGTTCTCTGTCCCACTGAACCTCATTCAGGAAGTTCCTCATTCCTGTGTAGTCCCCTTTCCTGTAGTTTGGTTTCATTTGTCCTGACCTTCCTGCTTCCCCCTCCACTTGTAGCTCTACTGTGTATTCGAAGCTCAAAACCACATGATCGCTGGCCCCAAGGGGTCTTTCATATGTGATGTCCTCAATATCTGCACTACTTAAGGTGAATACTAAGTCCAGTCTTGCTGGTTCATCCTTTCCTCTCTCTCTTGTAGTGTCCTTTACGTGTTGGTACATGAAGTTTTCCAGTACCACCTCCATCATCTTAGCCCTCCATATATCTTGGCCCCCATGTGGCTCCAAGTTCTCCCATTCGATCTCCTTGTGGTTAAAGTCGCCCATGATCAGGAGCTTTGCCCTGCATGCATGAGCTCTTCTGGCCACTGTAGCCAGTGTGTCAACCATCGCTCTATTGCTCTCATCATACTCTTGCCTTGGCCTCCTGCTGTTCTGTGGTGGGTTATACATCACTGCAATTATCACCTTGGGACCACCAGAGTGAAGCGTTCCGCTATGTAATCACTTTCTTCTCCGCTGTCTCCTCTCTCCAGCTCATCAAAATTCCATCGGTGTTTGATTAGCAATGCCACTCCTCCACCCCCCCTGTTCCTTCTGTCTTTTCTCAGGATCTGGTATCCCGCTGGAAAGATGGCATCTGTTATCATACCTGTAAGCTTGGTTTCTGTGATTGCTATGATGTCTGGTGATGCCTCTGACTCTTTCGTGCCACTCCTCCCACTTGTTTGTTATTCCATCAGCGTTTGTGTACCATACCTTCAGTTTCCTTTCCAACACTGTGGTTTGGGGGGCTGTGGGGGTGGGAGACCTGGTAGCATACTGTGGGATTCTATGGTTGGGGGTTGGGTGGAAGCTGTGGGGATGGATTGTATTGTGTGTTGGGATGGTGTGATAGGTTGTGGGGTTCTGAGGATAGTTGTGTGTGTGCTTGCCCTTGCTGCTCTGTTCTGCTCTGACTGACCTCTGCTGGTTCCATCCTTGTCTCCTTTCCTAGCTCCTTTCGCTTTTTTGTCCTCTCCTCAGCTGCTCTCTCTCTGTTTGTGTTCTGTCTCTGTCTAGGAACACCTTCTTGTACTCTTCTGAGCTTTTCAACCGTGGTTTCTCTTGGAGGATCCTGTTCCGCACTGTTTCTGTCCTGAGAATCAGCTTGATGGTCGGTTTTCTCCCTTCAAGTACCCCCCTATTCTCTGAAATTTACAATCTCATCCATGTCTTCTCCCCTATTTCCGTGATGATTTTCTCAATCTCCTTCTTCTATTTCCCGCCGTCTTTCAGTGTGTGTCCTTTCCTCTCTCCCGAAGCCCATGGATAATCACTGATTTTGCCCTTTCCTCCTCCCATTGCCTCTCCCTCTGTGACTCTGGTTCCTGTCGGTATGTGGTCATTTTCTCCCTTGATTTTTCCAGTGGCTCTTGGTAGCATGGTTGTGCCTCAGCATTCGACCTATCTCCCTCTCCATCTGCTCTTCCCTTCCACTCCCTGGCCCTTCTTTGCAGGCTGATATGACCTTAGCATAATTCATATCTCCTTCCTTCCTGTTCAGCCTCTCAGCTTCGTATGGTGTGTCTTCTCTGGTCACTACCCCTGAGACTTGCTTCAGCCTGTTTACCTCAAATTCTAGGACCTTTACCCTGGCTACTGCAGTTTCGACTTGTGCCTCCCAATTCTTCGTCTCCTTCTCCAACCTCTTTTCCCATTTCACAGAGAGCTCTTTCTCCATTTTTTCAGAAAGCTCTCCTAATTTTCTCTCCCATTCTTGCTCTATCCTTTTCCACTGTTCCTCCATCCATTCCTCCCTACCAGTACCATTGTCATCTGATCCCTGATTCCTGCGAGTCCCAACCATTTTTTTTTTTTTAGTGAAAGAGAGAGAGAAAGAGAAAAAGAAAAAGGGGAGAGAGTGAGAGAGAAAGAGAAAAAGAAAAAGGGGAGAGAGTGAGAGAGAGAGGGAGAAAGAGAGAGAAGGGGAGCCTAGAAGGAGGGGAAAAGAAGGGAAAAAGGGGGAGAAAGTGAGAGAGAGGGAAAAGGTAAGAGAGAGGGGGGAGTGACAAGGGAAGAGAGAAAGAAAGAAGAGGAAGAGAGAGAGAGAGAGAGGGAGAGGGAGAGGGAGAGGAGAGAGAGGAAGAGAGGGAGAGTGGAGGAAGAGAGAGAGGAAGAGAGTAGAGGAAGAGAAGAGAAGAGAGAGAGGAAGAGAGAGAGGAAGAGAGAGAGGATGAGAGAAAGAGAGAGAGAGAGAGAGAAGCTTACAGCACTTCGCCGTATCTCGCATCTGCTTGACAGTAGGGGTTGCAAGATACTGTACGAGGCACAAGTACGCTCACACCTTGAGTATGCTCCACTTTCTTGGTTTGCCTGTCCCCCCTCTCATCTGCGACTGCTTGACAGAGTAGAGAACAGAGCAAGACGTCTCATCTCTCGCCTGGACCATCCTGGATGGATCTGTCATTTCAGCAGAGCCTTCAACATAGGAGGGATGTGGGTGGCCTTACTGTTATGTACAAGGCCAATATTGTCAAAATACCACACTTGGATCCACTTCGAGGACAGCGCGAAACAAGCTTTTATGCCACAAGACGGGCAGAAAGCAGCAACTTCACTCTGGCTGTACCCTTCTCCAGAACATCACTCCATCTGAGATCATACATACCCAGGATGACTCGAGTATGGAACACATTCGTTCAGCACAATGATGTCAACGAGATAACGTCAGTTGATCAAATGAAAATGCTGGCCCACAGATGGCTCCAACTTCATCCTGTTCCCTACTTGTATGTCTCATAACAATAAAAATGCTTTCAAATGAGCTGATGTAGGTAACAGCTCTTAGCTTGTCAATAAAGTTAGGAATCCTTAACCTGTAAATAGCTTGTCAATAAAGCTAGGGATCCTTAACCTTGTCAAACCATGTGTAAAAAAAAAAAAAAAAAAAAAAAAAAAAAAAAAAAAAAAAAAAAAAAAAAAAAAAAAAAAAAAAAAAAAAAAAAAAAGAGAGAGAGAGAGAGAGAGAGAGAGAGAGAGAGAGAGAGAAAGAGAGAGAGAGAGAGAGAGAGAGAGAGAGAGAGAGAGAGAGAGAGAGAAGAGGAGAGGAGAGGGAGAGAGATGGGGGGGAAAGGAAGGGTTTAAGGGCCACTTCACAGGAAGGTGTGAAATCTGAAATATTTTGTTTTGTGTGTGTGTGTGTGTGTGTTTTGTGTGTGTGTGTTGTGTGTGTGTGTGTGTGTGTTTGTGTAAGTAAGTAATTTTTATTCGGGGTATACACAAATACAGTTACTTTAAAATTATCATAAATAGCAGATATGTTTTGTTTTTATCACCTATTTGAGGTTGGGGGGGGTGGGGTTTCCGAGTCCGGGCCCCCGCCTTTTCACTGATCGTACTAGGTCACTCCCCCCGACCCACGAGTTTTAATCTCCCTCGAAAAAGCTATGTATGGATCCTGCCCCCATACATCGTTCCCAAACTTTTCCCACTTACTGACTACTCTGGGGCTGAAGAAATATTTCCCAAAACATCCCTTTTGTTTTCATCTGTGTCTTTAGTTCCCACTGGGTCCCCTTGTTACTTTTTCCCAAATCTCTGGAACACCCTGTTTTTTGCCCAAATTGTTTTCCCCCTCAGTATTTTGTATGTCTTTAAATCAGGGTCCCCCCTATCTCTCCTGTCCTCCGGTGTCGTCAGGTTTTTTTCCCCTTTAAACCTCTCCTCGTGGGGCATACCCCCTTAGTTTGGGACTGTCTTGTTGAAAACTTTGCACTTTCTTTTGTTTCTTTACGTGCTTGGCTAGGTGTGGGTTCCAAACTGGTCCCGATACTCAATTTTGGGCCAAACGAAATAGGTGTACGGGTTTCCTGAAGGGATTCCTTTTTAAAGTGTGGGAATGCTGTTTGAGGTTTGTAGGCCCCCCTTATGTTTGCGGGCAGTTTTTTGGGTTGATTTTGGCTTCAGGGAGGGTCCCTGGTTTTATACTAAACCCCAGATTTTTTTCCCTTGAGTGGGGTTTTTGTAGTCTTGCCCCCTAGACTGTCCCCCCCCGTCTGGGGCCCTTCTTTCCCCTTTCCCCCAAATCTTCATGACTTTGAAACTTGGTGGGATTGAATCCAGGACCCAAATTGCTGGACCGGGGTTGCAGCCTGTCCAGACCCCTTTGTAGTTCTCCCGGGGGTCTTCGATCGGTGTATTCTTCTAAACAACTTCAGTCATCTGCAAACAGGGAACCTCAGAGTCAAATTCCTTCCGTAATGTCGTTCACAAATCCCAAGGAACAGCATGGTCCCTAGGACTGCCCCCTGCGGGCCCCCGCTGGTAAAGGTCCCCCACTTGAAAATGGGCATTTAAATGCCCTCGTGTGTTTTCCCTGCCCAAGTTTTCCCCTGACCCATTGTAGTGCCCCCCCTGTTATCCCTGCTTGGTCCTCCTTTTTTTGGGCACCACTCTTGGGGTGGAACGTGTAAAAACGCCTTCTTGCGTAAAGAAAATGCAATCCCCCCACCCCTCTCTTCTTGTTTACTGCTGAAACCATGTAAATAGAACTCCAGTAGGTTTGTGACACAGGTTTCCCCTTTCCCTAAAACCATGCTGGTGCTGTTGTGAGATCTTTTTTTTCTAGGTGTTCCACCACCTTCCCCTGAAAATTTCTCCATGTTTTTGTTACTTTACATGTAGTGCCCCTGGTCTGTAGTTTAGTGCTTCATGTCTTTCCCCTTTTTTTAAAAGATTGGGACTACTTTGCTGTTTTTCCTTTGCCTCAGGCAATTCCCGGGTTTCGAAAAGATGTTTGAATATTTTTTGTTAGGGGTCCCACATAGCGCCTCTGCCCCTTTCAATCCCCTTGGGGAGATGTTATCGGGCCCCCCATTGCCTTTGGGTTCTAGCTCATCAGAACCCTTTTTCATTTCTTCCTCGGTTGGGTGCCTGTGTCAGCATTTGGGTTTGGTGTGCCCCACCTCTCCGTTTTTTTGGGAGTCCTTCTGTCCCCTCGGTAAAACACTTTTTTTAAAATTCTTTTTGAGTTCTTCACATATTTCCCACGGTCATTTCCTGTTGTCTCCCCTCCTTCCTTCCTTACCCTGATTCCCCTGGCCCGGGGGACTGTTTTTTTCCTCCTGATGTGGTGTTAAAAACAGTTTGGGTCAGATTTGGTTTCGTGTATGTCTTTTCATATTGTCTTTGGGCCCCCTTCTTATCGTGCATATTCTTTTTGGCTCCCGACTGTTCCCCTTATTTTTCCTGGGTCCTTTGCCTTCTATTTTTTTCCTTTCCCCTAGCAAAATTGGTTTTTGCCCCCCGGGCCCCTTTTTGTAAAAAAACCCCGGGGCTCTTCCTGGTTTTTAAATTACTCCTGTTCCCCTTGGGGGTAAAAACCCTTCCTCAGCCCCCTTTGGCATTTTTTTGGTACATATTCCATATTTCTTTAAAATGGCTTCCTGCCGTTCTCTTTTCCCCACTAAACCCCCTTTTGGTTTTTCCTCATTCCTGTGTAGTCCCCTTTTTTGGGTGGGGTTTGGCTTATTGCCCGGGCCCTTCCTGTTCTCCCCCCATTGTAGCTTTTATGTGTATTCGAAGTTTAAAAAACCAAGGGTCCGGGCCCCCCAAGGGGGTCTTTTTTTGCGAGGTCCTCGATATCTCCCCACTAGGGAAGGTAAATTACTAAGCCCAGTTGGGGGGTTCTTTCCTCTCCTTTTTTTTGTAGTGCCCCCTTACGTGTTGGTACATGAAGTTCTCCAGTCCCACCCCCATAATCTTAGCCCCCCCATTATTTTGGGCCCCCCAATGTGGGCCCAAAGTTTCCCAATAAATCTCCTTGTGGTTAAAGTCACCCTGATCGGGAGCTTTCCCCTGCATGCAGGGCTCTTTGGCAACTCTAGCCAGTGTGTAACCCATCGTCTTTGCTCTCGTCGAATTTCTTGCCTTGGCCCCCTGCTTTTCTGTGGGTGGGTTATACATCCTGCTATTACCCTTTGGGGCCCTCCAGAGTGAAGTGTTCCCACTAGGGAAAATTTTCTTCTCGCTATCCCCTCTTCCAGCTAATAAAAATTTCCCCAGCGTTTTTTGATCAGCAACGCCCACCCCCTCCCCCCCCCTGTTCCCTCTGTCTTTCCTCAGGTTTTGGGGTTATCCCGGGGGAAAAGATGGCATCTGTTATCATACCTGTAACCCTTGGTTTCTGAAAGGGCCCGATGTCCGGTGATGTTCTTTGACCCTTTCGTCCCACTCCTCCCTTTTTTGTTTTCCATCAGCGTTTGTGTACCATATTTTCCCATTTTCCCTTTTCCAAAAATGTGGTTTGGGGGGCTGTGGGGGGGGGAGACCGGGTTGGCTAATTTTGGGGGATTCTATAGCTCGTGTTGGGTGGAGGCTGGGGGGTTTTGGGGGTTTGTAGTGTTGTTGGGGTGGGGTGATGGGTTTGAAAGGTTTGAGAGTAAGTTTTTGGTGTGGGGCTTTGCCCTTGTTTGTTCTGCCCTGTTTCTGCTGCCCTCTTGCTGTTTTCCCTCCTGTTTTTTTCCCTAGTCCTTTCTTTTTTTTGCCCTCCCCCTCAGCTGCTTTCGTTTGATTTTGTTCTGTTTGTCTTGGAAACACCTCTTGTATTTTTCCGAGTTTTTTCAATGGGGGGTTTCCTTGGAGGTTCCTTTTCCGCACTTTTTCCCGTCCTGGGGAAATTCAGCTTGATTGGCGTTTCCCCCCTTCGGAGTCCCCCCTTTTCTCTGAAAATTTTAAAATCTCGTCCTTTCTCTTCACCTATTTCCGTGTTTTGTTTTTTCTCAATTCCTTTCCTTCCTGTTTCCTTTTGGTGTGTTTTCCTTTTCCTCTCTCCCTAAACCCGGGAAATTAAACACTGATTTTCCCCTTTCTTCCTCCCCATTGCCCCCCCCCCTTGTAAATTGGACCCTGCCTGTATGTGGTCAGTTTCCCCCTTGATTTTTCCGGGTTGGTTTGGGTAGCCTTGTTTGTCCCTTCAGATTGCCTATCACCCTCCCCATCTGAAAACCAGCTAAATCTTCCCTTTCACTCCTTGGCCCCTTTGGGGCCCGATTGATGTGACCTTGCATAATTCTAATTCCTTCCTTCTTTTCCCAGCCTCGCCCCTTCATATGCTGTGTCTTCTCTGGTCATCCCCGGGTAAACTCGCTCAGCCTATTTATCTAAACTTCTACCCCCTTATCTTGGCTACTGCGTTTCGATTTGTGCCCCCCAAATTCTTTTTTTCCCTGCCCCAAACCCCTTTCCAATTTACAGAGAGTTTTCTCCATTTTTTCAAAAAGGGCTCCCCTAATTTTTTTTCCCCCACTTTTTGTTCCATCCTTTTTCCACTGCTCCTCCCTCCCCTCCCCCCTACCCGAAAAATTTTTCATTGATCCCTTTGGGTTCCCGCGAGTCCCCCCCATTTTTTTTTTTTTTTTTTTTTTTTTTTTTTTTTTTTTTTTTTTTTTTTTTTTTAAGTGTTTGGGGAGGGGAGAGTTAGAAGGGGAAAATTTGGGGGCGAGGAGAGCAAAAAAGAGAGAGAGAGCAAGAGAGGAAAAGGGGCAAAAAGAGGGAGAGAGCAAGAGAGAGAGCAAGGGGGCAAGGGGAGAACAAAAGGAGAGGAGAGAGCAAGAAAAGGGGGAGAAGGAGAGAGGAGCAAGAGAGGAGAAAGAGGGAGAGAGAGAGCAAGGAAAAGAAACGAGGGGAGAGGGGAGAGGAGAGGGAGAAGAGGCAAAATAGAGAGGAGCAAAAGAGAGAGAGAGCAAAAGGGGAGAGCAAAAGGAGAGAGAGGCAAGAGAGGGGCAGGGGAAGAGGCAAGAAAGAGAGCAAAAAGAGAGGGGCAAGAGAGAGAGCAAGAGAGAGAGGGAGAGAGGGAAGAGGAAGCAAGAGAGAGGGGAGGAAAAAGAGGAGAGAAACAAGAGAGAGAGCGGAGAGAGAGAGAACAAGGGGAGAGAAACAAAGAAGAGAGAGAGGCAAGAGAGAGAGAGAGAGCAAGAGAGAGAGAGGGAAGGGGCAAGGGGAGAGAGAGAGAGGGAAAAGGGGGCAAAGAGAGGGGAGAGGAGCAAGGGAGAGAGAGAGCAAGGGGGGGGAGAGGAGAGCAAGGAGAGAGAGAGCAAGAGGAGAGTGAGAAAAAAAGAGGGGAGAGGAGAGCAAAAAGAGGGAGGGGAAGGGAAGAGAGAGAGCGAGAGAGCAAAAAAGAGAGCAAAAGGGGGAGGAGAGCAAGAGAGGGCAAGGGGAGAGGAGGCAAGAGAGAGAGCAAGAGAGAGAGAAAAGGGGCAATGAGAGCAAAAAAAGGGAGAGAGCAAAAGAGAGAGAGAGCAGAGAGGGAGGGGGAGAGAGAGGCGAGAGGGAGAGAGAAGATTTGAGAAGGGGAGCAAGAGTGAGAGAGAGCAAAAAAGTGCAAGAAGGGGAGAGGGGGCAAGAGAGACAAAAGAGAGGAGAGAGCAAGAGAAAAGGGCAAAAGAGAGGCAAGAGAGAGCAAGAGAGAGAGGGGCAAGAGAGAGAGCAAGAGAGAGAAAAGAGCAAAAAGAGAGAGAGGCAAGAGAAAAGAGCGAGGGGGAGAGAACCAAAAGAGAGAGCAAAAGAAGAGGAAAAAAGGGGAGAGGAGAGAGCAAGAGAGGAGAGAGACAAGAGAGCAAGAGAGGAGAGGAGAGAGGCAAGAGAGCAAGAGAAGAAGGGGCAGAGAGAGAGGAGCAAGAGAGAGAGGGGAGCAAGAGGGGAGGAGAGCAAAAAGAGAGGCGAGAAAAGCAAGAGAGGGCAAAAAGAGAGAGAGAGGCAGGAGAGAGAGCAAAGATAGAGAGGCAAGGAGAGGGAAACAAAAAAGAGAGAGAGAGGGGCAAGGAGCAAAAAAAGAGAGGAGCAAGGAAGAGAAGAGCAAGGAAAAGCGAAGGGGAGAGAGAGAGCGAAGAGAGAAGAGCAAGATAGGAGAGGAAGAGAGAGGAGAGCAAAAAAGAGAGCAAGAGAGAGAGAGCAAGGGGGGAGAGAGGAGAGAAGAGAGAGAGCAAGAGAGGAGGGAAAAGAGAGAGCAAAGAGAGAGAAGGAAGAGAGAGAGCAAAAGGGGGAGAGGGGAAACAAGAGAGAGGGGAGGCAAGAAAGAGAGGAGAGAGGGCAAGAGAGAGAGAGAGAGCAAGAGAGGAGGGGGAGAGCAAAGAGGAAGGGGGAGAGCAAAGGGGCAGGGGAGAGAGAGAGAGAGCAAAAGAGAGAGAGAGAGCCCAAGAGGGGAGAGAGAGCAAGAGAGAGAGAGAGCAAAAAGGGGAGAGAGGGGAGGGGGGGAGAGGAGAGAGAGGGGCGAGAGAGGAGCAAGAGAGAGAGAAGGGGAGGGGGAAAAAGAGAGGGAGCAAGAGGGGAGAGAGAGCAAAGAGAGGGGGGTGTGTTTTGTGTGTGTGTGTGTGTGTGTGTTTTTTGTGTGTGTGTTTATTTTGTGTGTGTGTGTATCACCTAATTGGGACTCACCTAAATTTTGGGGGCAGGGGGGCGAGGAAAACCCGTCCTGGCCCCCCCCGGCCCCTTCATTTACGCTACTGGATCCCCTCTCTCTTGCTTTTGAGCTTTTTTATTTCTTCTTAAAACTATGTATGGTTTCCCCGCCTCCACTACTTCACTTGCTGGCTATTCCCCTTGCTGGCAATTTGACTGAAAAAATACTTCAACGTCCCCGTGATGTCTAGTCTTCCCGCTTCCAGTTTTGAACCCCCTTTTCCCTGTGTCCCCCTTGGAAACATCCTTTTCTCTGTCCCCTTTTCTTTCCCCCCCCGTATCTTGGGATGTGTTATCAGTTCCCCTGACCCTTTTTGTCCTCCCGTGTGTCAGTCCGATTTCCCTTAAAACCCTTTCCCCGTAGGCATTCCTTTAGCTCGGGATAGTTGGGTTTCAAAAAAATTTTTACTTTCTTTAAATTTTTTTTACGTGCTTGACCAGGGTGTGGGGGTTCCCGACTGGTGCTGCATACTCCCGTATGGGCCCAACATAAAAGGGTACGTGCTTGAAAAAAATTCCCTTTTTAAAAGGTTAAACGGAACGCTATTTTTCAGGGTTTTCCAGGCGCCCCGTATGCTGCAGCGGTTATTTTGGGTTTATGTGTGCCTCCGGTGATGTGCTCGGTGTTATGGGGCCCCCCAAGGTCTTTCTCCCGGAGTGAGGTCTTTTGTTTTTTGTCCCCCTAGCCCATACTTTTGTCTGCGGTTTCTTCTTTGCCCCCCCAAACTTCATGCTTTGCCCTTTGGCTGGATTGGGAAATTTGAGAAAACCAGTTGTGGGGCCACATGTCCCGCCTAATTTCCCGGTCTCTTTGCAGTCCTGCCTCTTCCCCGTCCCATTTTAATTTTTCTCATCAAAAACCGGGCATCTGCGAACAGGACACTTCAGAGTCTTTCCCTTTCCTTTTTGTCGTTCACATATATCAAAAATAGCACTGGTCCTAGAACGGGCCCCGTGGGACCCCGCTCGTAAAAGGCGCCCCCTGAGTACTTTCACGTACCTTTATCGTTGTGTTTTTCCCCGTAGGTATTCCCCTTTTCCATTTCGTGCCCCCCTTTTTTTTGCGCCTGATTCCCCCAGCTTCTGCCCCTAATCTCTTTTTTGGGAACCCGTTTTCAAAAAGGGCCTTTCCCGCAGTCTAGGGAAAAAAACAATCTACCCAACCCCCCTCTCTCGTGTTTACTTCTTTAAACCTTTTTTCAAAAAACTCCCGGAGGGGTTTTTGATACAAGATTTGCCTTCCCTGAACAAAATGCTGGTTTTCATTTATAATCTTGGGTTTCCCTTTTCCCGGGGGTTCGACCATCTCCCCCTGATAATTTCTCCATGACTTTGACCAAAAATACATTTTCAGAGGGGAAAAGGTCGTTGTTTAGTGCCTGTTTTGTTTCCTTTCTTTTAAAAATGGGGATACATTTGCTTTTCTTCCATTTTCAGGTAGTTGCCCAGTTTCAAGGGAGTGTTGAAAAAAATTTTGGTTAGAGGCCGCACAGCAAACTCTGCTCCAAATTTTCTTAAGGGCCCAGGGGGATGTTGTTTGGTCCCTTTGCCTTTGAGGTGTCAAGGTTTACTTTTAAGGGCTTTTCACCCCCTCCCCAGTTGTTCGTATGTCATCAAACTTGTTGGGGATATTTTCCCCCTTTATGTTCCCCTTTTGTGCCCGTCTTCCCCAGCCCCTTCCCGTCTCTATGTTAAAAAATTCCTTTAAAAATTTCCCGTTTCAGCTCCTCACATACTCCCGATCATTTTTTTTTGGAGTTCTCCCCCTTCTGTCCTTAATTATTTACCCTGGTCTTTGATGTTGCTTCCTCCCGATGTGGCTATAAAACATTTCGGGTCAGTTTTTGATTTTCGATGCTAGTAAATTTTTTTTACTGTCGCTGTGTGTGTGCGTTTTTGTGGTGCGCGCTTGTGTGTGTGTGTGTGTGCATGTGTGGTGTGTGTGTGTGTGTGTGTGTGTGTGTGTGTTTTGTTTTGTGTGTGTGTGTGTGTGTGTGTGTGGTGTGTGTGTGTTTTGTGTGTGTGTGTTGTGTTAAAATATATATATATATTTTTATATATTTTTATATATATTTTATATATATATATATTTTAAAAATATATATATATAAAATATAATTTTATATTTTATAGTATTTATATAAGGAAATAACCAAAATTTAAAAAAAAAGGAAAAAATAAACAAATGCTGAAAAAGTTTAATAAAGAATATTTTATAAGAAAATAACCCCCAGTGGACTGAAAAAAAAACAATTACAATATAAAAAATTTCTACCTCCAAAATTTTCAATTTAAGTTAATTAAGAGAAAAAGTTTTGCAAACACCTAATTTCAAATTTTAAAAGTGTACCCAAATTAATCTTTAAATTTTTTAAAAATTATTAAAAAAATACAAAAAATGTTTCCACTGTGGAAAAACATTAGAAATGATCTAGTTCATTTACAAGTTTATTACTAGCTAAACATTTAGTATTGAATGTTTTAAAAATCACCCAAAAAAATTTTAAAACCCTACATAA
>NC_069407.1:67064900-67097166 GCF_026875155.1 Cherax quadricarinatus
TTTTGTGGACAGCAAAGTGCTGGGAAACTTATCTTCATGGTGAATGGTCATGGACAGTCGTGCTAGAGGAGGGTACCGTCTTAAAGGCCCCCCATTCTGAAGCATCCTAAATTTTTCCTTTTTGAGGTGTACTCGATTTCCCACAAGGGTTGGGTTTTTGGCAGTGAGTAGTCTGGTCATGTCTGCAGTGGTGTATGAAAAACAGTTTGGTCGTAAGGTATACTTGACTGTTCCGTCCTGGGAGGTGCTGATGGATTTCTGAAGACAGCATTGAGTTCTTATACTGCGTGTTGTGTAGAAGTATACACCCTTCAGGTATTGGACTTGTTGTGGTGCAGCAGTGTCAGTGGCACTGTGAGGTGCATCCGCAGTTTCTTGTGTTTTTGCTTTCTTGGCTGGTGGCTGAACTGGTGAAGGCGAGGTTTCGACTGGTCAGTTGCTCTAGCAGTGGATGGAAGCGGTAGTGGACTCTCATTGGTGGGGTTTGCGGACGTCTCAGTGGTCTCTGATTGGTCCATCTCTGTGTCTAGTGGAGGTTGTGACAGCGGTGGAGCAGCGGTGATGCTGGTAATATTTTCAGTAGATTTTAAAATTCTTAGACACTGGGGCACCACTTCAGATTTTGGCCTTGGACCCTGAAAGGGTTAACTATCCTTATCATGTAAAGTAAAAGGACACAAGTGCAACTAATGTGACATTTATTGTAGCAACGTTTCGCTCTCCAGGAGCTTTATCAAGCCATTGTCGGTAATTCTACCAACTTTATTACTATCCTTATCATGTTTAATTTGCTATAAATTGCTAGTATGTATGTGTAAAAACATTATATATATATCTTCTTTCAATGCACCAGCTGTATCCCACTGAGGTGGGGTGGCCCAAAAGACTTATCGCCAGAGAAGACAACACTCAGTACCGAAGAATCTTGGAATCATCGCTTATCTCCATATCTAACAACTTCAACCAGAACAATGGCTTCTATAACATAGATGAACCACTTGCCAAGAAACTTCTTCATCGCTATCCCACATAAGAACATAGGAATGGAGGAACACTGCAGAAGGTCTGCTCACATACTTATCCAATCTCCCTTCCAAGCTACCCAAGATTTTAGACTCTATAATCCCACTCGGTATATCAGATGCAGCATTCTCCACCTGGCCCAGCATTCTGAACCTGACTATAAATGCTTGCGTACCTTCCACCCCAGGTAGATCTGTTTGTGACATGAAAAAGCTCACTGTGTGAGTGAAACGTTGTCAGTAAAGGATCACATTATATTGCATATGTGTTTATATTTCCACTGTGTCGGTATTTTATACCATTTATTTCCATGGTTGACACAAACTCACTACCATTATAGTAAACTCCTCACTTAGCGACGAATTTGTTTAAGATCTCAGTGGAAGGTGGTGATGCAGGGAATGTGAGGCCAGGCATATTATTTAGTTTGAAAGGTTCATTGATGGTGGTGTTGAAGGAACCAGGCTCAGCTGCATTCTGTACATGAGTCGGCAGTAAGTGCTGGCAGGGAAGTGGTGGGAGCAGCTTGCGTGGCTTGTAGTATCTTGGTAGTGTCTGCTTGAAGCTGGCGATAGCAGAATATGTGGTTGCTTGTGGGTTGGGTTTTTGTTGTTGTTATTGTTGTTGTTTCTTGAGTATGTCTCTTCTGGTAGGGCACCTGGCAGCAAGAGTACGGTGGTGAAGCAGTAGTGCAATTCTTGAAGTCATGACCCTCACGGCCACAGGTGGAGCAGAACTTCTTGTCCTTGGTAGGACAATCATTTGTGGTGTGTAAGTATGAGTAACAATTATAGCACTGTGAGATATGTTGGAATTTCTCTGCTTCGAAGAAGGCTGGGTTGATGTTGAAGTAGTGAATATCCAGGCCCTCAGCGAGAGCTCTGGCTGCCATGTTGACGTCACTGAAGGTGACCTTCAGCATGGATGAAGCATTGGGTAGTTTAGTAATGAAGTCCACCTTGGCTCAAGGGTTCTTTGCTCGATAGATGACTTGATTTCTTCAGTGGCCTGTACGTGATAAGTTTGTCGAGTCGCTTGAGGAACACAGTTCTCCTGGCCCTCAGTGCTGGGGAAGCCAAGACAAGAAATCCCTGGTCTCGTAGAGTGGTAGTAGTAGTAAGTAGTTTCTCAGCCTCTGGGTCGTCGGTAAAACAAAAAAGGCCCTCCTTTACGAAAAAATTCGCATTACATTTGACTTGAAAGCCTGCCAAAAAACCGGCAGTGCAAGTGTTTTTTTGGGACAAATCGTTGGTTGTGCCTCGTTTGGTTTGATCTTTACTCTTTTGAGAAATGAAATCTGAGTAACATGCTCTGGTGTGTTTTCCCCTTAAAACTGATAAAAAAAGGGAAAACGCATGTATATAGGGGGCAGGGGTCGGGTTTAAGGGGACATGGGGGTAGAGGTGGGGTAATAGTGAAGGGAACTTAAAGGGGGAGTAGGGGTTTAGGAGGGACCCGGGATGGGTAATATCCCTTGATTAGAAATTTTTAAAAATTACTGCAACTCCCCTTTTTTTTGCTTTATTTTGTTACTGACAGTGTTTGTGCGGGTTCCCATGCATTTTCTCCGTAATCTTTTTTCCCTTTAATCACAAAATTTTAGCTTCACTAAATTTTTCAGGGGGTGTCCAAAAATTCGTCCCTATTTTTGAACAAATGCTTTTTGGGGGTTCCATAAATTCTGAAAAGCATTTTTGTGTTCTGCGACCTAATGCCCAAAGAGATTGGCTTTTTCCCCCTACATTTTTCTTTGTCACCCCCCCCACAGGGTTATATGAAAATTTTCCGCACTTGGGGCCAGAAAATGTTTGGGGTTTTTTACCCGGGTTCCCTTTAAGGGGGAGTTGAAGAAAAACCGGATTTTACAGTATTTAAAAAATTACTAATCAAGGGGAAAATTTTCCCCATCCGGGGAAACTGCTTTTTTACATGTTTGTCAGCAGTTCCCTTTTCAAACCCTCCCCTTCCTTATTTCCACTTCAATAAACTTTTCCCCCAAAACCCACGGTCCTTCACCGGGAACTCCCCCCACTATTATCCGCTTTTTCCCAAATTTTTTTCTGTTTTTTGGGATGAAAAAACCCCCCCCTGTGGCGAAAACGTTTTCCTTTAAATTAAATGCCCTGAACTGTACATAAGGGGTTTTTTTCCCCACAATTTGTCGGTATCACCAAAACCATTTCCTTTTGGTAATACTGTTGAAGTTGTTACATTGCTGGAAAAGCCTTCACATTTAAAACCGGAGGTTGGGGGATGGCGTTAGCAGGGAAATCCCCGGTTCCCAAGGTTAAAAAGGTTTCACCCTTCAAACCCCGGGCTACAATTTCAAATTTTGGAAAATTAGGAAACAGTACTTTTTGTTTTTTTTTAAAATAAAAACCCCCAGACCAAAACCGGGAAAACCCACGGCCTTTCCTTTTCCCAGAAATTTTTGGAGTGGGTTAAATTTTCCAATAAAATTTTTTAACTTCAAGGATATATAATCAACGAACCCTCAGATTAATGAAAAATGAATAAACAGAAATTTGGGAACGGGGGTGGCCAATTTTTATGCATTAAATTTGTTTTTAATTTTTTATTCTTTTTTAACAGGCATTTGTTGGGGTTTCCCAATTGGGGTCCATAAATAAATAATTTTTTAAATATATAAATAAAATTTATATATATTATATATATATTTTAAATATATAAAATATATATATGCAAAACCACTGTGAAAGAGTTTTTTTGGAAAATTCCAAGTCCCTTTCGGCTACTCACATTTTTAAAGGGAAAACTAGGGAAATTAAATAATAAAAGGGAAGGCAATTAAAAGGGTTTAGCCCACACCTCAAGCCCAACCCCCACAACAAAAAAATCCTGAGCGCGAAAATTTGGGGACTCATAAAAAAAAGAGGAACATGAAAGTAGGTCCGCTGGTCCGAAAAAAACAGGTCCCACAAAAAATCCCTAAAAATTTTAATTTTTAAAGACATTTATGCAGCATATGGGAATCTTTTTTCCCAAGGAAACGTTTTCGCCACCAGGGGCTTCACAGGCCAAAATACAAAGGGGAAAGGGCTAAGGAGAGGAGGAGAATGAGGTAATACCCCTAAACCGGGAGCCGTTTGTGTTCAGTCCCACAATCTTGTAGAATTTTACAGATAGGTTGTTGTTAAAGTTTTGCCGGTATTTTTCCCGGGCCCGGGGCCCTTTCCCAATGGTGGCCCAAAACGGGTCCCGGGTTAGGGAGTGTCTGAGCCCAAAGTCTCCCAGGGGAGGGGGCACAATTCCCCCCTCATTTTGAAAGGGTACAAATTCGGGCTCTGGGCACCAACCTTTGCCCTAGAAAGGGAAAGCTTGGTGTCGATCGTGCTAGCGCTGTGCTCCCCTTGGGGTGGAGGGGTGTGTGTTGGTTTCATTTTCATCATGTTGATTCCCCGGGTCCTTCGGGCCCCAGGTCTTCTCCAGATGGTGCCCGGCAGTGGCCCCCCGGGGGGGGGGTTTGCGAAAACATCTTTCTTCTTTTGGCCCTCCATTGGGGGATGTCATCTTCTTTTGCACTGATTTTCCCCAAAAGAAAAGCGAAAGTGGGGCAGGGGCCAAGCATTTACAGGGTGATTGGACCCAACCCCGGGTTTTTAGCGGACAGAAAAGTGCTGGGTGGGGTTTCATGGATAGTCTTTGCTAGAGGGGGTACCGTCTTCAAGGTCCCTTTTCTGAAGAATCCTAAATTTCCTTTTTGAGGTGTACTTGTTTCCCAAAAAAAGGTTTTTGGGGTGTTGGCGTGGGAGTAGTTGGCCCATGTCTTCGGGGTGAAAGTAGCATTTTGGGGCGTAGGTATACTTGATTTCCCGGGCCTGGGGGTTAGGGATTTCTAAAGAAGCATTGTGTTTTTATACCCCTTTGGTTGTGTAGAAAAAAACCACCCTTAAGATATCGGACCCGTTTTTTGGTGCAGCAGTGTCAGTGACAGGGGCCCACCGTGAGGTGCACCCGGGCATTTGTCTTGTTTTTTTGGCTTTCTTGGTGGTGGCCGGGAACGGGGTTAAAAGGCGGGGATTTCCGACTGGTCTTTGTTCTAGCAGTGGTAAAAAGCGGCATTTGGATCTCATTGGGGGGTTTTTTGCCAAAAGTCCCAGAGGTCTTTGATTGGTCCATACTGTGTCTAGTGGAGGTTTTTGGGACGCAGTGGAGGGCGGGTTTCTGGAAATTTTTGCAGTAAAATTTTGGGGTTCAGGGGGGAAGGGGGTGATGGGGGAATGTGAGGCCGGGCAAAATTTTTTAGTTTGAAAAGTTCTTTGATGGTGGTGTTAAAGGGAACCAGGCTCACTGAATTCTGTACATGGCAAAATTATGCAAAAAAGAATCTTGGGGGAGTCGGCGTAGGTGCTGGAGGGAAGTGGTGGGGCAGCTTGCGTGGAAAGAGTATTTTGGTAGTGTCTGTTTGAAGTTTGGGCGATAGCAAAAAATATGGGGTTGTTTTTGGGGGTTGGGTTTCTTTTGTTGTTGTTTTTTCCCGGGGGTATGTCTCTTTGGTTGGGGGGCACCTGGCAGCAAGAGATGGTGGCCCATTTTGCAGTTCAAGCATTTAGGTGGTGAAGCGAAATTTGGAAATTTTCTTAAAGTCTTTACCCCCCCAGGGCCAAGGGGGGAGCAAACTTTTTTGTCCTTGGTAGGAAAAATCTTTTGTGGTGTGTAAGTATGATTTAAATTTATACGTGTTTTTATTTTGGGTTTTTCTCTTTTTTCAAAGGGGAAGGGGGCGGGGGTTTTTGATGGGGAATTTGTGAATAGCCGGGCCCCTCAGCGAGAGTTTTGGCTCCCAGGGTTACGTCACGAAAGGTGACCTTCACCCTTTTGGTTTAAAGCTTTGGGTATTTTTGAAATTTAAGTCCCCCTTGGGCCCCCAAAGGGTTTTTGCTTCATAGAGGGACTTGATTTCTTCTTTCCCTTTGACTTGTTTAAGGGGTTTGTCGAGTCGCTTGAGGAACACAGTTCTTGGGGCCCCTCAGGTGGGGAAGCCCGACAAAAAACCCCTTTGGTCTCTAGGGGTGGTAGTAGCAGTGGGGGGAAGTATTTTTCTCACCTCGTGTCGTTGTACAGACAAACAAAAAAAGGCCTCTTTGAGCGATAAAATGCCATTACTTTTAAAAATTGCACCCTTCCCCTTTTAACGACAGTTTGCAAGTGCTATTTTGGACGACTCATTGGTTGTCCCAAATCTTGGTTTGTTTCTTTACTCTGTTAGGGGAAAGGGCTTCGTAAAGAGCTGATGACTGTACGACGTGAATGGGGAAAGAACTCTACCGCATAGGGCCGTAGAGTGGTTTATTTTCTGTAGTGAGGTACGTGAAGCAGGTGGAGGCGGGGGTTTTCATAGTGGCCCCATCCCCTAGTCGAAGTGGGTTTTTGCCCAAAAGGGTTTTGAACAAGTTTTTGAAAAAATTTTTTTTAAAACAAAAATCCCATGATGGGGCAGGTCGGGAAAAGTTGTGAGGGGAATGGGGTTTGAAAAACCAAACTTGTTAAAATTTTTGGAGAACTTATGCAGCATATGGGAATCTTTATTCGGGAAAATTTTTCCCCCCACATTGGCTTCACCCTCCAATAAAAAGGGGAAAAGGGTAAGGAGAGGGGGGAAAAATGGGGTTTAAACCCCAGTCCCCAACCGGGAAACCCAATGTGTTCGGTCCAAAAATCTTGTAAATTACAGCATAGGGCCGTGACCTGGTTTTAAACTGTAGTGAGGTGACTTTAAAGCGGTGGAGGCGGAATAAATAGGGAAACCAACCACTAGTCAAAATTTAGGTCTTCGCCCCAAAGGGTTTAAAAAAAGTGTTGAAAAATTTCCCTTTGTAAAAAGACCCCTTGATGCTTCTTCAACACTTGTTCAACCTTTGGACAAAGACCTACTTCAAATAGGTGGGGGGGGGGGGTTCCAAATATGCCCCCCGCCTTCCCCCCTGCTTCACGTCCCCTCAAAACAGTAAAAAAAGCCACTTTCAAAGGGCCCCAAATTGTGTAAAATTCTACAAGTTGATGGATGAAAAACATCGGGGCAACTTTTTAAAGGGACTAAATTACCTCATTCCCCTTTCCTCCCCTTACGCCTTTCTCTTTGTATTGGACGATGAACCCAACTGTGTGGCGAAACGTTTCCTGAATAAAGTTTCCCCAAAAGCTGCTAAGGTCTAAATCTTCAACATTGGGTTTTTTTCCAAACCATTCACCCCAACCCACTAAAAAAATTTTTTCTACCCAAAAAAAATAAATTTTTTTATTTGTCCCAATTATTATTTTAAAATCTAACCAAAATTTTTTTAAAAATTTTAAATGAATCTAATTTTTATAAACCCAAGGAAATATTCATATTATTTTCAAAATGCTTTTTTTTGAAACAATATTCAATTTTATTTTTTGTCAAACCCTGGACATTCTTGATACAACTTTTTCGACTTTTTAAAAATTTATTGGGTGGTTTTAAAAACTCTCACGTGAAAAAAATAGAGCCCTTGGAATTTGCCCGTTCTAAAGCTATATTTTTGTTTTTTTTAAAACTAAGTTAGAGGAAATTTTCCATTTTTACCGAAATAAAAAATTTAAAAGCAAATTTTACAAGGAAAAACATAGACACATCCCTCACATTTTGGGGGGAAATTTTTTATCAAAAATTTTTTACTGATCAAAATCTTTTAAATACAAAATTTTAAAAAAAATTAAAAGTCTTTAAAAAGAGAAGGCATTCAAGAAAATTTTTATGGGAAGGGGGGGGAACCCCCAAAATAAATTTTTTGGTTTTAAAGGGAAAGGGTTTGGGAGTTTCCCCTTTTTGGGGGGGTTTTAAAAATATTTCTTTCAATTTTAAATGAAAACATCAATTTCATTTCTCCGGTATTTTAGATCATTGGCTTTTTCATAAATTTGGATTTTTCTTCATCTATGAACTCGGGGCTACAAAAAAACGCAAAGGGTCTAAAGTTCATGGGGTGAAGGAAAATCCAAAATTTATGAAATTTGCCCTTGATCTGAAAAAACCCGAAAATGTAATTGACAAATCATTTTAAAAATTTCTAAAAAATACTTTTTTCAAAACCCCCAAAAGGGGCAACCAAACCCTTTTTCAACTAAAAATATATTGGTTCCCCCTTTCCAAGAAAACTTGCTTGTTTTGCCCTTTCTCTTCTTAAGGGCTTTTAATTTTAAAGTTTTTTTTTTAAAAAACTTGATACATAAAAAAAACTTTTGATAAAGGAAAATTCCCCCCCAAAAAGTTGACGGGTGTGTCTATTTAAAATTTCCTTGTAAAATTTTGCGAAAAAAGTTTATTAAGGTCAAATGGTTTTAAAAATTTTCGAACTTAATTAAAAAAACATAAAAATGCACAAACTGGACATATATATATATATTTTATTATATTTAAAAATATTTATATAAATATTTTAAATATATTTTTAAAATATATATAATATGTCGTGCCGGAAAATGTTAAAATTTGGGCAATTTTGGAAAAACTCATTTTAAATTTTTAATTTTCCTTTTTGAAACTTTCTCTTATTTCCCTTTTTTGATGTATTTTTTTTTATTAATGTTAATGTAAAAAATTTTTTTTTTTCCCAAAAAAGGGAAACCTTTGGGGAAAAATTACCTACCCTTTTATAAAAATAATAATTTATTTTAGCCTAACCCAATATTTATATTTTTTGATTTGGGTTTTCAATAAATTTTAAAACTAAAAAAACACAGTGAAAAATATTTTTTTTGTTAGTTCAAAAATGATTTTGGCCCAAATTATTTCATACACAAATTTTTTGCTTGTCCTGTTGGCAATTGAGGCCCTTGCTATTTTAAACCAAGACGCAAGGGTTTGCCATTCTGGCCCCGAAAAAATAATTTATAAAATTTTTTTATATATAATTTTATAATATATATATATATATATTTATAAAAATAAAATATAAAAAATATATATATGTCGTGCCGAAAATGAAAAAAAATGGGCAATTTGCCCAAAAACCATTTAAAAAATTAAATCCTTTTTTTAAAATTTTTCTCTTATAAGTTTAAAGATAAAATTTTTTTATTGAAAAAATGTAAAAAAAAAATTTTTAAATTTTTTTACCAAAAGGGCTTAGAAACCCTTTCCTAAACCCTTTTTATTTAAAAAATCCAAAAATTTTTTTTAGGTAAACCCCAAAAAATATTTTTTTAATTTTTTTTTTCCCGTAAATTTTAAAACTAAACAAAACATGAAACATTTTTTTTCGTTAGGTTCAGAATTATTTTGGCGAAAATTTTTGCAAACACAAATTTTTCCCCTTGGGCCTTTATTGGGAAGAAGCCTTGCTTTTTAAGCCCCAAGGGTCGCCCAAAATTTTGCCTATTCGGCACTACCACAAAACACACACACAAACAACACCACACTTATATATAAAATATATATTATATATATTTTATAAAATATTAAAAAAATTTATATATATAAATATATTTTATATTTTATTTTAAAGTTTTTACCCCCCATGCTTCCCACCCAATAAAGGAAATTGGGATAACAAGCTTTATCCCTTTTCCCTTTGCTTTATGGGGCCCAAAGTTCTATGTCTCCACAGGGCTCCTAAGTGGGCCCCCCCACCCCTTTTTTTTCCCTGACAGTTTTGGGGATTCACCTCTTCTTTTTAAAGACCCATCCCCCGAAAGCCACTCCAAATATCTGAATACATTTCCCCCCTCCATACTCCACCCCCCAAAATTAAAATAGAGGGTTTTGTTTTTCCCATTTTTTTGTTTAAAACCTTACGTTTTTGATATATTCACTATTAAATTTTTTACTTTTACATTCCTACCAAAATTTTTTTCCCCCAACCCCTGGGAACTCCCCCCTTCAGACCCCCCAAAAGCACGTGTTTTTCAGCAAAGACAACTGTGACAACTCCCTCGTTGGTTAGATTGTTTTTCTTTTAACCCCACACCTTTTGGCCCCAAAACGTGCATTCTCTTTTCTTTCAACCCGAAACTATAAAATTTTTTAAAAAAAAACCATGGTTACATCACACATTTCCCTTTTGTAAGGCCCACTTTTTAAATGGAAAAAAATCCCCTCTCTCCCACATCCCCTAACCAGAGCCTTCACTATTCTCGTTAAAAAATCTTTTACTGCTTTTGTAACCCATTTCGTATTCCATACATTTGCGACATCTGCCCCATAGCCCCTATCCCCCAATCATTTTCCTTTTTTCCCTATCCTTTAATGCCACAAAAACCTCTTTTTAAACCCCTTTACAAAATTTCTGTTCACCTATATGTTTCACAGTAAAACATAACTACTCTCCGTCTTGTTCTTAATTTCTTTTTAATGTTTTCTCTACACTTTCCAGGTTAAATTGTTGCACCCCCACCAAACTAGGGGGTTAAATGGGGGACCTGCGGCCGGCATTTCCACTGGGACGTCATCAAACCCCTTTGGGGAAGCTGAGCCGGGCCCAGCACAGTAAAGCACCCCACCCCAAAAGGAACCCACCAAAACAAAAATTAATGTAATATGTATCTCGAAAATTGTCATCCCGGATATGATCATAGAAATATTCTCAATGATCACTATCCCCCGCAGGCCCCCCCCATATATTACAAAAAGAGGTTTAAAACCCCCAATTTTTAAAAAAACATTTTTTGTAATAATTGGGGGGCCCGTCCGGGAGGATAGTTTACATTGAAAAATTTTATGATAAAAAACCGGGGTGACAGTTCGAGATAAATAAATTTCATTTAAACTTTGTTTTGCCCGGGCCTTTTGTGGTGGGGGGTGTTTGCGGCCCCAAACCAAAATTTGTGGGTTTAAAAGGTTCCCCCTGCCCGCCCAGTACCACTGGGGTTTGTTCCCTCAAAACCCCAAAGTTTGGGGGTGCTGAGGGGCCCGGGTTTGCACAGTAAGTTTCCTGAAAACCTCTCGGTATGCTGCTAAGCAGTAATTACCGAACACCTTTCAAATAAGATTCTACTGGCGTAGAGGATTCTCCTGCCCAAACTTTTTGGTTTTTTATGGCTTCTACTGAAAATTTTTTTTTTGAAAGGGCCCCTCCCCCGCAGCCACTGAGTTGGGTGGCCTCGGTTCTTGACAGCCCGGGACTCAGTGATCTTGGGAGCTTGGTGTTTTGTTTGTAATTCTCGGCAAACCTTTTTGGTTTTTGTCCAATTGGTCCTTTAGGGAGTAAAATAGTACTCACCCCGACCATTTTTACGGTGGACTTCTACCGGCCCCTTTGGGGAGTATTTTTTGAAGGGCTACCGGGTTTTCTGCGGAAATCACCCCCTTTCGGTTTTCAACTGTGGGGCCCGGGGTCATCTGATCTGTTTTTGTTTGGGGCAATTTCATGAAGAAAAGGGTTTGGGGTGTTACACGAAAATGGGTAGGACCGGTTTGTGTGACACTTAGGGAATATGATGGAGTGGAAATTGAGATATGCTACAGGGGCGTATGGAACACCTTTAGAAGGGAAAAAGGGGGTCGTTTTGACACTGAAGATTTGGCCCCCGGTTGTAGGGTTTCATTGAATTTGAAACAAGTGACTGGCCCCTCCCAAAGACCTACGTCGGGTATGAGTGTTCGCAGGACAAGGGTTTTCAAGTGTGACACGTCGAGAAAGGGTGTGGATGACGCAAAAAAAAGGGTTCTTTTGAAACAGAGTGGAAAAGGGCTTGGGTGACACAAAAGAAAAGGGTTTTCAAGGGACAGGGGGTTGGGGAAGGGGGCATCATCACACGGCGAAAAGGGGTTTGATGACCCCGGTGGTGGGGTGTCACAACCGAATAATTTTTCCTTTTTGGGCCAGGGTCATTATAAGTGTCTTGAGACACGGGGGGTTGATCATAATTTTTATTATACAAAAAGTTTTATAATTTTTTTTTAATTTTTGCATAGAAAATATAATTATTTTTTTAAAAATTTAATAATTTATTATTTTAAATGTATGTAAATTTTAAAATACCCCCCTAGACCAAAGATATTTATTTTTTTTTTAATTTTAAAGATTCATTTTTTTTTTAAGTTTTTTTTAAGGATCCCCAACTTTATTACAAAAAAAAGGGAAAACTACCATCTTAAAAAAAAACTTTTTTTTTTTTAATTCTCAACCCGAAACCTCCCGATTTTTTTTTTTTTTACAGGGTTTGACAAGGTTAAGGGTCCCTAAATTTTTTGAAAAAGCTATTTACAGGTTTTAAGGATTCCTAACTTTATTGGCAAGCTAAGAGCTGTTACCTACATCAGCTCATTTGAAAGCATTTTTATTGTTATGAGACATACAAGTAGGGAACAGGATGAATTTGGAGCCATCAGTGGGCCAGCATTTTCATTTGATCAACTGACTTTATCTCGTTGACATCATTATGCTGTACGAATGTGTTCCATACTCGAGTCATCCTGGGTATATATGATCTCAGATGGAGTGATGTTCTGAAGAAGGGCACAGCCAGAGTGAAGTTGCTGCTTTCTGCCCGTCTTGTGGCATAAAAGCTTGTTTCACGCTGTCCTCGAAGTGGATCCAAGTGTGGTACTTTGACAATATTGGCCTTGTACATAACAGTAAGGCCACCCACATCCCTCCTATGTTGAAGGCTCTGCTAAAGTGACAGATCTATCCAGGATGGGTCCAGGCGAGAGATGAGACGTCTTGCTCTGTTCTCTACTCTGTCAAGCAGTCGCAGATGAGAGGGGGGGCAGGCAAACCAAGAAAGTGGAGCATACTCAAGGTGTGAGCGTACTTGTGTCTCATACAGAATCTTGCAACCCCTACTGTCAAGCAGATGCGAGATACGGAGAAGTGCTGTAAGCTTCCTGGCTGCCTTGTTTGCTAGATTTACAACATGGTTCTTCATGGTTAGTTTGGAGTCAAATTTCACCCCAAGAATATCAACTTTTCCAGGTGCCAACACCCTCCCATTCATCCTTACTACTGCACCACTGCTGCACTACTACTGCACCACTGCTGCACTACTATTGCACCGCTAATAGAACTATGCATGCTCTCTGCCAACCCCTAGGTACCTTATGCTCTTCCATACATTTATTAAATAAAAACACCAACCACTCCAAAACTTTATCCCACCTGCTTTTAACATTTCTTTCTTTATCCCATCAATCCCAGCTGCCTTACACCTTTTCATTCTACCCACTGCCTCACGAACTTCCCGCACACTCACAACTGGTTCTAACTCACTCTAATTCACTCACTGAATATGATAGTCCTCACCGCATAGCAATATTAAGCACTGGGATGCGCTAAGCACATTGTTGAGAAATGGCATTACCAGTTAAGTTTAAAGAGTTTGTACTTAACTTAGAAAGACAACTCATTGCCTGCACAGCCGCCCCTGCAGACGAGGTCTTGAGAAGCTGTCGAAGTCATCTCTCAACGGGCTGTAAAGATTTATAATTTGTAAGATTATAAATTACCCCTAGAGGGTGTTATGTCAGCATATTTCATTCACTGATGGCTGACAAACTTACTTGTGTGGATTCAAAGGTCCGCACCTAACTGCCGACTATAGGTTGATTACAAACTCCTTGCGACCCAAGAACTGCGCAGTCCCCCGTACTACAAGAAATTTGTAACCTACCTTGCTCTTGTAGCGTGAGCTATGGTGTTCTTCACACCTTCGACAGGTATCGGTGACTTGATAGAAGCTGAAGTGTCCTTGGATGTCCACGTCTTCCATAGTCTAGGAATACGCACACTGGTACACTATGTTCCACAAGATTTGTCTTTATTATTCACAATCTTATCACTAAAGAAGCTGATCACACTTCTCTTAAGTGTTTATTGTGTTTTATGAGATACTTTGTTCACACTAATGCATAGATCGTTCTTTGTTGGTTATCCTGGCATCAGTGTCACTCTCAGTAGAGTCAAAAGTAATCTGAAGACACCACAGTGCCCCACGCCGTCACTCCCCTAACACAAAAAAAAGCTGACCTAGTACTTTTGCTTCCTTGCCACTTCCTCGATGAAGCAAAGCAGAATGTTTGATTCTTGCTGTCTTAAGCATAGACAACAATGTACACTATCTTTACCATGGTAATAAAGTGGGAGCAGGATTTTCCTTAATTGTCCTGCTAAAGTAAGAGATGTACTGTCTCTTAATAAGCTACACTTTGCAACACAGGACTGCAAGGAGCAGCGGTCACTTGACCACGTCGCATACTCATAGGGCATCTGTGATCAATTACTCACTCTAGCAGTAAACAAGATGCTTGCCCCTTCTGAGAGGGCTGGGCCCCTCAGGGCTGAAAGGGGCTGAAGGGGGCTGATACCCCCTCCTGGAGAAAATTTTCTCCACACGGGGGGCGGCGGGAAGTTCGCTGTGCAGTGATCTAATTCATCACATAACATTAATTTAATTTTCTCCACTCCCACCACTGCTGCTTGATTTTCATGAACATCTTTTATGTGTGTGTGATTCTGGAGAATCACTAAATTTTGTTTTCAAAACACTGTTTAATTCTAACGGCACTAGTTTATTTAATTGGCCGCTTATCCACTACAACCTTGCAAAATAAAACATCAACTGTCCCTATGCTTCCATTTGCATCAAGTAGCTTGTCACAATTTTTTCCAAGTCGCCATTGGGACCTTGGACCATCCCATGGTCGATAATCACTATTTTTTTCACCAGGTTTTAAGGACTTATGATTTTCAGGAACATAACACCACTCCTTAGTAATGGTTCTCTCAGAGGTAGATAGGTCTTCTCGCCAAATTTTCTCCCAACGTTCAAAACCCTTTATTAAGGTGTATGATTTACGCTGAGTTCTCCGGTTCGAAATAAGTAGGATCCTCTATGATTTCTTTATGCATTCAATGAGGAACAGTAAGAGCACTTCTGCCTATGAAGTAAATGAATTGAACTTAACACTTCTAAATTATCCAGATCATCGGTATCGTAAGTTAGTCTGTTTGTTGACCTCTATTTCTATTTCAGTCACAACTGTAGCGGAATTCTATTCATCTAAATCCGATTCTAGCCGAATAAGAAGTCTTCCTTAAAACAACGTTTTAAAAACAATGCCGATCATTCTTTCATAAAATCCGGCCGTGCCATGGGGAATTTAGGAGGAAATATCGTGCCCAACGACAACTGCGTTGATTCAGCATCTTTGTATTTCTGGTTATCAAAGACTTGCTTATATAAGCAGCACCAGCACAAAGTTCGTTGCATAATCTGAAATCATCAGTCTGGACATCCCCTTCTGGCTCAAACCTTCGAATAATTGATAAAGGTTTCAGCAGACATGTCATGGCTAGATTCTAGATGTACTGCTCTAAGTTGAGCGCACAAGTGAACAACAGATGTACACCTTGATGGGAACTTGTCAAACTGTTTTGGTAAAATTATGGTCCAGTGTATCTACACTGTCCACCTCAAATGGAGTGATATGACTAACTCTTTCAGTGGGGATATGGAGTGGACCTGGATACTGACATACTCGCATATCATAGTGACACAAGTAATACAGTCCTTTATTTTTGCGTTTTTTTCAACCCTTTGTTGCCGACCTTGAGTATCCAGTAGGAATTTTCGTATTGACAAAGTGTGTCACTACCCCCACCATGTAACACTTACTGTGGGCATTTTGCACAATCAGTTTTGTTAGCCAATGATTCCTTCTTGGGGATCAATATTGGATGTAATGGTTTTCTTTTAGTAGTGAAGAATTATAAATTCTTCCTCGACATCTTAATAATCTTTTCTGAATCGAGGATAAAGTCCTAAAGAATTAATCATGACCGGTTTCTTTGGGATTTATCTGTGTTTTTCCCAGAAATTTAATTCTGGTACAGGAAAACATCTTACTGATTAGTTTTCATCCATATTTAATGGTTCAAGGACATTCAAATCAGTTTTTATTCCTTTAATGAAATTATGGACAGAGCTGTAACTCTTAAGAGTTTACCCAAAGATGAGTATTTCGATCCATCAATGACTCTTTCTGTGTGTCTGCAGTATTACACAACTTTATTTCTGCTGTGTTCAAGCAGACTGTTTCTTTCTGACATAATGTGAGCTTTTTGGCTGCGGCCCAGTTATTTTCATTAAAGAGGCCAGTCGGTCCGGTGGAGCCATATTATTATCCACAAATTTCTTGAGTGGGACACCACGTGACAACATGTCAGCGTGGCGATTATCTGGTTAAGACGTGAGAAAGAATATCTCTCTGCAATCTCTTTATTTCTGCTACTCTGTTCTGTACATAGACCAACTTACTCTTATTATTTCTTTAACCACTGGAGAAACTGCCTCATTATCACTCCAGATCACGGTTTTTTTTCAATAGTGAATGATCAAGTACTTTGTTGATATAGACACTTATTTTGTACCTTACATAGAGTGCTGTCAGTTCCACTTGTGGTACTGTTCTGACCTTCAAGGTTGCTACTCTGGCCATTTGAAGTAATTAGTTTACTTCCTTCAGCATTACTCATGTAAGCTACAGTACCATAACCTCTGGTTGACGCATCACAGAACACATGTAATTGTATATTGTTTTCCCTCTTGACCTAATTGTCCTGGAAATTTAATTTGGATGAAGTTGCGTAAACTCCTTGGATATTTCATCCATGCTTGACTCATTTCTAGAGGCAAGTTTCATCCCATCCAATTTTGAAGCTTTTTTTTTTCCCCATGCATCTTGCAGAAGCATTTTACCCTTAATGGTTAATGGTGAACGAGTCCCTAAGGATCAAAACATTGTGAATAACTCTCTGACAGTAACCTACGTTTTAGTTGAGTGTACTGCATGATTTATTTGTTAATCCTTTTGGGGGGGGGGGGAACTTTTCTCACAGTATCTTCCTGTGTATTTCCAATTAAGTCCCACATATGTTGCAAATCAGGAATTTCAGCTTCAGGAAATCTTCTTTGATAAGTTCCCTTTAATTGCTCTGAATTATATCCTCATCATCCTGAGAGGCAAATTTGCTTCCTTCATCTCCTTGTTAGCTTCTCTGTATAAGATTTCAAATCCTCCTCTTCATTCACAGTAACCACTTGAAAGATTGTCCACATAGAAACTTTTCTTTAAAATTTCTTTGAAGGGACTTCAGTTCTCAAATGTTATTTGATACCTTCTAGTAAGAATGGAGAGGATGTAGCACCATATAATACTGATTTGAAACGATAAGTTTTCACAGGACGTTGAGGATCATGGGATTTTTCAGGCCACTAGAACGAGTATGATCCTCTATCTATTTCTTGTAGTCCTACTCTTAAGAAAGCTTTGTGAAATATCAGCCGTGTAGGCATATGGTTTTGTGCGAAATTTCATAAGCAACGTCTCCATGCTTCTCAGTTAGTGAGGGCCGTCCTCAGACAGTCATTAAGACACTTGCTACAATCTTTATTTGCACGTGCGCTGCAATTATATACAACACGTTGTGGAGTTGGTTTCAGAATCTTTTCTACTCCATGGTGCGGGAGTTAATACGTTGTATTCAACTTATCTTCATGTGCATTACTAACTTTTCCCTCAATGAATTTATTGTGTCCAACTGTTCTTGTTGGATTTCATAAACATCCAGTAGCTCTGGATTCTTCCTGAGCCATGTATTGTGCTTTGCATTATCTCCGAAAAGTCAGCGATAATTGCTAGGCAGATGTGGTGGATTTAATTTCCATGGTATCCTAACCCAATACTGTTCCATCTTTTATATTTGACAGTGTCCAAATTTGGTTTATAAGTCCTGAGACTCTTGTGGCTGGTTTATTCTACATCAATACCATCGCATCTATAATCCCACAACTTATCAACTGGGTTTCATTCATTTCTTCCAGTAATGATAATTTTTGCTGTGGTACTGATCAAGAGGCGGTTATTCTTTGTAAGAAGTACATTTTCCACTGATTTCAATATCAGCTTTCTTTCCCACTTTGAGAGAATGGGACCACATATCATTGTGCCCTCCTGCGTTTTTCAGGCAAGTGAACCTCATGTATACTTACTATATTTTGCGCAAAACAGTGATAATAATTACTTCCAATGATTAAATCATTGGACTAAAATGTGACCGTCTGTATGTCAGGACGGGCTAAAACTTGACCTTTAGCTGCTTCAGGCTTGCAACTGTTTCTTTTATCCTGCCCAGGATTCTGCACCGACTTAGGCAAATCATCTACTACCACAGCTTCAACTGTCTTTTTTCCTGATTCCTAGACCAACAGTGAATCTAGGCTAGGTCATATGTCCGTGTTTAACCAGAATGTGGAAAAAACCAGTCTATTCTAACTGTATTTGGTATGGCATAGGGTTGGTTTAATTCAAGTTTCTGCAACACTGATCTTCTTATGAAGGACCTTTGTGAGCCTTGAACAAATAAAGTTACACATTGGGTTTTGTGTAAATTTATTAGATAACTCACTCGAGCTACTTGCTAGTTGTTTCTTGTTGTACTTCCGATTCTGTGGAAGTCTTCTGCGTTCAGCAAAGTATTTGGGCATAATGCCGTATGATGCATACCCTTACATTTAAAAACCACTTCTTCATGAGCATTTTCCTCCCTTGTGTTCACCTAAACACTTGAAGCACCTTTTAGCTGATGAACACGTTGTTTACGTGCCTCCATTGATGTTTATTGACTACAATACTGTGCCTCATGTGCTCCATCACAAAGTACACCATTTTGGATACGTTTATGTGTGCGTTGTATAGAAGTCTGATTTACTGTCGTTGTATTCACAGCTTGATAAATGCCTATAAATGGGATTTCCCAGTCTCTGGTTTAGTGGATTTTGGTGGATTTAATTCATCTTGTTCCTCGTGCTTGCAATGCAAGAAACTATTGTTTGTTAACCATTGCTAATTCCGTCACAAGTGAAATAGCGTGTTATATGAACAAATATTTAATCGTTCAATATTTTGAGGTGAACAAACAACTTTATCTGTACATATGCCACTGATAAACCAATCACATTGCCTTAGGTCATATTTAGTGCACCTAAGATCCTGAACTATAGTCTAATGTGGATTCTAATGCTGTAAGTCTGAAAAACAATTTTGGGTGGCTTCAAACTGATATTAAGAACTGCATGTCCTAACTCTGGCCTTGTCAGCCTCAAAGTAAATGTCTGTTAAGACACGTAAAGCTATTCATAAGATACCTTACCCATCCGAAATGACTTAATCAGTTCATAGGTACTCTCCCATCCAATGACCTTTAAGGTAATTGACCTTAGCAATCTCATCTATGTCAAGTTCGCGTGAATTGACTAAGGATTGAAAACCACTAAGAATTCTTCAATAATTTAGAACCTTGGAAATAGTAATATTCAAGGTAGGTAGCATGTAATGCCCTTGTTGTTAGAGGTGTAACGTGTTTTTTGACTCACTAGTTACAGTAGGACTCTGTGACAGAGTTTTTGCCGGCAGATAGCCTGTACCCCTGTCCACTAATAATTGTTGAATACTAAAAGTATCCAAAACATTTTAATTTCATCCTCAGATGGACTGATTTCAAGAAATTTTATTTTCATAATGTGTATAGTCTGAAATTGTTTCCAGACGTTGTGTAAAATAATTCAAATTTACCTCAAGATCACAAAAATCCTATGTTTGTATCTTGAGTTAATCCTAAACAGCACTGAAATTAAGATTTTCTTAATTGTGTAATCTTAGTCATAAAGACGAAACTGAGTTTCAGACAAGCCATTTTAATGAAATACTGAAAAATTCTAGTCACCACACATTAGTGTGTTTAAAAAAACACATGTACTGCTATAACATCTGAGTTTTTGTTATGCCTTAGTCAGCAATAATCGAGTCATACACACTGACCCCCACTAAGCTTACCTCAAGTCAATGACCATGAAGGGTACACAGTACATGTGGCTGGTGTTTAATGGGCTTGATTTGCTGTTCCAGCCTGGCCACGATGATAATCGTAAATAACGAAGTTAATACACTTCATTCACTATACATTAATGTCACTTAATAACTGTAAATATCACACGTGAATATTACTACACATATATAAATTGTCACTGTTAATAGTATTTGAAAAGCTTACACTAAATATTATAAGTTCCTTTAATATAACAGGTATATCTCTAAGAAACAAACTTTAACACAATCTTGTCTCTTAATTTCTGTCTATAAACATTATAAACACTATGTATATACACTCAGATAAACTGAACATCACTTGGGTTGTTGTCTTAATCAGCACTTCTTCGAGCTTGGAGCAGTGGAATGTCGGTGCCATCCCCCGTTTTCTTGTTGGGTGAGTCACCCAGCTCCCGTTTTTTTTGGGTGAACGCTGGGTGACGCCCGTTTTTCTTTTGGCTGCCCATGTCTCTGTGATTGAGTCTGGAGGACTCATATTTACTTTTTACATTGGAAAACACTAGTTTTAACAGCAATTCTCGCAGGACCTTGGCTCGTAGGTTATTTTTTACTCAGTAGTACAACATATTTGGACCACAGTGTGGGCCTTTATTATCCGGTTCGAGCACGACCAATTATGTTGAGAAATGGCATTACCAGTTAAGTTTAAAGAGTTTGTACTTAGAAAGACAACTCAATCGCCTGCACAGCCGCCCCTGCAACGAGGTCTTGAGAAGCTGTCGAAGTCATCTCTCAACGGGGAGTAAAGATTTATAAATTTGTAAGATTATAAATAACCCCAGGGGTGTTATGTCAGCATATTTCCATTCACTGATGGCTGACAAACTTACTTGATGTGGATCAAAGGTCCGCTCCTAACTGCCGACTATAGGTTGATTACAAACTCCTTGCGACTCAAGAACTGGTGCAGTCCCTCCCGTACTACAAGAAATTTCGTACCCTACCTTGCTCTTGAAGGTGAAAGCTATGGTGTCTCACACCTTCGACAGGTATTGCGGGACTTGATAGAAGCGAAAGTGTCCTGGATGTCCCAACGTCTGCCATATCTAGAATACCTCACTGAACCCTATATTCCCACAAGATTGTCTTTATTATTCGCAATCTTATCACTAAAGAGCTGATCACACTTCTCTTTAAGTGTTATTTTTTTTTTAGAGATACTTTGTTTCACACTACGCACAGAACGTTCTTTGTTGGTTATCCTGCGCGTTCAGGGTCCTCTCAGTAGAGTCAAAAGTATCTGAAGAGCCACAGCGCCCACGCCGGTCAATCCCCTAGCACAAAAAAAAAAGCTGACCTAGTACTGTTTGCGTCCTTGGCCACTTCCTCGATGAAGCAAAGCAGAATGTTGATTCTTGCTGTCATAAGCATAACAACAATGAACACTATCATACCATGGTAATAAATGTGGGAGCAGATTTTCCTTAATTGCCCTGCTTAAAGTAAGAGATGTAATGCCTCTTATTAAGCCTACACTTTTTACAACACAGGACTGCAAGGAGCACGGTCACTGACCACATCGCATACACGTACGGCATCTGTGATCATTTACTCACTGTAGCAGTAAGACAAGACGCTTGCCCCTTCTGAGACAGTGCTGGCCCCTTCAGGGCTGAAAGGGGCTGAAGGGGCTGAAGGGGCTTGATACCCCCTCCTGGAGAAATTTCTCCACACACGTTACATTAACCCGTGTAAGTACTAAGCCCGTAGCCGCGGTGAGTTCCTGGACATTACGAGCACGTGACAGCATGTGGCCACACTGTCTCGGTCTCCAGGGAAGACTCTCGCTTTAATCTTATCTTGAAACTTTGGCAGAAATGTGAGTCTTATGACCCAATAAAATTTTATATTCTTCTTTTCCAACAACAAGAGTAGCCTATATCAACTTACTGTTGCTCTACACGCTCCTGAAATAAATGATGGAGAATATGGGGTGAAAATGAAGCCTGTGAGTCGTTTTGGTGCCAGATTGTAAAACAGTGTCTGAACGGTGGGATTTAAGTTCCTCGGCAGCGAGAGGCAACGCAAGGAATATTGAAAATTGCATTTCTTAAGACCTGTGCTTTTAAGTTAAATGCTGAACACTGCTCCTGCTTGTTATTGCTCTCATGACCAGCAATTCTACATGTTCTGAATTTTATTTGACCTCACATCACATATACACCATGAGGTGTATGAAATATTTTTTCCTGGTTGTGTACAGGTGTCACGCAATCTAAAATTAACCTCATGTTGCAAATAAGCTTAAAAACCAGTTAACTAACCAGTCGTTTTACCTCGAAATTAATTTGATGCTGTATTTGGAACAGCTGGTTGACTGATGTTAATAAACGGTTAAAATTATGATTATGGACTACGCTCAGGTGTTATTGGTATAGGTAAAATAAGATGGAGAATTTCTAAAGAACAAAATTCCAGGGATTAATAATCCCAGTACAAAACACTCCTGTAAGGTGTACTGACGCCGGTGAGAATCACTTGATGCATGGAACTGGATCTTACCTGCCTTTCCATGGGAAGAATCTAATAGCCTGCCATTTCCCTAAGTGATGTTTCACCCTATGGAGTTGCAATAAAAATGTCCTAAGACAGCCAGAGATAGGGAAGAAGTGTCGTTCATATTGTGACCCAAGACTGGAACCCATAACAGTTGACGTTATCTTCTTACCGCTAGATCAAGAGGTGTAGCTGGATTAATACCAGTGTTATTTGGTTTGTGAGCCAAAGGCTCAAACTGGTACAGAAATGAAACCTGATGATAAAAATGGATTTGTTACCAGTATGTTGAAATACAGTTAAATAAATGTTATAAAGATGCCTTAGCCTTTCTTACCTGAGAAAACAACAATAATAATAATAATAATAATAATAATAATAATAATAATAATAATAATAATTTTTCTTTACATGGCTCGTTTGACACCCACATCACCCTTAGTTTAATCTATGTTTAATTTTTATTTTTTTTTTTATTACACCCTGGCCGTTTCCCCCCAAAGGCGGGGGGGCCCCGAAAAAGAAAAACTTTCCCCAAATCTTTCCCACTCCATCGGCAAGACAGTGATGGAGTGAATGAGGGAAAGTTTTTTTTTTTTTGGGGCCACCCTCCCTTTGGGGGGGAATGGGCCCAGTGTGAAAAAAAAAAAATAATAAAAATTTAAAAATTAATAAACATAGATTAAACAAGTGATTTTGGGTTTAAAACGAGCCAAAAAAAGAAAAATTGGATATCACTTTTGGAAAGGAAGGAAGCATTTGGAAAATAAGAAATTTTTTCCAAAATTTTTTTTAAACAACCTCCAATTTTGGGTAAAATTTTAAAAGAGGGGGGGGGAAACGAGTCCACCGGAGAAGTGTAAATTTTCCTGAAATTTTTAAATTTTTTAAAAATTAGTCTCGAAACCCTCCTGGCAATTTAATGCAGTCCAGTTACACTCACACAAACATTTAGTTTATCTAAGACAGAGATAGCCCATTTAGTTTAATTTAAAATTTACATTTTACAGCCTGCAAATTTTGAGGCCGGGGGGGTGAACTGAGCTGGTGGCAGAAAGTTGCCCAATTTTGGTGTGCTCAGCGGCGCGTTTTCTCGGGTTTACCTATAAATCACCCCGACACAGGGGCCAACCCCGGGAAAAAGGGCCCCCCTACAACAGGACATGACCCGTGACTACCACAGAGGTATTAAAGGGGAAAACCCCACTACTAACCCCGCCCTCTTTATTCTTCAAAATGTATGGGAAAAGTGAATGTGATCAGATTTTTTGGGGGAGACTTGTCCCGTGCAAGGGTTTAGGGGAAGAAAAAGGTTAACCATAAAAAATTTAAAAGGAAAAAAGGAGAGCGGGGGCAAATTTAGGTATCTGTAGACAAAAAAATTTTTTTCCATGGGGGCCAAAAAAGGGGAAATTTTTGAAATTTAGTTGGGACCAACACTTTTTATATGGGGGTGAACTTGGTTTTAAAAGCTGCACAAGAAGGAGCCCCGGGGGCAGTGGGGATCTCGTGTATAAAGGCAATGTGTGGGTGTAATAATTTTTCGAGAGAATTCATAGTGTGAAAATTAGCAGGAAGTATGGAGTTACAAAAAGTAATATTAAGAGGGCTGAAGAGGGGGTTGTTGAGTGGTTTGGTCATTTAAAGAGGAAGAGACAAAATAGGATGGTTTGAAGAGTGTATAAATCTGCAGAGGAGGAGAGGAGGGGTAGGGGTCGTCCGAGGTAAAGTTGGAGGGAGGGGGGGGGAAACGGTATCGTACGGGGCTTGGATATGCAGCAGGCATGTGTGAGCGTGTTAGACAGAAGTGAATACAGACGAATAGATTTTGAGACCTAACGAGCTGTTGTTGTGTGAGAAGGGTAACATTTTGTGAAGGGATTCAAGGAAACTGTTTAGCCGGATTTGAGTACTGGAGGTGGAAAATACAGTGACTGCACTTTAAAGGAGGGATTTGGGATATTGGTTGCTTGAAGCGACATCTAAACTATCGTATCTAAGCACCTCTACAAAGACAGTGATTATGTATAAATGACGGTGAAAGTGGTTAATGATGGAGAAAGTGGTCGACATGACATGCAGGATCGTATTCTGCACAATATATACAGTTATATATATATACAGTATATATATATATATATATATATATATATATATATATATATATATATATATATATATATATATATATATATATATATATCGTGCCTAATAGGTAAAACTGGTCAATTAGCAAGAACTCATTTAAAATTAAGTCCTTACTAAAATTTACTCTTATACGTTTAAAGATTTTTTCTTTCATTAATGTTAATGTAAAAATTTATAATATAGCACCAAAAGAATCCTAGAAAACAAAAGTCAGCTCTAAACTATTAAATATATTTGCCTTCACCAGAAATATTCAAGTATGGACACTAGGTACAATATGTACAGATATAGTGTACACCATGGAGACAGATGACAAAGCAAAAGTTAGAGTGCACCATACTCAACTAGTAGCTAGGCAAGTCTGCAAATGCCTACTGCAAGTGAACCACATTGCTTCAACTTTGGCAGGCTTGCCTGTGGTTGGTCAATGAACCGAGGTACTGAATTAACGTGGGGTACTCTATCGATCAGTAAACCCTTAGCACCCTGTTTCCTGGTTGGGAGGCAGCCTATATGGGAGTGTGATATACGCAGAATAAAGTGTTACATACTCTTTGCATTCCACTTACTTATCTGGGGTCTGGCTCCAGATAAATTTCTGTGGATTCTGATACAGAGTTTGCAGGTTCGAGTCCTCCTGAAGAAGAAGAAACAATGCTTGTTGTGGAGAAATTTTCTCCAGGAGGGGGTATCAGCCCCCTTCAGCCCTTTCAGCCCCTTTCAGCCCTGAGGGGCCCAGCCCTCTCAGAAGGGGCAAGCATCTTGTTTACTGCTACAGCGAGTAATTGATCCCAGATGCAGTACGAGTATGCGACGTGGTCAAGCGACCGACGCTATTTACAGTCCAGTGATGCAAAGTGTAATTTAATAAAAGACAGTCCATCTCTCACCTTAGCAGGACAATTAAGGAAAATCCTGCTCCCACTTTATTACCATGGTAAAGATAGTGTACATTGTTGTCTATGGTTTAGACAGCAAGAATCAAACATTCTGCTTTGCTTCATGGAGGAAGTGGCAAGGAAGCAAAAGTACTAGATCAGCTTTTCCTTTATATGCTAGGGGCAGTGATGCAGGAGGTTGTGGCACCTTTAGATTGCTTTTGACTCTACTGAGAGTCACATTGATGCCAGGAAAACGAACAAAGAATACTGATCTGTGCATTAGTGTGAACAAAGTGTCTCACAAAACACAGTAAACACTTACAGAGAAGTGTGATCAGCTTCTTTAGTGATAAAATTGTGAACAATAAAGACAAATCTTGTGGAACATAGTGTACCAGTGTGCGTATTCCTAGACTATGGAAGACGTGGACATCCAAGGACACTTCAGCTTCTATCAAGTCACCGATACCTGTCGAAGGTGTGAAGAACACCATAGCTCATGCTACAAGAGCAAAGTGGGTTATAGATTTCTTGTAGTACAGGGGACTGCACAGTTCATGAGTCGCAAGGAGTTTTCAATCAACCTATAGTCTGCAGTGAGGTGCGGACTTTTAAGTCCACACAAGTACATAAGTCGTCACAGTGAATGAAATATGCTAAACATAACACCCCTAGGGGTAATTTTTTGTTAAAATATAATTCATTTCAGTCCATTGAAAAATGATCAAGACAGCTACTCAAGACCTCGTCTGCAGGGGCGGCTGTGTGGACGAGACCTGTCTTTCTAAGCTAAGTTTCCTTATATTTAACTTTAAACATGTGTTAAACATTTCTACATTTGGTCGTGTCGAACGGATAAAAAAGCCCACTGTGTCCAATATGTTGTACTACAGTGTACAAATAACCTACGAGCCAAGGTCCTTCGAAAAAAGCTGTAAAACTAGTGTTTTACAATATAAATCAGTATAAATGAGTCCCTCCAGACTCAATCACAGAGAATGGGCAGCCAAAAGAAAACTGGCGCTCACCCAAAGAAAACGGGAGCTGGTGACTCACCCAACAAGAAAACGGGGGATGGCACCCGGCATCCACTGCTCCCAAGCTCGAGAAACGCTGACTACATCAGCAACCCAACTGATGTTCAGTTTGTCTGAGTGTATATACACATAATGTTTATAATGTTTATAGAATGAGATTAAGAAACAAAACTGTGTTTGTTTTTTATAGATATAACTGTTATATTAATTAAAGGAAACATATTAACAGTGACATTTATATATGTGTAAGTAATATTCACTTGTGATTTACAGTTATACAATGACATTTATAGTGTATAGTGAATGAAGTGTATAACGTCGTTATTTACGATTAATCATCATTGTCAGGCTGACACAGCAAACTCAAGCCATAAACACCAGCCATATGTATTCTGTACCCTTCATGGACATTGACCCTGAGGTTAAGCTTAGTGGGGCAGTAGTGTCTGACTCGATTATTGCTAACTTAAGCATAACAAAAATTCAGCTGATTATAGCAGTACAGTGTGTTTTAAACACTCTAAGTGTGGTGCTAAAATTTTCAGTATACCATTAAAATGGCTTGTTTGAAAACTCAGTTTCAGTCTTTACAGACTATGATTACGCAATTATAAAATCTAATTTCAGTCTGTATAGGATTAACTCAAGATACAAACATAGATTTTGATGATCTTGAGGTAAAATTTGAATTACTTACACAACGTCTGAAAATAATTTAATTCAGACTTTACACATTATAAAAAAGGGAATTTCTTGAATCAGACCATCTGAGGATGAAAATAAAAATGTTTTGGATACTTTTAGTAACCAACAATTAAGGTGGACAGGAGTACAGGCTATCTGCCGCTAAACTCTGTCACAGAGACCTACTGTAACTAGTGGTCAAACACCTGTTACACCTGTAACAACAACAAGTGTCCCATTACCAAGCTTACCTACCTTGTCATTACCTATTTTCCAAGGTCAAAATTATGAAGAATTCATTAGTGGTTTCAATCCATAGAAACTCACGAACTGATGTAGATGAGAATGCTAAGTTCAATCATCTTAAATGTCTTGTGAAGGGAGAACCATATGAACTGACTAAGTCATTTCCGGTGGTTGAAGGCAATTATCAAATAGCCTTACATGTCTTAGCAGAAAATTACTTTGATGCTGACAAGGCCAAAGTTAGACATGCAGTCTTAATATCGAGCTTGAAGCCACCCAAACATTGTTTTTCAGACTTACAGGTATTTAGGATCACAGACAATAGTCTCAGATCTCTAGGTGCTAAATATGACATAAGACAATGTGATTGGTTTATCAGTGGTATTGTACAAGATAAGTTGTCACCGCAAACTATTGAACGATTAAATATTATGTTCAATAAACGCTATTTCACTTGTGAAGAAATTAGCAATGGTTTACAAACAATAGTTTCATGCATGCAAGCAACGAGACAAGATGAAAAATCCACAAATCTCGTGGATAACAAACCTTCAACTCAGTATAAAAAGAGTATACCTACTCCCACTAAACCACAGAATGGGAAATCCCATATAGGCATTTATCAAGCTGTGAATACAACAGACAGTTTGCTTACTGTCTGTTGTATTTACAGATAAACGTACTCCAAAATGTGTACTTTGTGATGGAACACATTGGGCACAGTATTGTAGTCAATACACAACAATGGAGGCACGTAAACAACGTGTTCATCAGCTGAAAAGGTGCATCAAGTGTTTAGGTGAACACAAGGGAGGAAAATGCTCACTGAAGAAGTGTTTTAAATGCAATGGTATGCATCATACAGCATTATGCCCAAATACTTTTGCTGAACAGCAGAAGACTTCCACAGAATCGGGAAGTCAACAAGCAACAGCATTAAATGTGAGAGATAAGGTTTTAAAGCAACTGCTCTCCCGATAGCTCGAGTTGAGTTATCTAATAAATTACACAAAACCAATGTGCTAACACTATTTGATCAAGGCTCACAAAGGTCCTTCATAAGAAGAACAGTGTTGCAGAAACTGAATAAAGAACCCTATGCCAAAGTACAATTCTGGTAAACAGACATATGACCTAGCCAGAATCACTGCTGGTCTAGGAAACAGGAAAAAGACAGTAGAAGCTGTGGTAGTAGATGATTTGCCTAGGTCTGTGCAGATCCAGGGATTAAAAGAAACAGTTGCAGCACTGAAAACAGCTAAGGTCAAGCTAGCCTGTCCTGACATACAGACGGACATTGTTAGACCAATTGATTTAATCACTGGAAGTGATTATTATCACTGTTTTGTGCAAAAAATAGTAAGTAAACATGATGTTCACTTGCTGAAAACAGCAGGAGGCCACATGATATGTGGTCCCATTCCCTCTCAAAAATGGGAAAGAAAACTGATATTGATTCAGTGGAAATGTACTAGTTACGAGAATAACCGCTGAAACATGTGCCACAGCAAAAAATTATCATTACGGAAGAAATGAATGAAAACCCGTTGATAAGTTGTGGATTTTTGATGCGATAGGTATTGATGTAAATAAACCAAGCCCAAGATCTCAGACTTATAACCAATATTTGGACACTGTCAAATATAAAGATGGACAGTATTGGGTTAGGTTACCATGGAAATTAAATCCACCACATCTGCCTAGCAATTATCGCATGGATTTCGGACAAATGAAAGCACAAATACATGAGCGCAGGAAGAATCCAGAGCTACTGACTGTTTATGATAATATCATACAAGAACAGTTGGACAATAAATTCATTGAGGAAGTAGTCGAAGATAAGTTGAAGACAGTCGCTCATTATCTCCTTCACCATGGAATCAGAAAAGATTCTGAAACCACTCCACTACGTGTTGTATATAATTGCAGCGCACGTGCAAATAAAGATGTAGCAAGTCTTAATGACTGTCTAATGGCCGGACTCTCACTAACTGAGAAGCTTGGAGACGTGCTTATGAAATTTCGCACAAACCCATGTGCCTTCACGGCTGATATTTCCAAAGCTTTCTTAAGAGTAGGACTACAAGAAATAGATAGAGATTGTACTCGATTCTTGTGGCCTGAAAATCCACATGATCCTCAAAGTCTTGTGAAAACTTATCGTTTCAAATCAGTATTATGTATCTGGAGAGAGTTCCGGGGGTCAACGCCCCCGCGGCCCGGTCTGTGACCAGGCCTCCTTAGGTCAGTGTCCCAGGATGCGACCCACACCAGTCGACTAACACCCAGGTACCCATTTTACTGATGGGGAACATAGACAACAGGTGGAAAGAAACACGTCCAATGTTTCTACTCTGGCTGGGAATCGAACCCAGGCCCTCACCGTGTGAAGCGAGAGCGTTAACCAGCTACTCTAAATACACATTTGAAGAAATCTGAAAGTCCCTTCAAAGAAATCTTAAAGAAAAGTTTCTATGTGGACAATCTTCAAGGTACTGTGAATAAAGAGGAGGATTTGAAATCCTTATACAAAGAAGCTAACAAGGAGATGAAAGAAGCAAATATGCCTCTAAGGATGTAGAATACAAATTCAATGCAATTGAGGGAACTTATCAAAGAAGATTTCCCTGAAACTGAAATTCCTGATTGCAACAATATGCTGGGACTTAATTGAAACACACATGAAGATACTTTGAGCCTCAAAAAGATAAACAATAAATCATGCAGTAAACTCACCAAACGTAGTTTACTGTCAGAGGTATCACAATGTTTTGATCCTCTAGGACTCGTCTCACCAATTACCATAAAAGGTAAAATGCTTATGCAAAATGCATGGAAACTCAAAATTGGATGGGATGAGAACTTGCCTCTATAAATGAGTCAAGCATGGGATGAAATATCAAGCGAGTTTAAAAAACTTCATCAAATTCAATTTCCCAGACAAATAGGTCAAGAGAGAAACAAGTACACATTACATGTGTTCTGTGATGCTTCAACCAGAGGTTATGGCGCTGTAGTTTACATGAGTAATGATAAAGGAAGTACACTAATTACTTCAAAGCCCAGGGTAGTACCCTTGAAGGTCAGAACAGTACCACAATTGGAACTGACAGCACTCTATGTAGGTGCAAAATTAGCTGTCTATCTCAACAAAGTACTTGATCATCTCACTATTGAAAAAACCGTGATCTGGAGTGATAATGAAGCAGTTTTCCAGTGGTTAAGAAATAATAAGAGTAAGTTGGTCTATGTACTGAATAGAGTAGCAGAAATAAAAGAGATGCAAAAAGATTATCTCTTTCTCCACGCCTCTACCCAAGAGAATCCAGGGGACATGTTGTCACGCGGTGTCCCACTCAAGAAATTTGTGGATAATAAATTATGGCTCCACGGACCGAACTGGCTCTCTAAAGAAAATAACTGGCCTCAGCAAAAAGCTCACATTATGCCAGAAGAAACAGTCTGCTTGAACACAGCAGAAATAAGTTGTGTAAATACTGCAGACAACAGAAATATTTATTGATGGATCTAAATACTCATCTTTGGGTAAACTCTTAAGAGTTACAGCTCTTGTCTTTAAATTCATTAAAGGAATAAAACCTGATTATGAATATCTTGAACCCATTAAATACTGTGTGAAACTAATGCAGAAAGAAGTTTTTCTGTACAGAATATAAATTTCTGGAAACACAAGATAAATCCCCAAAGAAACTTTTCATGATTAATTCTTTAGGACTTTATCTCGACTCAGAAAGGATTATAAGATGTCGAGGAAGAATTCATAATTCTTCACTACCTAAGGAAGGCATACATCCAATATTGTTCCCCAAGAATCAAGAATCAATGGCTAACAAAACTGGTTGCGCAAAACGCCCACAGTGACGTGTTACATGGTGGGGTAGCTGACACACTTTGTCATATACGACAATCCTACTGGATACCTCAAGGTCGACAAAGTGTGAAAAAACAAATAAAGGACTGTATTATTTGTCGTCACTACAATATGCGAGTATGTCAGTATCCAGGTCCACCTCCATATCCCTCTGAAAGAGTTTGTCATGTCACTCCATTTGAGGTGACAGGTGTAGATTACACTGGACCAATAATTTTAACCAAAACAGTTGACAAAGTTCCTATCAAGGTGTACATCTGTTTCTTCACTTGTGCTACAACTAGAGCAGTACATCTAGAAGTAGCCACTGACATGTCTGCTGAAACCTTTACCAAATTATTCAGACGGTTTACAGCCAGAAGGGCATGTCCCAGACTGATGATTTCAGACAATGCAACGAACTTTGTTGCTGGTGCTGCTTATATAAGCAAGATCTTTAATCAACCAGAAGTACAACAGATGCTGAATCAACGCAGTTGTCATTGGAGATACATTCCTCCTAAATATCCATGGCATGGCGGATTTTATGAAAGAATGATTGGCATTGTAAAACGTTGTTTAAGGAAGACTCTTCATCGTCAAAGAATCGACTTAGAAGAATTCCCTACAGTTGTGACTGAAATAGAAAATAGAGTCAACAACAGACCTCTAACTTATGATTCCGATGATCTGGATAATTTAGAAGTGTTAAGTTAATCTCATTTACTCAATGGCAGAAGGCTCGAACCTGTTCCTCCCATGAATGATAAAGAAATCATAGAGGATCCTACTTACTTCGAACCTGAGCAACTCAGACGTAAATTCAAACACCCTAATAAAGTGATTGAACGTTGGGAGAATATTTGGCGAGAAGACTATCTCACCTCATTGAGAGAGCACTTCTATGGAGCTGGTGTTCCAGAAAATCATAAGTCCTTAAGAACCTGGTGACATAGTGATTATTGACAATGATGGTCCGAGGTCCCAATGGCCACTTTGAAAAATTGGG
>NC_069407.1:67097666-67105166 GCF_026875155.1 Cherax quadricarinatus
AAAAATAAGTGCAAACTTACTGCCCAAAACATCATAGCATTTCAGAGTACCAGAAAGACAGGCAAGACACGTCGGCAAGATAAAAAGAAACCAGGTGACCAGAAATGAACCGTTGCTGGGATTGGTACAGTAAAAATACGCATTTGGTGGACAAATGTGACATCAGACTGATTGGTGCATTTTTTTTTCAAATATCTTTTCCCATTCTTAACGAATGTAATGCCTAAAAATAAAGACTGTTAGGCTTGGCTGTCTCAGCCATATCGTCGCCTGCCCGAACCGCAAAACACAGACTGCAAATTCCCCATTCCTGTCACAGGCATAAGAAACAGTCTGGAAGAGGTGTTTTAAACCAAGATAGGATTAAGGAAAACTCTGAGAATAAGCAGTGATATATACCTTGATGTAATATCTGTGAGGTCGAATAAAATCCAAAACTTTTACAATTACCCTCCAGTAGAATTACACACGCAAAAACCGTTTTTGAGAAACAAAAAACCACTGAAGCCCCGGGGACACCAAAAATGTGGAAAAAATTAAAACAACATTGCCATTGAACCGGACTTCACGGCTCTGACACTTCAATATCATAGTAAACAATTGTATTAGCGCCTAAAATTTTTCGGAAAAAAAACAGACAAAGTAACAACATTTATGCACTAGCGAGAAAACAAAATTTGAATTTAGTTTATTTTACTGAACAGAAATGAAGAGAAATATGATTTTAAAACTAGGGTATCCCAGATAGTCCTTAAAAAAAAAAAAAAAAGAGGTAAAATCACAGGATTCATGTTTTCCCCCGCGTCAATTTAATTTTTCAACTCATTTTTGGGGGGGGGGGGGGGGGGGGGGGGGGGGGGGGGGGGTCCGAATGACTCGTAACAAATTATATTCCATGGTTTCTGGCCTACTTATCATTATGCCGGGGTTGAGAGACACTCTCGCATTGGACACACCCATCTTTCAGGGTACTTAGGAGAGGGCCTTATTTCCACTCTCTCAGAAATAAATTGTCAGGGGAGAAATGGGGGGGGTTTTCCCTGAGAAAAATGTAAGTAAAAAGTATTTTATAAAGTGAAAAAGGCCCTAAAAAAAAATTTAAAAATGGGGTATGACACATGACTGGAAGTTTGTTTTTTAAAGGGACTGGTGTAATTCCAATGTGAAATTTTTAAATTTGGGAAAAAAGAGGGGTTAGAATAATTGAAAATTCAGGAGGTAAAAAAAAGCGGGGATTCATTGTGTTATGGATTTTGTTTATAGGGGGGGTTCTTCGCAAATTAAAAATTTTGAACAGAAAATTTTTCAAAAATTTAATTAGGAATTTTAAAAAAAAAGGGGGGAAAGAATTTTAAGAATTGTGGATATATACGGGTATATGCTTATAAGATGAATAGAAAAGTAACAGAGCAGTAAGAAAACTTTTTATGCTTAAATGAAATTATAACACTGAGCAGCATATATGAAAATTTAAATCCCCAATAAATTTAATTCTCCCTCAAGGTCGAGGATTCTATTTTAAATAGGGATTAACTATTTTTACAGATTCCGCTCATTTAAGGGAAGATATTCCTAATGACATTAGAAATATTGAGGAGAAGCTTTGTTTTATAGTAACTGTCAGAAAGATATACTGAGTACTATATTTTTAATTATTTGCTATAGAAATTAAATACAAGATAATTCTCGATGAGCATCTTACATATCTTGACAAAAATGTTAAAAGCAGGGAGGAAATATAGTGTTGGAGTGGTTGGTATTTTGTTTAATGTATGAAAAAGGGGGAAGGTACCTAGGGATTGGCGGAGAGCATTTTAATAATCCCTTTATATAAAGGGAAGGGGGACAAAAAGACTGTAAAAATTATAGACGAATAAGTTTTACCGAGTATACCAGGAAAAGTGTAGGGGTTGGGTTATTACTGAAAGAATTAGAGGTAAGACAGAATGCAGGATTGCGGATGAGCAAGGAGGTTTAAGAGTGGATAGGGGATGTGTAGATCAAGTGTTTACATTAAAGCATTTATGTGAACAGTATTTAGATAAAGGTAGGGAAGTTTTATTGCATTTATGGTTTTAGAAAAGGCATATGATTTATTATTATTATTATTATAATCAAAAAGAAGCGCTAAGCCACAGGACTATACAGCGCTGCAGGGCAGGAAGGAAGCAGGGCATCAGGTGGCAAAAGGGAGATGGATGAGTAATGGTTACGGATGACAGCGGGGTAGTGGAGGGTGAAAGGGTAAGGGGCAGCAAGAGACTGAACTAGGAAGGGTTGAGGGGAGTGCGAAAAGTATCATTAGAGTTTGTGGAGTAAATCAGTCGTTGTCAAGAAGTCATGAGAGAGTCAGGTTTAAAGGAGGGTCCATCAGCAAGAAGGGAAGGTAAAGAGAGAGTAGTAGAACGTAGACGACGTTGGAGGTAAATTCTGCGTGCTCGTTGAAAGAGAGGGCAGTCTAACAGAATGTGGCAATCGATACTGGAACTTGGGACACTGCTCACAGAGAGGAACAGGGGTGCCTCTCCATGAGATACCCATGAGTAAGACGAGTGTGGCCAATGCAAAGGCAGGAGAGAGTGTCCCCCAAACCTCGGCACTGATGACAAGAAGACGGCCAGTAACCTATGCTCGGTTTAATAGAATGAATTTGTTACCGAGCAGGTTGACCAACGTTGCGGGCCAACGGGTGCGAAGGTGGGTAGCTATTGCAGCAAAATAGTCCAGAAATGGAAACACGTCGATAGGAAATTGGTAGGTCATTTTACTCCCTGACCGCGCAGCAGTGTCTGCCTGTTCATTCCCTTGTACGACATGACCAGGGACCCAACAAAAAACAATATCTTTATGTTTGGTAGAGATATGGCGTACCCAAAAGTTGGATACGGAAACTAGGGGGTGAGATGTATCAAATTTTCGTATAGCCTGTAGAGCACTAAGGGAGTCTGAGACTACTACAAATGATGACACAGGCATAGATCGTTTACGAATAAGTGCTGAAAGAATGGCATACAGTTCAGCAGTAAAAAATGCTAGCTGAAGATAGTAAATGCCCCCGCACGACGCTGTCCGGAAACACTGCTGCGAATCCGACGCCGCCTGAAGACTTAGAGCCATCTGTGTACACAGCGTGGCATGAGAAGGGGAGTGGAAGTGATCAAAAAAAAGAGAGCGGGAAGCCACCGTAGGCGTTGAGCTTTCGAGCAAGAAAGTGAGAAAGAACAGACCCGAACAGCTGGAACTTCCCAGGGGGTAGGGAAAAGTGAGATGCTACATGAACATATAAAGGTGGAAAATGAAGGGAAGACAAGAGTGAATGTAGGTGAATGAAAGGGACGGAGCAAACAGGGGCGGCGAACGAATAAAGAATGTCTACTAATTTTGGGTGACCATTCTATAAATGGAAGGATTGTGTAGATCGTGAGAGCGTACATAGTAGCGAAGGCAATGGGCACACGGCGATCAGACAAGGAGGGAACATTCGCTTCTGTATGAGGCTCTAAACAGGGGAAGAGCGAAAAGCACCAAGACACAAACGAAATCCTTGGTGAGGATAGAGTTAAGGCTAGAGAGAATAGAGGAGAGGCCGCGGAATAAATCTGGTCACCATAATCGAGTTTCGATAAAACGAGGGCTGAATGTAGCCGAAGCAGAGTTCGACGATCAGTCCCCAGGAAAGATGAGCAAGGGTTTTTAAGAAGGTTTAGCCGGCTGTGAAAAGTTGCCTTCAGAGAGGTAATGTGAGGTTTCCAGGATAACCTACGGTCAAAGGAAGGCCTAGAAACCTGACTGTATCACTTTTCGGGGATACGGGAGCCATAGCGATACAAAGGATGATCGGAGATAACAGAGCGTCTAGTGAAAGTAATTTGGTGAGTTTTGGTACTTGAAAATTTAAACCCATGCGTGGTGGCCCTAGTGGAAACACGGTCGACCGCATGCTGGAGAGAAACTACAATAAGATGACAGTCAGCGCCTGCACAAGCAATAGCGAAGTCATCAACATAGAGTGATGACCAAATATTGGGTGGAAGAACAGAGGCCAAATCATTTATAGCAAGAAGAAACAGTGTTGTTTCCCCTTGGACGAAGTCCGGGGAAAGAACATTATTGACTCGAACACGGAAATGTCTGTCAGTTAAAAAGTTCTTAAGGAAGGATGGTAGATTGCCTCGGAGGCCTAAGGAATGGCCCTGGGCCAAAATATTATACCTCCAAGTTGTGTCATATGCCTTCTCAAGGTCAAAAAATATGGCAATAACTGAGTGATTATTCGCAAAGGCATTACAAACATACGTATCCAAGCGTAGTAAGGGGTCTATGGTAGAACGACCCTTACGAAAGCCATTTTGGGACTACGGGACTGTTGTGTGTCTCTAAATACCACATTAAACGTCGATTTACGAGACTTTCCAAACACTTTGCAAACTTCACATAAGAGCGATGGGGCGATAGTGGGAAGCTCATGTCCTGTAGTACCCGGTTTGCGAAGGGAGAAAAAATGGCAGATTTCCACAGCTGGGGAAGAACTCCTTGTGCCCCAAAAAAGATTGAAGAGGTGTAAGAGGACTACAAGGGCTGACCGATTAAATGTTGTTTAAAATACGAAAATGAATGTCGTCAGGCCCAGCTGCCGATGATCGGCAAGCTGAGAGAGTTGCCTCCAGTTCTTGAAGTGTAAAAGGCACATTATACTGTTCTTCTCTGGAGAAGAAAAGTCCAAGGGTACTAAAATCTCTGGTAGATTTTGAGGAAAGAAACGAGGGCATAGATGGATCCCGGGAAATACGGACCAAAATGTGTGCCAAGTTCAATGGCAACGTCGAGAGGGTTTGCTACAAAAACACCAGCGACCCGTAGAACAGGAGCCGGGTCAGGAGAGTATTTTTCCCACTCAATTTCCTCACTTTTTTCCAGATTTCACTCATAGAAAAAGCAGAGGTGATGGTGGAAAAATAGTCTCGCCAACAAGTGGGGTTTTTAGCTTCACGGATGACACGGCGAGCGATTGCACGCTTCTGCTTAAAATCAAGAAGTCTCTCAGCAGTTCTATTGTACCGGTACCTGCCCCATGCAGCACGTTTCAAACGTACTGCACGAGCACAAAACAGGAGACCACCAAGGCACGCACTTCTGAGAAGCCTGCCTGAGGTTTGGGGGATAGAATGAGAAGCTGCGTATAAACTGACGTCGAGAAGATGTGTAGGAGTCATCAATGGAGGATGAAGAAGGAACCTCACTAAAAGCAGTGAGGTGTGAGGTAAAGATCCCAATTTGCCCGATCAAATTGCCAGCGAGGGCTACGGAAAAAGGGGGTGAATAGGAAGGAGAAGTAAGAATGATCGGAAAAAGATCGCTGTCATGTAAGTCTGGTAGAACAGCAACCAGGTGAAGTCTAGTGCAGTGGGGGAAGAGCAGATTTATAGATCGATGCAAGAGAGAGTATGAGTACGAGGATCAAAATGGGTGGGAAAACCCGTATTTAAAAAAATGGAGGGGGTGAGAGGCGAGAAAAGCCTTCAACTGGATGCCCCGTGAGTCACAATGAGGACCCCCCCCCCCCCGAGGAAACGGTGGGCATTAAAATCACCAAGTAACAGAAGTGGTGGTGGTAAGGATGAAACAAGAAAGGCAAAATCTGGGATAGAAAATGCTCGAGAAGGAGAGAGATATAAAGAACATATTGTAAACCACTTATTCAAGTGGATATGGGCTGCAAATGTAATGCAGCGAGGTATGGACAAATAGTTGACAGTACAGAATATCATTGCGTAGAAGAAGGGCACTTTCATTAAAGGTCCCATCTGAGAAAGGATCCGAAGAATACAATAAATTATGGGCCCGAATAGGTTGGAAAACGGGCCCAGTGTAATTTTCGTTCTTGTAAGCAAGCACCAACAGGGGAAAACCTGGAAAGCAACATCTGAAGCTTTCCCCGATTACCCTGAGCCGCGGATATTCCCCTGTAAATAGGCCATGATTGGCGATGAAGAAAATAACAGGAAACTGTAGGTAAAGGCAACGTACGACTAGAGGGGTTAGAAAAGTCAACGTGTGGTGGCATTTGGAAGACGTTCAAGTAGCAAAAGGGAAAGGAGCGTTGCGAAGAATGGGGTGTGAAGATGGAGGAGAGGGAAGAGAAGGAACAGGAAGTGAATCAGTGTCCATTGAAGGTTTAGTCTCTGCAATATATTCTGAAATGGCTTCAAGTGTTTCTGAATTCAAAGATGTATGGGAGACCATATTGGAGATAGAAGGGGGGAGGGTGATTAAAGATTTGGACAGTAATGGACTGTACCAAAGTAGAGGGGGAGGGAAGAGTGTAAGGGACTGGAGATGAAGTGTGGGGGGGGGACAGAGAGGCAGAAACCTGGGGGGTGGCAGAAGAGGGAGAAAATTGGGAGGGGACGGGGGTGGAAGGCATAGTAGAGGAGGAGGTGAATCTCCACACTTGTAAAAAAGCCAGAGAGAGGGGAAAACTAGGTACAGAGACTGGAAAGGTAAAGTGTGGAGGTGGAAAAAGGGAAGGAAGGGGCAAAGAAGATTTGAGCAATGTGGGTTTTTTGGACTTCTGAGTAAAAGGGGCGATTGGTGTTAGGTGTCGTACGAGGTCTTGTCGATACTGGGCTTGTGAGGAAGGACGCGAAAATGTGAGAACAGACTGAGTTGTGTTGGGAGTCCCGAGCCAAGGACAGCAGAAGGATTAGATGCCGTAGTGGCTATGGGAGGGGTAACAACAGAGGAGGCTGCAGAAGATGGGACCCCCGAAGTGGGGGGATGTTTGGAAACACGAGAATAAGAAACACGGGGTAGTCTCCCTTGGAGGCGGAGATGAGTAACTGCCATAGCAAAGGGAGACCTTCTGCCCTTTGAGGCAACGGATTCACGTTCATTTAAGTAGGGCCTGGCAACGGCGGGAAATACGAAGGGTGAGCTTTATTACAATAAGGCAAGATGGAGGTTGATTGCAAGATGTATTAGAATGGTCGTCGGCACCACAGACTGGGCATTCGCCATTTGATCTGCAATATTTCGCTGGGTGACCAAAACGCCAGCAATTTCTACATTGTTGCGGTTTGAGGTATCACCCTTTTGAACTTTGTAACCGATGTCCCGCGAATATACAGAGGGCGGGAGTTCTCGGCTGTCAAAAGTTAAACGAGCCGCATTGCAAGGGGAACGTCTCCGCCCCCGGGCAGGAAGGACGTAAGTGTCTACTTTGAGGATTGGGAGATCCTGGAGTTCCAGCTGTTCAAAAATGTCATTGCCCATGACTGGAAATTCTGTTTTGGGCTATGGTATGGGGCAGAATGACAGTACCGCTACAAAGAATTGAGAGAAAGATGTTTTTCAATAGTGACAGGATAAATATCAATATTCGAAAGGAGAGAAGATCATGGAGCTTGGGCAGCATTCTGGACAGTGACGATGCGCATACCGCTCTTGAGAGCATGAAAGAAATTTCTCTACCAACATGACGCAGGAGCGCTTTGCCAGTAC
>NC_069407.1:67110166-67122768 GCF_026875155.1 Cherax quadricarinatus
TTGGAAGTAACGGTGATTAGGAAGATAAAAGGGATTAGGAAGTAACGGTTTGGAAAATAAAGGTGATTTTGGAAAAAACGGTGATTTGGAAGATAAAAGGTGATTAGGGAAAATACGGTGATCAGGAAGATAACGGTGGTTAGGAAGATAAGGTGATTGGAAGATAACGGTGATTTGGGAAAAATCGTAGTGAAAATGCAGCGCCGAGTTTTGGTCAAAACTGCACTCAATTTGGGGATATTCTTTTCGGTTAAAGTTGTTTTTTTTAACTAATGATTTAAAAAAATTTAAATTTGGTTGTAAAAATTAATGTTTTTTAAAAGATTAAATGAATTTGAATTAATTTTCTTAAAAAAATTGGGGTTTTAGTTGGGAAGCTAAATGTACATGTTATATTAAAAAAAATCTACTCATCAATAAGAAAAACATAAAAGTCACACTCTGAACAAATTTGGGAGGCAGGGTCTCGAACCCCAAGTGGTGGTTGTTTGGGGAAATGTCATTTATAAAGCAATTAAAAAAGTGAGAGAAATGAGGTTCCAATGATTCATGGAGGTATGGAATCCCGGTTTCTACAAAAAAGGTTTTTTCCACGTAAATTTTTTTCCCTTTTCTCTCTAAAGACCAAAAACCCCCCTAAAACCCCCCTTCAGCCCCCTTTCTAATCTTTTATTAAACTCCAAACCCCCCTCCTAATTTCCCCACTCCAAAATTTTCTGATAATATTTACACCAACATTGCCTTAAAAAAGAGTTCCACTGCCTCCGCCCTCCTCGTGCAGTATTTAAAACCCCAAATTCACTGGGGAAGTTTGTAGTGTTCGTGAAGGAATTAAAATATTATCCAGTATAATTTTTTTAATTTTTCAAATGTTAACTGTTACGAACACAAGTGTGTGTAATGGCCCTTACACCTGGCTGTAGCATGAAAACCGAGGTACAAAGCAAGTTTTTCAAACTGGAGACACAGTGAAAACCCGTGGCTGAACAGAATTGGAGATATGTCTGCCAGTGATGATTCCCGGGTCCCCAACAACTTCAAATTTTGGGCAGGCTTCCTTATGAATGGTGGGTTAAACCCAAGGGCTAGCATAAAAAAAGGGCCCCGTTTGGTTACTTTAAATTAGCTGTGGTTTGAGGGCTTCCCCTATATGGGCGTTGGACATACCCCGTAAAAAAATATAATGAAATTTTAGCCTTCCCATTAAAAAAATAGGTAAACTGGCCCCGGGACACAGCCCAAAAACCGTGCAACTTTTTTTTCTTAATACATTTTCATTTAGGCATGAAGCGTCAATTTTTCCCCAAATTTACTATATGGAAACCAATTGTTTCATTAGAGTAACAACCTAAAATTATGCTAAATTCCCCAAAGGGGGCAATTTCAACCATTTCCCCTGCTAAACTTACTGGGCTCTAAAGGGGATTGAAGCTACCCTATTTAAAAATATAATTAAAAAAATTTTTTGGGCTTCTACAAATTCAATAGATATTCCATCCTTTTTTGGGTTTAAGGGGGGGCTTGTGAAGTTGATGCTAATTAGGAAAAAACTTTATTTATATGGTACGGAAAAAAAAATTTTGGCCCCGGAGGGCCCCTCCCTTTAAAATTTGCAGCACCCCCCAAGTTAAAAATTTTAAAATTGTTTGGAAAATTTTTGGCTAGGAATTATTCGTAAAGGAAAAGGAAAAGTTTTTCCCGGGGCAGCGGTTCTTAGTCACATGAAAACCCCGCCATGGGGGTTTTTGGCCCAAATCTCCCCGGGCCCTTTCCCTAATGGTTTTCCCCGGTTCCCCCCCCCTTTAAAATTAAAAAACCCGATTGGAGAAAATTCTCACGATATAAATGAAAACATGGGAAAAAAGCAGTTGACTGCCCTTTAAGGTCCCTGTGGGGGGAAATTTTGGGTTTCCAAACTTTTTTTCTACATTTAAATTTCCAAAAATGTTTTTTAAAACCTCACTCTACTGCATCTTTCAACAAAAACTGTTCTTTTCTAGATACCGGGTTTTTGCCCACAAAACTTTATTTCTGTCCTGCCAAAAAAAGTTCAGTTTTTCCCCCACAAAATTTAAGGTAGCTTTTTAAACAAAAAGGGCCCCCAGGGGAGGAAACTGCGTACAAGTAATTTGGGAGCTTGAAAAATTTTCTTGTTAAAAGAAAGACCCGTTAAAAGTTTTTACGTCGGGGGAGGTTTACCCCAAAGCTATTTTTAAAGTTTTAACTTGCCAAAGTATTGGTTTGGTGGGGTCAGTCACATCTTTGTGGAATGGGGGTTTTTAAGAGGCAGAGGTCCCTAAGAAAAAAAAAAAGATGTCTTGCGCAGTGCATAATTTTTTTCGGGGAGTCGAGTGAGCAGGGGTTGTGTTGAGGTAAGATTTTGTGACGAGAGGAAAGTGTGTTTTAGAGCTTCGGGTTTTTGGGGTGTTGCAAGATGCAAGGAAATCAGGGTTTTTTTTTTTGTGAACCTGCTTAGTTAAACAGGTTTTTAAAATTTTGCAGGGTTTTAGAAAAACTGGTGTTCCCCTGATCATTGTTGTGTTGGTGGGCAGGTGTTAATTTAATGGGGGAGATGTAAAGTGGTGAAAATTTTCTGTACAAAAGTACGGATTTATTTGAGTTGGCAAGTGTTGTGTGGAATGGTGGGGGTGCTACGTGCAGCCATGTTGAGTGGGCGAAAGTGTGGTTTTTGAAATGACAGGGGGCGTTTAGTTTGGAAAAAGGTGTTATGGTGTTGTGTTTACTGAAAGGGGATACTGAGTGGTTTCGAACTGCACTAAGTGTTGCAAATGTTGTTCCCGTGGTATAAGCTTTTTTGTTGAGTGGTGGTGTTGTTTGGGGTGTCCTATTGGGACTGTGGGGATTTTTTGGGGAGAGGGGTTTTCAGGTGTTTGTTTGGGGTTAGATGTTGACTGGGTGCAGGTACGTGTTGAGGGTTTCAGGAGTTTTTTGATGTGGCAGGTGTTGTGTTGGGGGTTACGATATTGTGTTGAGGGCGCAGGTGCTGTTTCTGACTGTAGATGTTTTTTTGAGCGGGAAAAAGTGTTAAGGGGGGTGTTGGGGGTTGTAAAAGAATTTTTATTTTGGGGTTTTTTAGTTACCTGTGGCAGTCAAGCTTGATCTTAAAACCCTTCTGCGTAGGGGTTTGTAAAATTGGCAGCAATGCCCCGGTAGCAGTGGAGGTTTTATGGTAAATACCCAAATATTCCCAAGGGGGGTTTTGTGGGATTCTGTCCAAAACCCGGCAAGCAAAATCAAAGGAAGGGCGGAGAGGGAGAAAGGTCAAAGGTAGAAGGTCAATGGGGATGATAGCCAGGGGGGGTTTCCAAAACAAATATTCGGAATACATACCCCCCAGATAACCCGCACTTAGGGGTTATCAATGTATTTTATTGCTGAGGGCCATCCCTTTTAATGTCCCCCTGACAATATCTTGGACCCGGAAAATTTTTTTGCTCTCAAGTGGTTTTTTGAGGCCCTGTATGAACCCCTTTAATTTGAAAAAGACGGTTTGCATCCCTGATCTAAGTAGGATGTTTCATGACCCTTTGGAAACCCGGGGGACGGCCCACCGAAGGCTTTCTTCATGCGAATTCTTACCTTGGGATTATAACAGGACTTGAAGCTTTTACATCATACGTGTGAAAGAATTGTTCCGGGATCTTTCTTATTGAAACAACTGAAGTTGTCTCCGTCTAAAGTGTTCTTCGCGAACATAGTGATTTCTTTCTTTTTACAAACAATAACCGTGTTAGCAGACTTCAAGATTTTATGTATATAGTCGCCTGCCATCAGGGTCTCACCTGAGGTTTGATTACTATCCGCATCATAGTCAGACTCTGACTTTGGGAAATACTTACCTTGTTCTGTCAGTCAATAGGTGAATAGAAACTTTTTTTTTTTTTTTTTTTTTTTTTGCTAAGTTTAGCAACGCAGGTGTCTTACTGATTCACATACCCTAGCCTGATCGATTTGTTGTTAAGGTTATTTATTGGTTGATTTGTAAGAGCTCGACATCGTGTAAACCGGCCGAGATCAAACTCGTCAATGTCACGGTGAAAGACGTATGGATCATCCTCTCTCTAATGCTTGAGTATACCATGGGAATGATATCCTCGCACTCATCTTACCATTATCATCACTGACCCTTTTGGTTTTTCCCTGATGGTTTGGCAAAATCTTTAGACACTTGACTCACAAATGTACTTTAAGAGACCTTCCTCAGTAGCATGTTTTTTATTCCCTAGGGGACTGAGTAAAAGGAACATACGAAGGTAAAAAAAAAAGAGAATAAAAGGAAAAGGAAATGTAAAAGTCGAAAATTACTTTTCTGTTCAAGTCGAATCAATGCGATGCACACAGAAGAAGTATTGGGAAAAAAACATTTAGTAAGTTACTATGAAGGGCTTTAAAAAAAAAGAATTCATGAAAAAAATTTTGGGCTCCCCTTTAAATAAGGAAACTGTTCTGAAGCAAGGGCTAAAAACCCAAAAATTAAGTATGATTTATAGAGATCAGAAAGGCCAGCCGAAACATGACAAAGACGTACAAAATACTGATGGGTTTTTAAATAAGCGGGGCAGTGAAGATTGCTTGAGAGGTGAAAACAAAACAGGAGGAACATTTTGAAATTTTATTTCACAGAATTTTGCTGAATGTTGAACAAAATTGGTTTTTTTTGGTTGATTTGTAAGAGCTCGAATCGTGAAAACCCGGCCGAGATCAAACTCGTCAATGTCACGGTGAAAGACTTTATGGATCATCCTCTCTCTAATGCTTGAGTATACATGGGAATGATATCCTCGCACTCATCTTACCATTATCATCACTGATCCATTTGGTTTTCCTGATGGTTTGGCAAAATCTTTAGACACTTGACTCAACAAATGTACTTTAAGAGACCTTCCTCAGTAGCATGTTTCTTATTCCACATACGACTGAGGATGTCATAGTAGTGACAAAACACGAAGTTTGTAAAATAATTAATTAGCTTTCTCTTTGAAACCACTCCATTTCTTAAGCTTACTGACTCAAGTTGACCACCCAAGCTGTTTTAAAAGAAGAACTAGTGAGACTTACAAATTCTTCAAACGATCTTCTTTCAGAGCAACAATTTCCTCGACATGTATAATGATGCTCTTCTGAAGCATTTCAACATTCTTTCGCTGAGGGTGAATTACGTTCGAGGGGTCGAGTTCTTGGGACTGCGTGACTTATTTGAACCGGTTATTGTGAAAGTGAACATACGAAGGTCAAAAAAAAAGTAGAATAAAAGGACAAGGAATGCTACAAATGTCGCAATATACTCTCTGTTCAAGTCAGAATCAATGACGATGCACACAGAAGAAGGTATCTGAGAATAAACATTTAGTAAGATACTATGGAACGGCGTAAAAAAAAAGAATTCAATGAAACAAATGTTGCTCACCTTAAATAAGGAGAACTGTTACTGAAGCAAGTGGCTAAATAACCAAAATTAAGTATGATTATATAAGAGATCAGAAAGGCCAGCCGTAACATGACAAAGACGTACAAAATACTGATGGGATTTAATAAGCTGGCAGTGACAGATTGCTTGAGAGGTGAGAAACAAGAACAGGAGAGAACATGTTGAAATTTAATATCACAGAATTTTGCTGAATGTTAGTAACAATAGATTATTTATCTTAAAGGGTAACAAACCATACCACGGTGGGGTTTGAACCCGCTGTCAGAGTCTCAAACTCCAAACCGTCGCGTTAGTCATTGGACCAGCTACCTTGATAAAATTCATCCAACTAGGTATATTTCTACACCACAGGAAGGTTAGCATAGGCACCACTGTGATCACAAATGCAAGTTTTTACAGACGAATCTCCCGCTGCATGGCCGTGGCGAAATGTAGCTCAAGTCATCTCAAAGCCGTCAACATGACTCACGAAATCGTAATGACACGATTGCAAACCATACCACTGGTGGGGTTTGAACCCGCGGTCAAAGAGTCTCAAAAACTCCAGACCGTTGCTTTAGCCACATCGTGTCATTACGATTTCGTGAGTCTTGTTGACGGCTTTGAGGGACTTGAGCTAAAGTTCGCACGGAGTATGCGCATCAATTTGGAATCCCCCACCTGCTGGTCAAGCATGTCAAGAAATTAGAGAAAGTGCAGCATGAATATTTCCAGAGCTAAGGGGATTGCCTACGAAGAAGGTTAAGGGAAATCGGCCCCTGACAACATGGAGGACAGGAGGGTCAGGAAAGACATGATAACGACATAAAATACTGCAAGGAATTGACAAAGTGGACAAAGACAGAATGTTCTAGAGATGGGACACAGAAAAAAGGGGGGTCACTATTGGAAGTTGAAGACTCAGAGAGTCAAAGGGATGTTGGGAAAAGTATTTCTTCAGTCACAGAGTAGTCAGGAAGTGGAATAGCCTAAAAAGTGACATAGTAGAGGCAGGAAAAATACATATTTTTTAAGACGAAGTTCGAAAAAAGCTCATTGAGCAGGGAGGGAGGTAGTAGCAATCAGTGAAGGGCGGGGCCAGGGGCTATGATTTGACCCCTGCAACCACAAATAGGTAAATATAGGTGAATACACACACACACACACCATGCTCATTAGAGAGGTTCTTAACACAGGAACATTCTGGGGAATATTATGAGATTTAAACGTGAATTCCCCTAATTGGAGAAGGAGAAATTGTGAGGGGACCCTTTAAAGAGTTTGCATTAAACCAAAAATCAAAAAACAGGAAGGGAGAAGTAAAGAATAGGAGGTAAAAGAAGGGATCACACAGTCACAGGGAAAACCCCCCCTCCTTACTCACCCCTTACTCAACTCTCAGCAAGTCCAACTCGTGATCAACTGCATCTTTAGTCACAAGAGAAATAAATAAAATTCCAACCATATATTTGTCGCTATTCCCGTTTACAACCATAAGACGGATTCTTTTCCCCTAAACTATTCCAACATCAATCCCAAGCTTTTGTCTCTCTTTTGACACTTGGGCAAAAACAGAAAGCCAAGGTACTTTTAAAACAGAGGATAGTGAAAAAAGTTCTAGAAGTGTTATGAATGTATATAGAATATCAAAGGAAAGTGATAATTTGAATGAACGAATTGCATAGGTAACCAGGACATTAAATCTCTCATATATCGAAATTAGATGAAGTAATTTATATGTACTTTTCCTAGTAGGATGTCAAGGAATTAGGAATGAAATATGAAAGAAAATTTGTCTGAATGACGACCCTACTGGGAAACCCTCAGTCCCTGTTGCAGCAGCAATGTAAATGAAAATGCAGGAATACCATGTGAACAACAAAGTAAAAGTTGAAACTGTTGATGAAGGGCTAAAAAATCGCCTAAAACGGACACCCACATGCTCGAGAGAACAATAAGTGAAGGGATTCGATTATAGAGGTGATGATGAAAACTGTGTTAGCACGTTAGAGAAAGAACAATAAGAGAGAAGGATCAACTAGCAAGAATGCATTTGGGCAAATGTTGTGTAGTATGCATCGAGGAAGGAACAGCAGATGGGGACGAAAGAACAGGATTTCAGAAAGTGGACTATGCCAGGGGGATGAAGAATTTCTAACAGAACTACAGTCGGAATGAGAACTTGTAAGTGCCGAAAGCGGAGAAGTACCTAAAAGAAATAGAAGCAATGGTAAGAATGAAAACAAATGCTCATGGATGTAACAAATTTGGAGATGAAAAAACCTTGATTTTGTATGATACCGAAATAAAAATAGAAGACAACAGAAACGCGTGTAGATGAGTTTAAAACGAAAGTTCTCGTTTGAGACACAGAGTTGCATGATAATGTGACAATTAAATAGTTTTAAAGCCAGATCTAAATACAAATTGCAATATATTCTCATCAGAAGAAAAATAACGATGAAAGACTAGGCAACGACGCTGAAGAAGAAAAGGCAAGTGCTTCCAAGAAGGTACAAAGAAATCCTCGAGGAAACTGAACAAGAATTAAAACAGAATGTTTTAAGAGGAAACAGAGACTAAGCCAAAGAATCAGAGGAAAAGATGCACTAACTTGTATTGAAAGTCTTACAAACAGCAGGGACAGAGGCAAAGAAACTTCTGAGTGAACTGAAAATCTCAAAAAATATTAATCTCGTAAAATACCACCATGGATTCTGCTAGGAGGGGAGAAAAAGCAAATGCTCTATTGTAACCTTTAGTTTAGACATAAAATAAATTAATAGGAACGTTGTAATTCCCAGAAACCTGGAATACGGCAAATGCATTTCATGGTATTTAAAGATGAATACAAATAAATAATGGAAACTACAGGCCAGTATCACAGTCATATTAGGTAATTAAGTGAAAGAAATAATCGAAAGAAGAGTACTGAAACACTTGGATAGACGAGGTTTTATTAACGAAAAGCAGAGCAGATGTAGGTAAGAAAAGAACTATCATATATAACACAACTACTTGAATTCTGTGGTAAATAAATAGAAGAAAGTGAGAGAGAGAGTCACACAAACCTCGTTAATTACAGCAATAAATGGGAAGAGTAAACTGACGTGGTATGAAGTTTTGGTACGTAGATGCACCGAAACTTCATTCCACGTCAGTTATGAATGGTTATATAACGCATTTAACTGTTAGTGTTACCATACAGTGACAAGCACACAAGATTACAAGGTAACATAAGGAGAGGTTAAAGGGTATTAGTAGACATTAGAAATTTAGATCATAAAAATATTATCGGAAAGGCATAGAAGATTCTTATTGACCGACACTAAGAAGAATAGTAAACAATCTTTAGGTAGATATACTTCTGAGTACCTCGACAGAACATTCGAATACCCCAGAACAGGACATTTAAACGGACAAAGAACACATTATGTTCCTTTCTTTTATTATTTAAAAAGGTTACACAGAATAATAGCAATCCATGGTATGTATCCAACGAGAAATTTTTTTCTAAACCCCACGTGAAAAAATTATAAAGACTGGGAAAAGTTGGGGTGGTATTACTCTTATAATTTCATATTTGATATCTCAGAAAACCTCCTACCCTATGGGGAGTGGGGGGAGGGTGGTAATTTGGGGATTGGCACCAGCAGTCTAAGGGAAAACCGTGGCGGTGACACCCCCCCTCGCTTCTGGAATCCCTCCCTGTTTTTGTGCCTCTTGCAACATTACGCAGCCCCTGGAAGTGTAAAGTATTGAGCTAAAAATTTCCAACCCCGTGGTTGTATGATATTTTTTATTTTTAATTATTAATATTTTTAAAATTTTTTATAAAAATATTTATATAATTTTTTATATATTATTTTATATGTTTATATATAATTTTATATATATATATATATATATATATAATTATTTTATTTTATTTTAAAATTATATAATGTCGTGCAATATGTAAAAACTGGTAAATTTTGCAAGAATCTTTTAAATTTAAGTTTTTTTAAAATTTTTCTTTATACGTTTAAAGATATATTTTTTATAATTTAATGAAAAAAAATTAAAATTTTTGCTCCAAAAAATTTAAAAAACTTACAAACCCTTTATTATAACAAGAAAAATTTTATTTTTCCAAACCCCAAACAAAAATTTCTTTTGTTTTTGTTTACAGTAATTTAATACAAAACAAACACAGGGAATATTTTTTTTTTGTTGGTTTCAGAATGATTTTCGCGAATTATTGCATACCAATTTTTCGCTTGTCCTATTGTCACTGAGGGGTTTGCTAATTTTTTTCATTATTTAATGAAAAAAAAATAATAATTTTGACCAAAGGGAATTTAGAAAATTACCTAACCTTATGGGAAAAAAGCGCAATTTTTTTTTGCCAATCCAGCTAACTTTAAATTTTTGATATGTTTTCAATAATTTTTAATAAACAAAATGAAAAAGTGTTTTTTTTTTTAGGTCCGAACGATTTTGGAAATTTTGCATACACAAATTTCGCTTGTTTATATGGAAGATGAGGGTTGCTATTAAACCAGATGTAAGTTTTAAAAATTCGGGACGACATTATAATAAAAATATATATATTTATATTTTTATATTTTTAATTTTATAATTTTTATTTATTATATATATATATATTATATTTTATACAAATGCTCCAGGGACGTGACACGGGTGAAGCCCTTAGAGGAAAACACCTGCAGGGAAACCATGGGTCAACAGTTCCCAAACTTCTCTCTCCACTGTGAACCATTGTGGGAAGACTCAGACATTTACAAAAAATAAAGTGTTCCCATTGGTTGGGCGGTTACGCTGGAATAAGGCCACAAATTTAAAGGAAATGGTTAATCCCGTTATTGGGGAAATTGCGGAAATGCTTTCGAGATCACAAGGTCGTCAACATTCCTCGGTGGGTTTATTATGATGAAATTAAACCTTTTTTTTTTTGGTGAACACTTTGTGCACTTAAAAAAAAGGATAGAGGAATTCGGTCAATTGCAGTAGGAACACGTTACGCGCCCGTTCCCAAAGCTGCTGTCGAAGAAATTTGTGCACAGGCGCCTGTGCTTCAACCAACCTCTTTGGTTTTGGGATTTTAAGGAAGTGAAGCAGCGGTTCATGCAAAAAGGGCGTTTATAAACCCCCTCCCTGAGGAAAATACAGTGGAAAAATTAGATTAAAGAATACATTTTTATTCCCCTGAAAGAGACGTGGTATTGCAGAAGTACAAAAACTTTCCCCTGGTCTTTTCCCCTTTTGTTTCGTGGATATAGAAGGGAATCAATGTTCTCTTTGGGAGATGAAATCACATATGGAGGGGTCAACAAGAAATCCTCTTGCCCATTCTCTTCTGATGCAGTTAGGGAAACAGAGACTGCCCGCGAGTAAAAATCTGGTTCCTAGATGATGGCCACTGCGGTACAAAGGAGTCCCTCCTACTGATTTCACAGGTAATGACACGGGGACAGGAAATGGGTCTCCCCTAAATCCCCCAAAAAAGTGAAATCATCTCAGTCAGTCAACAAGTGATAAATGAGTGAGTTTAAAACGACCAAGGCGCAGTCTTGCCTCCCAAACAGTGTCTTGTAGGGCCCCTCTGGAAGAAATACATTGACAAATTCTCGGAGAAATTGGAAGAATTGGGGAGAATAGAAAAACGAATAGGCAATCTGGACACCCATTGTGCCCCTTCATCCCCTATACTGCACAAATAGGGACAGTATCATGGGGAGATTTTTACGAAAGTACTTAACCTCACCTAAAAGAGGGCAGTGGAACCAAGACATTTCCCAGTCGACAAAGGGGCATTGGTGTCCGCAAGTCATACGTTGTGCTCCCTGTTTTTCTGTCAGTTTCCAAGAGTTGTAGCAGCGTTTTCCCTAAATATCTTGGGACGGGGACTGGGTCCAGGACCAAAAGTTCTTTGAAGGACCCATGATCTGGGAAATCTAAGGGGTCTAAAACAGCCTGTCCCTCCCCCCAACTGCAAACAATCGCACTGGGATGGCCCGTGGGGAAAAATTAGTCTCAAATGCTCATAGTGTGTCAGGATGGTGACCCCGCTCCATGCAGTGAGAGCCCCTCATGCAGGGGACTTTTTTTGGCTGCTCCCAACTCCCCCTTGGTACACGCCTTACCCACAGACCATCTGCTCGGTGTTGCCCTTCGATTGCCCCCCCTTTCTCGCCGAAAAAAGGTGTTTTTTGTGGCAGTGAAGCAGCAGACGTTTCGGGTCCCTTTGGTCTCGTGTCCCGTAAACGAGGGGAAAGATTGAAAGACAAGAGGAGGTTAATAACATTAGAGGAGCCCCCAAAAAGGGATCCCCAGCGTAGGGAGCCCCCCCAGCTATGCAAAACGATGGGAGCCGAAGCGTCCAGTTGGGATCCCCTTAGCCCGGAAGACGGGGAAACAGGTGGTGTGGGGTATTTAAAGTGTTTACCTTGGGTCCCATCTCCCAAAACACTAGGGGGGAGGAGGGGAGCTGCCAGCTTCGGGAGTCCCAAAAGCTAGAAAATATGGAGAACTTGCCCCTCATCATTGTTTTTTTCCAAAGGTCAGAGACCCCTTTGGGTTATGGGGAAAGAATGCTTAAAAACCCCAGGAGTGGGAAAAAAAAACTTCAGGGTAATAGGGATCCCCGGGTAGTAGTTTTTGTTCCGCAGTCAGTGCGGCTGTCCAAAAGGGGGAAAGCCCGCTGTTTTTTTCGGACATGTCCCCGCTCTGAGGAGCTGGTGAGATTTTGCCCCTTTAATCGGTGTACACCGTAAACGAACCGTATTGTCACCTTCTTATCAAAAATGTTCTCTTAAATCTTCTGTACCAATTCGTAATGAAAATTTTCCCTTTATAAAAAAAATGAAAAAATGGGGTTTAGGTGAGGGAATTTCAAAAGGCTTCAGGAAAGAATCAAAAAATTCTTTCCCTTTAAACCTTTTTACCCCTTCTACGAGGCTGTGGGTCCCACAATTTACCCAGAGGTGGGTCCATCGTAAAAATTATTATTTATATATATTAATATAATATTTTATATATATATATATATATAATATATATGCTTGAAAAACAGGGGGGGGGTAGGAGAATATTTAAAAAAGTTTATTCTTTTCTCTGGGATGAGGATCCCACGAGGTTCTAGAGGTGGGCCTCCTATATTTTAAAAAAATTA
>NC_069407.1:67123268-67215768 GCF_026875155.1 Cherax quadricarinatus
TAATATGATAGTTCTTTTCTTACCTACATCTGCTCTGCTGTTCGTTAATAAAACCTCGTCTATCCAAGTGTTTCAGTACTCTTCTTTCGATTATTTCTTTCACTTAATTACCTAATATGACTGTGATACTGGCCTGTAGTTTCCATTATTTATTTGTATTCATCTTTAAATACCATGAAATGCATTTGCCGTATTCCAGGTTTCTGGGAATTACAACGTTCCTATTAATTTATTTTATGTCTAAACTAAAGGTTACAATAGAGCATTTGCTTTTTCTCCCCTCCTAGCAGAATCCATGGTGGTATTTTACGAGATTAATATTTTTTTGAGATTTTCAGTTCACTCAGAAGTTTCTTTGCCTCTGTCCCTGCTGTTTGTAAGACTTTCAATACAAGTTAGTGCATCTTTTCCTCTGATTCTTTGGTTTAGTCTCTGTTTCCTCTTAAAACATTCTGTTTTAATTCTTTGTTCAGTTCCTCGAGGATTTCTTTGTACCTTCTTGGAAGCACTTGCCTTTTCTTCTTCAGCGTCGTTGCCTAGTCTTTCATCGTTATTTTTCTTCTGATGAGAATATATTGCAATTTGTATTTAGATCTGGCTTTAAAACTATTTAATTGTCACATTATCATGCAACTCTGTGTCTCAAACGAGAACTTTCGTTTTAAACTCACCTACACGCGTTTCTGTTGTCTTCTATTTTTATTTCGGTATCATACAAAATCAAGGTTTTTTCCTCTCCAAATTTGTTACATCCATGAGCATTTGTTTTCATTCTTACCATTGCTTCTATTTCTTTTAGGTACTCCTCCGCTTTCGGCACTTACAAGTTCTCATTCCGACTGTAGTTCTGTTAGAAAGTTCTTCATCCCTGCATAGTCCACTTTCTGAAATCCTGTTTCTTTCGTCCCCATCTGCTGTTCCTTCCTCGATGCATACTACACAAGATTTGCCCAAATGCATTCTTGCTAGTTGATCCTTCTCTCTTTTGTTCTTTCTCTAACGTGCTAACACAGTTTTTCATCATCACCTCTATAATCGAATCCCTTCACTTATCTGTTCTCTCGAGCATGTGGGTGTCCGGTTTTAGGCGATTTTTTAGCCCTTCATCAACAGTTTCAACTTTTACTTTGTTGTTCACATGGTATTCCTGCATTTTTCACTTGATCATTGCTGCTGCTAACATGGGACTGATGGTTCCCAGTACGTCGTCATTCAGACAAATTTTCTTTCATATTTCATTCCTAATTCCTTGACATCCTACTAGGAAAAGTACATATAAAATTACTTCATCTAATTTCTGATATATGAGAGATTTTAATGTCCTGGGTTACCTATGCAATTCGTTCATTCAAATTATCACTTTCCTTTGATATTCTATATTCATTCATATACACTTCATAGAACTTTTTTCACTATCCTCTGATTTAAAGTACCTTGGCTTTCTGTTTTTGCCCAAGTGTCAAAAGAGAGACAGAAAGCTTCGGATTGATGTGTGAATAGTTTATGGGAAAAGAATCCGTCTTATGGTTGTAAACAGAAATAGGCGACAAATATATGGTTGGAATTTATTTATTTCTCTTGTGACTAAAGATGCAGTTGATCACGAGTTGGACTTGCTGAGAGTTGAGTAAGGGGTGAGTAAGGAGGGGAGGTTTCTGATGACTGTGTGATCCCTTCTTTTACCTCCTATTCTTTAGCTTCTCCTTCCTGTGTTTGATGATTGGTTAATGCTACTCTTTAAAGGGTCCCCTCACAATTCTCCTTCTCCAATTAGTGGAATTCACGATTATATCTCATAATATTCCTCCAGAATGTTCTCTGTGTTAAGAACCTCTCTAATGAGCATGTTGTGTGTGTGTGTGTATTCACCTATACTCACCTATTTGTGGTTGCAGGGGTCAAATCATAGCTCCTGGCCCCGCCTCTTCACTGATTGCTACTACGTCCTCTCCCTGCTCAATGGGCTTTATCGAACTTCGTCTTAAAACTATGTATTGTTCCTGCCTCTACTATGTCACTTTCTAGGCTATTCCACTTCCTGACTACTCTGTGACTGAAGAAATACTTCCTAACATCCCTTTGACTCATCTGAGTCTTCAACTTCCAATAGTGACCCCTTGTTTCTGTGTCCCATCTCTAGAACATTCTGTCTTTGTCCACTTTGTCAATTCCTTGCAGTATTTTATGTCGTTATCATGTCTTCCCTGACCCTCCTGTCCTCCAGTGTTGTCAGGCCGATTTCCCTTAACCTTTCTTCGTAGGACAATCCCCTTAGCTCTGGAAATATTCATGCTGCACTTTCTCTAATTTCTTGACATGCTTGACCAGCAGGTGTGGATTCCAAATTGATGCTGCATACTCCGTGACGAACTCTAGCTCAAGTTCCCTCAAAGCAGTCAACATGACTCACGAAATCGTAATGACACGATGTGGCTAAAGCAACGGTCTGGAGTTTTGAGACTCTTTGACCGCGGGTTCAAACCCCACCAGTGGTATGGTTTGCAATCGTGTCATTACGATTTCGTGAGTCATGTTGACGGCTTTGAGATGACTTGAGCTACATTTCGCCACGGCCATGCTAGCGGGAGATTCGTCTGTAAAAACTTGCATTTGTGATCACAGTGGTGCCTATGCTAACCTTCCTGTGGTGTAGAAATATACCTAGTTGGATGAATTTTATCAAGGTAGCTGGTCCAATGGCTAACGCGACGGTTTGGAGTTTTGAGACTCTGACAGCGGGTTCAAACCCCACCCGTGGTATGGTTTGTTACCCTTTAAGATAAATAATCTATTGTTACTAACATTCAGCAAAATTCTGTGATATTAAATTTCAACTGTTCTCTCCTGTTCTTGTTTCTCACCTCTCAAGCAATCTGTCACTGCCCAGCTTATTAAATCCCATCAGTATTTTGTACGTCTTTGTCATGTTACGGCTGGCCTTTCTGATCTCTTATATAATCATACTTAATTTTGGTTATTTAGCCACTTGCTTCAGTAACAGTTCTCCTTATTTAAGGTGAGCAACATTTGTTTCATTGAATTCTTTTTTTTTTACGCCGTTCCATAGTATCTTACTAAATGTTTATTCTCAGATACCTTCTGTGTGCATCATCATTGATTCTGACTTGAACAGAGAGTATATTGCGACATTTGTAGCATTCCTTGTCCTTTTATTCTACATTTTTTTTTGACCTTCGTATGTTCACTTTCACAATAACCGGTTCAAATAAGTCACGCAGTCCCAAGAACTCGACCCCTCGAACGGTAATTCACCCTCAGCGAAAGAATGTTGAAATGCTTCAGAAGAGCATCATTATACAGTCGAGGAAATTGTTGCTCTGAAAGAAGATTCGTTTGAAGAATTTGTAACTCTCACTAGTTCTTCTTTTAAAACAGCTTGGGTGGTCAACTTGAGTCAGTAAGCTTAAGAAATGGAGTGGTTTCAAAGAGAAAGCTAATTAATTATTTTACAAACTTCGTGTTTTGTCACTACTATGACATCCTCAGTCGTATGTGGAATAAGAAACATGCTACTGAGGAAGGTCTCTTAAAGTACATTTGTTGAGTCAAGTGTCTAAAGATTTTGCCAAACCATCAGGAAAACCAAATGGATCAGTGATGATAATGGTAAGATGAGTGCGAGGATATCATTCCCATGGTATACTCAAGCATTAGAGAGAGGATGATCCATACGTCTTTCACCGTGACATTGACGAGTTTGATCTCGGCCGGTTTACACGATATCGAGCTCTTACAAATCAACCAATAAATAACCTAAACAACAAATCGATCAGGCTAGGGTATGTGAATCAGTAAGACACCTGCGTTGCTAAACTTAGCAAAAAAAAAAAAAAAGTTTCTATTCACCTATTGACTGACAGAATAAGGTAATGTATTCCGAAAGTCAGAGTCTGACTATGATGCGGATAGTAATCAAACCTCAGGTGAGACCCTGATGGCAGGCGACTATATACATAAAATCTTGAAGTCTGCTAACACGGTTATTGTTTGTAAAAAGAAAGAAATCACTATGTTCGCGAAGAACACTTTAGACGGAGACAACATTCTAGTTGTTTCAAGTAAAGAACGATTCCAGGGAACACTTGCACAACTCAAGATAAATCCTGTACTGGTGTACAGAGAATCTTCACCACTCTATACATCTCTCACCATTCAATGTAACACCTGCACCACTCAACACAACACATGATGCACGGAACACCAGCTTTTCTCAAACTCTGCAAAACTTAAAACCTGCTAAGCTAAGCAGGTTCACTATAAAAAACCTGCACTCCTTGCATCTTGCAACACTCAATAACTGAAGCTCTCAACACACATTCCTCTCGTCACAAAATCTGTACCATTCAACACAACACCTGCATCACTCGACTCACGTACCATTATGCACGTGCGCAAGACATCTTTTTTATTTCTTAGCACCTCTGCCTCTTAACACACATTCCACAAAGATGTGACTGACACACCTAGCCAAGTACTTTGGCAAGTTAAAACATAAACATAGCTTTGGGCTAAACCTACACCGACAGTAAAATCTTTTACGGCTCTTCTTCAACAAGAGTTATCATGTCTCTCCAAGTTACTTGTACGCAGTTTCCTCATTGGACACGTGTTGTGTATAAGCTACCTTACGTCTGTGGGAAACACTGAACTTCGTTGGCAGGACAGAAATAAAGTTTAGTGGGCATAACCAGGTATCATAGAATGAACAGTTATTGTTGACGATGCAGTAGAGTGAGGTTAAGAAACATTTATGGATTAACTGTAGAATAAAGTTAGGAAACAATGTCCCCTGACAGGGAACATTAAAGTGGCTGTCAACTGCTTTTTTTCCCAGTGTTTTCATTTATATCGTGAGAATTCTTCATCCAATCGGTTTATTAAGTTTTTAAAGGGGGGTGGACCGGTAAACCATTGGAAGGCCTTGGTGAGATGGCCAAAACCTCCAGTGGCGGGTTGTCATGTGACTAAGAACCGCTGCGGGAAACACTTGTCCTGTTTCTTGACGAATAATTCCTAGCCTAACTTATCCAATCAATTTCAAATTTTCAACTTGGGTGTGCTGCTACTGGTAATGGTAGGTGCCCTCTGGTCAAGATTTTGGTTTCCGTACTCATATAACTCGAGTTTCTCCTAATTAGCATCAGACTTCACAAGCCTTACCTAGAAAAAGGACGGAATATCTATTGAATTTGTAGAAGCTAAATTATTAATTATATTTTTATAATAGTGTAGCTTCAATCTCTTCAGAGCCCAGTAAGTTTAGGCAGGGTAAATGGTTGACATTGCTCATGGGAAGTTTAGCACTAATTTTAGGCTGTTAGCTCTAATGAGCAATTGGTTTCCGTATAGTAATTGGAGAGATATGTACGCTTCATGCCCTAAATGAAAGTGTATTTAGAAAAAAAAATTGCACTGATCTTCGGCTGTGTCGGAGCCAGTTTACCTATTTTATTAATGTGGAAGGCTAATATTACATTATATTTTATACAGAGTATGTCACACGCCCATATAGGCATGCTCTCAAAACCAGCAGCTAATAATGTAACAAGCGGGGCCCTTTTGTTATGCTAGCACCTTGGTTCAACCCAGCCATTCATAAGGAAGCCTGCCAAAGTTGTGAAGTTGTTGGAGGGTCGGGAATCATCACTGGCAGACATATCTCCAATTCCGTTTAGCCACGGTTCTCACTGTGTCTCCAGTTTGCAAAACTTGCTTTGTACCTCGGTTATCATGCTACAGCCAGGTGTAAGGGCCATGTGTTCGTAACAGTTAACATTTGAAAAATTAAAAAATTATACTGTGATAATATTTGAATTCCTTCACTGATCAGCTACAAATCTTCCCTAGTGACATATTATACTTAGAGGAAGCGTTGGATGGCAATTTGTAGATGTTTACTTGAAGTTTTCAGCTGTCTTTGTCGGGAAGCTCACAGAAGACATGCAAATACCAGTTTCCTAAAAAAATACTCTTTTTTTATTTTTTGCATTACTGTACATAATTTCAAATAGGGCATTAATGAGTAGTGCGAAAACAGGAAAAAATAGAATTTTCCCTAAATAGTGATTTAATCGCGTTTTCAAGTAAGTGGGGAATCAAGTACAAAATGGGAGTTGACACAGTTACTTTTTGCTGATGATACTGTTAGTGGATGAGTTTGAGTGTGTGTGTGTAAAGGTATAAAGTTGAAAGTGAACATAGATAAGAGTAAGGCGATGAGGGTATCACACGATTTAGATAAATTGGATATCACACTGGAGGGAGGGAGTATGGAAAAGGCGAATGCTTTCAGATATTTGGGAGTTGACTCGTCAGCAGATGGGTTTATGAAGGATGAGGTTAACCATAGATTGATGAAGAAAAAAAGGTGAGTGGTGCGTTGAAGAATCTGTGGAGATCAATCACGTTATCTATGGAGGCAAAGAAGGGAATGTATGAAAGTATAGTGGTACCAAACACATATGGGTGTGAAGCTTGGGTTTTGAATACTGCAGCGAGGAGGTGGCTGGAGGCAGTGGAGACGTCTTTTCTAAGGGCAATGTGTGGTGTAAATATTATACAGAGAATTCGGAGTGTGGAAATTAGGAGGAGGTGTGGAGTTAATAAAAGTATTAGTCAGAGGGCTGAAGAGGGGTTGTTGAGGTGGTTTGGTCATTTAGAGAGAATGGATCAAAGAATTACGTGGAACAACCTTCTTTGTAGCAACCGGATTCCATGACCTCCATGTAATCATTGGAACCTCATTTCTCTCACTTTGTTTTATTGTCTTTATAAATGACACTTCTCCAACAACCACCACTTCGGGTTCGAGACCACTGCCTGCCACTTTGTTCATGTAGTGTGACTTTTATGTTTTCGTTTATTGATGAGGTAGATATTTTTTTAAGTATAACATGTACATTTAGCTTCCAACTGAAAAGCCTAATTTTATTAAGAAAATTAATTCTAGCTATTCATTTAATCATTTTAATAACATTAATTATTACAACCTTAATTATATTTTAATCATTAATTAAAAAAACTGTACTTAACCGAGAAAGAATATCACCAATCGAGTGCAGATTTGATCCTAAAACTTCTGGCGGCTGTATTTTTCACTACGATTTTTCCTAATCACCGTTATCTTCCTAATCACCGTTATCTTCCTAATCACCGTTATCTTCCTAATCACCGTTATCTTCCTAATTACCGTTATCTTCCTAATCACCGTTATCTTTCTAATCACCGTTATTTTCCTAATCACCTTTATCTTCCTAATCTTCGACGAGGAAATCAAACTCATTCTTCCCTTGGCTTCCCTAACTAGTTTTACTAACATCTTTTCTTGAAGGTCCTCAGGACTTTTCTTCCTCATCATTCTTCTTCTTGGCATATATTATGAATGAAAAAAAGAAGCTCTAGAATGATCTAACTGGAACTATATTCAACTATGACATATGATTTGCCTTCTTAAAGAGTTTTCAAACCTTTTTCAAATCAGAAAGCGAAAAATTGCGTTTAGTTTCAACCTAAATTTAGGTCAACACCTCTAATTTTGACGGAACCCAAAAAGAGGCTTATCACTGTTAACAGAACTGAAATCCTTTCTTGTCAAATGAAAATGTCAATGAAAAAGCTTTTAACTTCATTCCTGAGCGGTTAAATTCCGTTCACTTCTCTTTTTTTCATATTGCATCAAAAATATTACATTTTCATTGCAAAGTTGAAGATTTCTCTTCTAAAAATATACACTCACAGGCAAACGATAACATTTGCAGCTTCACTGCAACATTCTAACTCAAAATATATAAATATTAAAAAAAAAAAATCCATACAAAAAATATATTAATAACTATATTTTCCTGACTAAACTGTAGATACTTAGAACTTATCGCCAGCCTATGGAACCCCCCCTTCACCCACAAAGAACTCTGATGACTTTTACACCCTCCTTCAAAAAGGTACTTCCTCTATTTAGCCTCCTACGAGACAACCTTAATGTAGATAAAATGGGCATAAACCACATAGAACCTATACCTGGAGAGGGTTTCAGGGATCAATGCGTCCGTGGCCCGGTCTGAGATCAGGCTTCGTGGTGGATCAGGGTCTGATCAACAAGGTTGTTACTGCCGGTAGCACGCAAACTGACGAACGAACCACAGCCCGGCTGGTCAGGTACTGACTTTAGGTGCCTGTCCAGCGTCTTTTTGAAAACGGCCAGAGGTCTGTTGGTAATCCTCCTTATGTATGCAGGGAGGCAGTTGAACAGTCTTGTGCCCCTGACACTTATTTAGTTCTCTCTCAGTGTACTCGTGGTGCCCCTGCTTTTCATTGGGGGAATGTTACCTCTCCTGCCGAGTCTTTTGCTTTCAGAGGGAGTGATTTTCGTGTGCAAATTTGGTACTAATCCCTCTAAGGTTTTCGAAATGTATATTATCATGTATTTTTCTCGTCTGCATTCCAGTGAATACAAATGAAGGACTTCAGTCATTCCAGGTAATTTAGATGCTTTATCGTACATACGTGTTTCATGAGAGTTCTTTGTACATTCTCCAAGTCAGCAATTTCGCCTGCCTTGAAGGGGGCAGTTATTGTACAGTAGTATTCCGGCATAGAGAGAAGCATTTTGAAGAGAATCATCATGGAATTAGCGTCCCTAGTTTTGAAGTTTCTCATCCACACTATCATTTTCCTAGCAGATGCAGTCACTAAAGTTATTATCATTGATGGTGAGATCCTATGACATTATGACTCCCGGAACTCTCACATTAATATAAATACAACATAAGAATAAAAACTCACTACCTATAAGTTAGACCTTGCTCGTACCATACTGGCAACATACCCAAACAAAACCCCTGTTCCACTTACTAGAAAGGCCAAAATTTTAAACAAAATTCACAGACAAATTATGTAAGACTCCGGGAACACTACCCAGGACAAAACCGAACCATCAGCTACTGTAATAACCCCCATAATTATTCTACATTTCTCCTTAACAAACATTATAGTTCTTATATTAGGTAAACAACTCAAACTATAATAAACCAACCGAAAACTATAACACACCGTTAAGCCCGTAGCAAGAACATATAAAAGGGAACATTAAAAAAAATACCTCCCCCATGAATGCTACCTTAAAATCAAATCCATTACAATAAAACCCAGACTAAACCCTAGTCAAAGGCATACATATAACCAGCCTCACCATATTTCGAATATCCTGATACTCTTTAACCCTATGAATAATCATACCAGCACACACAAACAATGATGCCTTAAATAAAGCATGGGTTAGCAAATAGAAGATCATTAAACTCTAAGGCTAAAATACCTATTATCATCCCCCAACTGTCTTAAAGTAGATTGGGCAATAATTTTCTTCAAATCAAACTCAAAATACGCCCCCAACCCCGCCATAAACATCAAACAAGAAATAATTAATAAAAAAAGCATAAATAGTAAAGCCCTCTAAGCCCCGCTAAACCGAATTAAAATAAAAACTCTAGCGCTCTTATAGTAGCCACACACACACAATTCATAACAAAAAATTCTCACCCAAATACTCCCTGTAAAAAATAAAATTCCAACCACCTAATATAAAAAACAAAAACATTCTTAATAAAATCCCACATCCCCTACAAGATTCGACACGTAAGTCAACATCCCCGTATTAGCAGACTTCTCATTCTGATAATAAATCTCTAACGCATAAGAAATCAGCCCTAACCCATCTCAACCTAGGAAAAACCTAATCAAATTAGATCTGATAATTTAAAAACCCCTATAGACAGAAAAGAAAGGGAAAACCCAAATTTTATTAACCCCATTATTCCTCTTTAAACCCCTTTCCCTATAATCCCCCCTATAAAAACATTACCAAGAAAAAAATAAGAAAGGGAAAAAATGGGTTTAAACCCAAACATAAATTAAAATCGCCCCCAAAAAGAAGAAGAGTTTTTAGGAGAAATTTCCAACTCATTCACAACCGCAAACCCTTAATTTAACCTTACTATTTTTTAAAACCCAACAAAAATTAATGACTAAAAAGAATAAAACCCCCCCAAAAATGATTTTCAAAAATTAAAATAAATCTTTGGGGGCCCCACAGACCAACCCTTTCCCCAGCCTTTTTAAAAAACCCAATGGGGAGCCAGACTTTTTTTAAATTAACAAACACACATATTTTTTAAAAAAGGCCCGGGAAAAAGTTTTTGCCTAAATCCCCCTTTTCTTCACCCAAACTCCCTTTAAAAAATTTTATTGAACCTTTTTAAAAAAAATTCTAAAAAAAATACCCCCTTTTCTAAAAAATTTTTATTTTAATCCCTAAGTCCAAAACCCCCCCCCCCAATTTTTTACCTCCTTAAAAAAATATATAAATATTTACTCTAAATTTTTTTAAAAATATAAAACCTTTTTTAAACATAGGGGGTGCCTCTAAGCCCCGTTCAAAATTTTTTTTTCTTTTTTTCCTTATAATTAAAAATTTTCGAATAAAGAAAGTACCTCTCTAATTCCCATGCTTTTTTTTTTCTCCCTTAAAAGGGGGCCAAAAAAAAAAAATTTAAATAAAAAGAACAGCAGATATCTTAAGCTCGAAAAAATGATTTTCCCCTGCTAAGGAACCCAAATTTTTTTTTTACATAATTCCCAAATCTTTTTCCCCTGTTACACCCCAACTAGAATCCACTTTAATACTCAAAACAAATCGCTCCTGCGACAACCTGCTCAACGTAAGTTATATGCTAACTTAAGTAAGTTTATTCAGGTATACATAAATACAGTTACATAGATTATCATATGTGTAGAGAAACTGAGATAACCCAAAAAAGTCAGTGTGACTTATTTCCATTGAGGTCCTTTATTTCCATTTGGGTTCTTAACTATAATTTGTCTACTCGTTTGCACCCAATACTTACACCCTAGTAATAACCCAACTAAATATTTTAGCCCGAAAAGAATAATATTTATATTTCATGGGAATTCATAGGATGCCTTTTCCAAAATCCTAATAAATATAAGCAAAAAAAAAAATAAACCCTGAAAGAAAGGTTTTCAGAGGACCTAATTTTAAAATAAAAAATCTCGCCAGTAATTATTTTTATTAACCTCCTCTCATTATATATATATATATATATATATATATATATATATATATATATATATATATATATATATATATATATATATTATATTATATATATTATAATATAAACAAGTCGGCCGTCTCCCACCGAGGCAGGGTGACCCAAAAAGAAAAAAAAATCTGCAAAAAGAAAATACTTTCATCATCATTCAACACTTTCACCTCACACATAATCACTGTTCTTGCAGAGGTGCTCAGAATACAACAGTTTAGAAGCATATATAAAGATACACAAAATATCCTTCCAAACTGCCAATATCCCAAGCCCCTCCTTTAAAATACAGGCATTGTACTTCCCATTTCCACGTCTCAAGTCCGGCTATATAAAAACCGGTTTCCCTGAATCTCTTCACTAAATATTACCCTCCTCACACTCCAACAGCTCGTCAGGTCTCAAATACCATTCGTCTCCATTGATTCCTATCTAACACGCTCACGCACGCTTGCTGGAAGTCCAAGCCCCTAACCCACAAAACCTCCTTTACCCCCTCCCTCCAACCTTTTCGAGGACGACCCCTACGCCGCCTTCCTTCCCTTACAGATTTATACGCTCACCATGTCATTCTACTTTTATCCTTTCTCTCTAAATGACCAAACCACCTCAACAACCCCTCTTCAGCCCTCTGACTAATACTTTTATTAACTCCACACCTCTTAATTTCCACACTCCGAATTCTCTGTATAATATTTACGCCACACATCGCCCTTAGAAAAAAACGTCTCAACTGCCTCCAGCCACCTCTTCGCTGCAGCATTTACAACCCAAGCTTCACACCCATATAAGAGTGTTGGTATTACTATACTTTCATACATTCCCTTCTTTGCCTCCATAGATAACATTTTTTGTCTCCACATATACCTCAATGCACCACTCGTCTTTGTCCTTCATCTATTCTATGATTAACCGCATCCTTCATAAATCCATCTGCTGACACATCAGCTCCCAAATGTCTGAAAACATTCACTTCTTCCATACCCCTCCTCCCCAATTTGATATCCATTTTTTCTTTAGCTAAATCATTTGATACCCTCATCACCTCACTCTTTTTCTATGTTCATTTTCAACTTTCTACCATTACACACACTCCCAAACTCTTCCACTAACCTTTACAATTTTTCCTTAGGATCTCCCATAAGCACAGTATCATCAGCAAAAAGTAGCTGTGTCAATTCTCATTTTGTATTTGATTCCCCATAATTTAATCCCACCCATCTCCCGAACACCCTAGCATTTACTTCTTTTACAACCCCATCTATAAATATGTTAAACAACCATGGTGACATTATACATCCCTGTCTAAGACCTACTTTAACTGGGAAGTAGTCTCCCTCTTTTCTACACACCCTAACCTGAGCCTCACTATACTCATATTCTTGTAACATCATGTACTTGCAACATCTGCCTCATTGCTTCCCTATCCACTCGATCATATGCCTTCCTCTTCAAGGGGGGCTCCTTGGCATGGTGAAGAGGCTCTTGGTCTGAGGAATTAGCCCTGTCGGTCTTCTTTCTCAGACCGAACCTAATTACCCCCCATTCTCCCCTCCCCTATCCCATCCTCCCCACTCCTCGCCCCTTTATTCCCATTTCCTCAACCTCCTCCAACCCCTCTCTTTTGCCTTCCTCTTTTATGGCCTTTGGGATTTCTCCCACAGGCGCGCCTAAGTCCAAGTTAAGGAAGAGGACACCAGGTCAATCCCATTCTGTTGAGGTGAGGGGTGGCGGTGGGCGTAGTTTGCCGTGGAATCCTGGAATGCCTGGGGAATGTCCCGATCCCTCTCCGTATCCCGGGAGTAGCTTTTGGGTGCCTTTCGGGCGACGGGTGGTATCTCTGGACGCCACCTTTCCGGATTCTGGGGGTGGTGGCCTGGCCGAAGAGGTATGCTTTTGTGGCGGAAAAAAAAAAAAAAAAAAAAATATCCGCCACCCTCACTTTTGTTCACCGAGTTATCTCGCAGAAGTGCGGTTGCTATCCCGGATTGCAGGTTTACTGGCATGAAGGGTATGGTTAATGGCACGGGTTTCCAATGCTGCCATCTGCACTACTAGCGGTTTGAGGTCCCTTTGGCGCGGAGGGAGATTTCCGGCCCTTACATTCCTCCTGGAACAATTCCTCCCCGCTCCCCCCTTTTTTTAGTCTTTTTTTTTATTTTTTATTTTCTTTTCTTCTTTCTTTTTTTTTCTTAAAAACAAAAGTAATGGAGTAACCTAACCATGGCAGCCCTAGTCCATAGAACCCACTAAAACCCCGGGCCCCCTTCTTGATACCGCACCCCGATTCTTGACCCTGCCCCTTGAGTTTTAGACCACTCTTTCGGACCACTCCCCTGAATGCCCCTGTACCTCTTGCTGTAGCTGTTTTCCTCATCCGCTTCAGGTAACTGGGGCTTCGACTGTGACTTCCTTCAATTTGTCGAACTCCGCTCTCCTATTGACTATGCTTCCGGCATCGCCCTCGTACTGTATGGCAAATGTTTCTCAATCCGCCCGCCCCCCAATTCACGCCAGACCAACTCCGTCCCGTACTCCTAAACGTCCAACGTCAATCTCCTGAAGATGCTCCTTCGTTACCTTCCCATCTACTCGGAAAAGACCGACACTGTCCAAGCACTTCCCACTCCCACGCTCATTTCGGACCACACAATGGACTAAATTCTTTTACTTTAAAGACCCAACTTCTTCTTCTGCCTACCCTTTCTGACCATAGTAGTTCTGGCAAAGGCGCTCCTGCGACATGTTGGTAGAGATATATCATATCATGCTCACAAGAGCGGTGATGCGCATTCTCCACTGGTCCAGAAAGCTGCCCCAAGCTCATGTATCTTCTCGTCCTTCCGAATTTAGTACTACTCCCTGTCAACTATTGAAAAACTCTTTGCTCTCAATATCTTGTATCGGAACTGTCATAACGGCCCATACCATAGTCCAAAGAATTTCCAGTATGTGTGCAATGACAGTTTTTGAACAGCAGGAACTCCAGGATCTCCCAATCCTCAAAGTATACACTTAACGTCCTTCCTGCCCGGGGCGGATACTTTACCCTTGCAAAATGAGCGGCTCGTTTAACTTTGACAGCCGAGAACTCCCGTACCTCTGTAATGACGCGGGACAACGGTTACAAGTTCGAAAAGGTGATACCTACCGTCGCAACAATGTAGAAATGCTGGCGTATTTGGTCCACCCAGCGAAATAATGCAGATCTTATGGCCGAATGCCCAGTCTGGGTGCCGACGACCATTCTAATACATCCTTGCAATCAACCTCCCATCCTTGCCCTTAATTGTAATGAAGCCTCACCCCTTCGTACACCCGCCGGTGCCGGTCTACATAAATGAACGTGACATCCGTTGCCTCAAAGAGGCAGAATGTCTCCCTTATGCTATGGCAGTTACTCAATCTGAAGGGCTCCGCCTCCAAGGGAGACTACCCCGTGTTTTTCATATTCTCGTGTTTCCAAACATCCCCCCACTGTCTGTGGTCCCATCTTCTGCAGCCTCCTCCTGTTGTAACCTCCCCTCCCATAGCCACTACGGCCATCTAAACCTTCCTGCTGTCCCTTGGCCTCTGACGTCCCAACTACAACTCAGTCTTTCTCACATCATCGCGTCCTTCCTCACAAGCCCCCAGTATCGGACAAGACCTCGTACACACCTAACACCAATCGCCCCTGGTGGCTACTCAGAAGTCCAAAAATCCACATTGCTCAAATCTTCTTTGCCCCCTTCCTTCCCTTCATCCCCGACCACACTTTACCTTTCCTAGTCTCTGTACCTAGATTCTTCCCCTCTCTCTGCTTTATTACAAGTGTGGAGAATCACCCTCCCTCCCTCGTACTATGCCTTCCTACCCCCGTTCCCCCCTCCCCAAGTTTCTCCCTCTCTGCCCACCCTCCCAGGTTACTGCCTCATTCTGTCCCCCCCCCCACACGTCATCTCCCAGTCCCCTTACACTCTTCCCCTCCCCATCTACTTTGGTAACAGTCCATTACTGTCCCAATCTTTACTCACCCTGCCCTTCTATCTCCAATTTTATGGTCTCCCATACATCTTTTGAATTCAGAAACACTTGAAGCCAATATCAGAATAATATTGCCGAGACTAAACCACAATGGACACAGATTCACTTCCTGTTCCTTCTCTTCCCTCTCCTCCATCTTCACAACGCCCCATTCTACGCAACGTTAGCTCCATTCCTTTAAGCTACTTGAACGTCTTCCAAATGCCACCACACGTTGACTGTTTTTCTAACCCCTCTAGTCCCGTACGTGCCTTTACCTACAGATTCCTGATATTTTCTTCATCGCCAATTCATGGCCTAATTTACAGTGGAAATCCGCGTCACCGCAGTGTAATCGGGGAAAGCTTCAGATGTTGCTTTCCAGGTTTTTCCCAGTTGTGCTTGCCTTACAAGAACGAAAATTACCTCGTGTCTGTTTTTCCAACCTATCTCAGTCCATAATTTTTTAGTCTTTCGAGGAATCCTTTCTCAGATGGACCTATAATGAAAGTTGCCCTACTTCTACGCAATGATATTCTGTTTACTGTCAACTAATTTGTCCATACCTTCGCTGGCATTACACTGCAGGCCCATAATCCACTTGAATAGTGGTTTACAATATGTTCTTTATATCTCTCTCCATCTCGAGCATCTTCATCCCAGACTTAGCCTTTCTTGTTCATATACCTCCACCACCACTCTGTTACTTGGTTATTTTAAAGCCCACCGTTTTATCCCCTCTGGGGTGGGGGGGTCTCAATGTGACTCACGTGGCAACCATTTAGGAGCTTTTTCACACTCTACGCCTCTCACGCCCCTCCAGTGTTTAAAATACGGGTATTTCCCTTGTCCCACCCATTTTTGATCCTCTTACTTCAAACTCTCTCTTGCATCGATCTATCAGTCCTGCTCTATCCTCCACTGCACTATACTTTCACCGGTCTGTTTCTACCAGAACTTTGACATGACAGCGATCATTTTCCGATCATTCTTACTTCCTCCTTCCAATACACCACCTTTGCCGTAACCCTCGCTTGCAAATTTGACCGGGCAAAAGGGATCTTTTACTCACACCTCACTGCTTTTAAGTGGGATTCCTTCTTCATCCTCCATTGATGAACTCCTACACATCTTCTCACGTACAGTTTTATACCGCAGCTTACTCATTCTATACCCCAAACCTCAGGCAGGTCATTACTCAGAAGTGCGTGCCTTGGAGGTCTCCTGCTTGTGCTCGAGCAGTACGTTTTGAACGTGCATGCATGGTGGGCCGGGTACCGGTACAATAGAACTGCTGGGGAGATGACTTCTTGATTTTAAGCAGAAGCGTGACAAATCGCTCGCCGTGTCATCCCGGAAGCAAAACGCTCTTGTTGGCGAGACTATGTATTACCACATCACCTCTGGCTTCTCTATAGTGGCAATCTGGAAAAAAGTGAGGAAATTGAGTGGTAAATACTCTCCTGACCCGGGCTCCTGTTCTACGTGTCCGCCAGGGTTGAAGTAGCAAACCCTCCTCGACGTATGCCATATGACTTGGCACACATCTGGTCCTTATTTCCCGAGGATCCATCCTATGCCACTCGTTTTTCTTTCCTCAAAATCTACCAGAGAGTTGAGTACCCCTGGACTTTTCTTCTCTCATAAGAAGAACAGTATAATGTGCCTTTACACTCAAGAACTGAGGCAACTCTCTCACTTGCCGATCATCGGCCAGCTGGGGCCTGACGACTTCATATCGTATTATACAACATTTACATCGTCCAGCCCTTGTAGTCCTCTTACACCTCTTCTCATCTTATATGGGCACAAGGAGTTCTTTCCCCAGCTTGTGGAAATCTGTCCATTTGTTCTCCCTTTCCGCAAACCGGGTAACTAACAGACATGATGCTTTCCCACAATCGCCCCATCGCTCTTAACTAGGTGAGTTTGCACTGATGGAACGTCCCTCGTAAATCGACGTTTAATGTTGGTATTTAGAGACACACAACAAAACATTCTCACCGCCTAGACCAATATGGCTTTTGCGTAAGGGTCGTTCTACATAGACCCCTTACAAAGACTCTGGATACGTATGTATGTACTTCCCTTTGCGAATAAACACTGTGCAGTCGTAAGTTTATTGCCGATATTATTTTGACCTGAGAAAGCTTATGGACAACAACTCGGAGTGTAAAATTTATTGTCCCAGGGCCCATTCCTTAGGCCTCCGAGGCCAATCTACCATCCTTCTTAAGACTTATAAACTGACAGACATTTCCTGTTCCCGATCAATAATTTTCTTTCCCCGGTCTTCGTCCAAGGGGAAACAACACTGTTTCTTCTTGCTATAATATTATTTGGTCCTCTGTTTCTTCCACCCAATATTTGGTCATCCACTCTATGTTGATGAACTTCGCTATTGCTTGTGCAGGCGCAGACCTGTCCATCTTGATTGTAGTTTCTCTCCAGCATGCGGTCGACCTGGTTCCACAATGGCCACCACGCATGGTTTAAATTTTCAAGTACCAAAAACTTCACCAAATTACTTGTAACTCACTAGACCTCTGTTATCTTCCGATCAACCTTTGTATCGCTATGGCTCCCGTATCCCCGAACGTGAAACAGTCCAGTTTTCTATGCATTCTCTTTGACCGTAGTTTATCCCTGGAAACCACACAATACCACTCTGAAGGCAACTTGACACAGCCGGCTAAACCTACTTAAAACCCTTGCTCATCTTCCTGGGGAGCTAATCGACCCGAACTCATGCCTTTCCGGCTTACATTCATCCCTCGATTTTATCGAAACTCCGATTATGGTGACCAGATTATATTCCGCGGCCGTCTCTCCTGCTATTCTCTCTAGCCTTAACTCTATCCATCACCAAGGATTACGTTAGGTGTCTTGGGCTTTTCGCCTCTTCCCCTTTGAGAGCCTCTAAACAGAAGCGAAAGTTTCCATCCTTTGTCCCGATCGCCGTGATGCCCATTGCCTTCGCTACATGTACGCTCCTCACGATCTACACAATCCATCCATTTATAGAATGTCACCGATATTAGTAGACATTCTTTATTCGTTTTCGCCGCCCCTGTTTGCCCGTTCCCCATTTTCTATTCACCTACATACACTCTTGTTCTTCCCTTCATTTACCACCTTATATGTTCATGTAGCATCTCACTTTCCCTACCTTGGCCCCGGGAAGTTTCCAGCTGCTCGGTCTTTTCTTTCTCACTTTCTTGCTCGAAAGTCCACTGCCTGCACGTGTGGCTTCCCGCTCTCTTTTTCTTGATCACTCCACTCCCAGTCTCATGCCACCGCTTGTGTAACACAGATGGTATCTAATCTTTCAGGCGCGTCGGATTCGCAGCATTGTTTTAGATGGCCGTACAGCGTCGTCGGCATTTACTATCTCAGCTAGCAATTTTACTGCTGAACTGTCTGCCATTCTTGCAGCACATATTCGTATCGTGTCATGCTATGCCTGTTGTCATCATTATGTAGTAGTCCCCCCATACTCCCTTAGGTGCCTCTACAGGCTATACGAAAATTTGATACATCTCACCCCCAAGTTCTCCTAATCCAACTTTGGCTACGCCCATATCTCCTACCAAACATAAAGAAATTTGTTTTTTGTTGGGTTCCCTGGCCAATCGTACAATGCATGAGACAGAGCAGACAACTGCTTGCCGGTCAGCAGTACATGACTACCCAATATCCATCGACGTGTTCCATTTCTGGACTATTTTTGCTGCAATAGCTACCCACCTTCGCCCCCGTTGGCAAGCAACGTTGGTCAACTCAGCTCGGTAACACCTTCATCTATTAACCCGAGCATAGGTTACTGGCCGTCTTCGTTGTATCAGTGCCGAGGTGTGAGACCCCACTCTCTACCGAGCCCTTCGCATTGGTCCACACTCGCTTACTCATGGTTATCTCAATGAATTAGGGCACCCCTGTTCCCCTCTCTGTGAGCAGTGTCATGTTTCCAGTATCGATTAGCCACATTCTGTTAGACTGCCCTCTCTTTCAACGAGCACGCAGAATTTACCTCCAACGTCGTCTACGTTCTACTACTCTCTCTTTACCTTCCCTTCTTGCTGATGGACCCTCCTTTAATCCTGACTCTCTCATTGACTTCTTGACAACGACTGATTTACTCCACAAACTCTAATGATACTTTTCGCACTCCCCTCAACCCTTCCTAGTTCAGTCTCTTGCTGCCCCTTACCCTTTCACCATCCACTACCCCGCTGTCATCCGTAACCTATTACTCATCCATCTCCCTTTTGCCACCTGATGCCCTCGCTTCCTTCCTGCCCTGCAGCGCTGTATAGTCCTTGTGGCTTAGCGCTTCTTTTTGATTATAATAATAATAATAATAATATCATATGCCTTTTCTAAATCCATAAATGCAATAAAAACTTCCCTACCTTTATCTAAATACTGTTCACATATATGCTTCAATGTAAACACTTGATCTACACATCCCCTATCCACTCTTAAACCTCCTTGCTCATCCGCAATCCTGCATTCTGTCTTACCTCTAATTCTTTCAGTAATAACCCAACCGTACACTTTTCCTGGTATACTCGGTAAACTTATTCGTCTATAATTTTTACAGTCTCTTTTGTCCCCCTTCCCTTTATATAAAGGGATTATACATGCTCTCCGCCAATCCCTAGGTACCTTCCCCTTTTTCATACATTAAACAAAAATACCAACCACTCCAACACTATATTTCCTCCCTGCTTTTAACATTTCTGTCAAGATATGTATAGATGCTCATCGAGAATTATCTTGTATTTAATTTCTATAGCAAATAATTAAAAATATAGTACTCAGTATATCTTTCTGACAAGTTACTATAAAACAAAGCTTCTCCTCATATTTCTAATGTCATTAGGAATATCTTCCCTTAAATGAGCGGAATCTGTAAAAATAGTTAATCCCTATAAAGTAGAATCCTCGACCTTGAGGGAGAATTCTACTTTATTGGGGATTAATTATCATATATGCTGCTCAGTGTTATAATTTCATTTAAGCATATAAAAGTTTTCTTACTGCTCTGTTACTTTACTATTCATCTTATAAGCATATACCTGTATATATACACACAATTTCTTAAAATTCTTTCCCCCTTTCTTTTTTAAATTGCCTAATTAAATTTTTTGAAACATTTTTCTGTTCAAAAATTTTTAATTTGCGAAGAACCTCCCTATAAACAAACTCCATAATCACAATGAATCCTCGCATTTTTTTTACCTCCTGAATTTAACAATTATTCTACACCCCATCTTTTCCAAGTTTAAATATACACATTGGAATTACACCAGTCCTTTAAAGATCAAAACTTCTCATGCTCATGTGCTCATACCTCATTTATCATAGTAAATCTCTCTCTTTTTAGTGCCATTCTCACTTTATAAAATCACATTTTCACTTACATTTGTCTCAGGAATACTCCCCTCCATTTCATCCTCCTGACAATTCATTTCTGAGAGAGTGGAATAAGGCGCCTCTCCATAAGATACCCATGAGTAAGATGGGTGTGTCCAATGCGAAGATGTGTCTCTCAACCTCGGCATAATGATAAGTAGGCCAGAAACCTATGGAATATAATTTGTTACGAGTCATATCGGACCAGTGATGTTGCCAACGGTTGCAGAGGAGGTTAGATATTACAGCAAAATAGTTGGAATTTTAGAATGAGAAAAATACCAAATTGAGTAGAGATATGAAGCCTTAAACTTGACGTCGGTGAACATGAATCACTGTGATTACCGTCTTTTTTTTTTTTTTTTAATGGATCATATCTGGTATACCCCTACGTTTACATATCATATTTCTCTTACATGTGCTGTTCAGTAACACTAAACTAAATGTCAAATTTTGTTTACTCGCTAGATGCTAGTAACTGTTGTTACTGTTGTCTGTCTTTTTTTTCCGAAAATATTGTAGGTACGCTATATACACATTGTTCACTATGATATTAGAAGTGTCAGAGCTCGTTGAAGTCCTGAGCAGAGTTCAATGTGCAATGTTGTTTTACATTTTTACACACATTTCTGGTGTCCCGGCGCTTCAGTGGTCTTTGTGTTATCCTGCAACACTGCTGTTTCTGCGTGTGATAATTCTACTGGAGAGTAATTGTAAATGTTTTGGATTTTATTCGACCTCACAGCATATATACATCAAGAGTATATATCACTGCATATATTCTCAGAGTTTACCTTAATCCTATGCTTGGTTCTAAACACCTCTTCCAGACATGTTTCATTATGCCTGTGACAGGAATGGCAATTTGGCAGTCTGTGTTTTGCGGCTTCGGTGCAGGCGACGATATGGCTGATGACAGCCAAGCCTAACAGTCTTGATTTGAGGCATTACATTCGTTAAGAATGGCAATACTGATATGATTGAAAATAAATTGATGCACCAATCAGTCTGCATGTCACATTTGTCCACCAAATGCGTATTGTTACTGTACTCAATCCGAGCAACAGGCTTCATACTGGCTTCACCTGTGTTTCTTTTTATCTTGCCGGTACGTGTCTTTGCCTGTCTTGCTGGTACATCACTGAAATGCTATGATGTTTTGGTCAGTGAAGTTTGCACTTCATTTTTCTCGGTAAGTATATCAAACCTGGGAATATGCTTACTCGATCCTCAAACTGCACCTCAAACGTCTGTCTCGTTTGCTCAAAAAAGTGACTGAGTAAAGGATTTATGTGCCAGTTATTGATAAATAATACATGTCTCTCACTAATATATATAGCACCACTACTCACAATATAACATGACGAACAATAAGATACCAAAGAAATTTAATTTGCTTGGTATGTACTGTTTGAAAGATAGTCACCCCTTGAACAGTATCAAAGACTCGTTAAACAGTATTTTGGAACTGGTAAACAAAAATCAATGAATCTGTTTTTCATATACATGAAAATTTCCCTGATTTTGAACATATCATTCATGTCGGAATTTACTTTGTCAGAGAAAGGCTACATCAGAATCAGCAACGGGAATCAGTTTCGAAGAATATGGTCAATAAACGCCGGAGTACATACGAGTCTTCTTTATTGTCCATTATATAATATTATTGTTCTTATTTACATGTGGCATAAGAATAATAATGACAAATATCATATACATTTCTGCTACAGTATTGTCCTTCCATTCATGTTGGCTTCGTCGTGAGGAAACTTTTGTGTTTGTCATTGTATACTTGTGTTATGCAGTTGTTTGCTGCACAATAAGCTACATCAGACACTGAGAACAACACGAATAAAGACCGTGAGAGTTCGCGTACATAGGACAGCGTGCTTTTATTGCACTGTTTGTGTTATTACAGTAACATGTATTATGAATAAATGTGTTGACTTCCTGCCAATCCCATATGCAGGTTTTTGGTGGTGGTGTTATGGTGGAGGCGGTGGTGGTGATTGTAGTGCAGTGTTGGTGGTGTTTGGTAGGGTGACTGCAATGGTCGTCGGGACCTCCTTCCCGGCCCAACATCAAGGCCACCATAATCATCACTGTCACTGTTAGATGACTGTGAAGTGCGTGGTAACTGTGCACTGGGTAAGGAGCATGAGATATATCCTGACTAGTACATTGCGGCACATACTTCTGTTTCACTGCCGAATATTTGCGTCACTGTCGCTAGAATCGTCACTCGCCTCTTCAACAGGAAAGTCCTCATCACTGCACTCATCCTCGCTGTTTAGATCTTGAAAAAAACGGCGAGAAAATCTAATTTTCCACTCGACTTCATTCTCAAAATGAAAGGTATCTTAATCATATAAATTTTTAAACTGTGTATGTGCCAGTTTGCTAAATTTGTTGAAATCTTAACACTGATATATTGATTAATAGGAGTTAATTAGTGAATCTCACATATTTCTGTGCATTATAAATGAAAAAAAGGTTAAAATGAGGAAAAAATTGTCTTCTGAAATTTTACGTGGATAAACCTTCCTACTTTCGGAATATCCTCAGAAACATTTTGCTTTACTTTATCCAAAATTTTCGTATATAACTTGAAAATGCAGGTACACAATGAAAGGCCATATCTACCTGTTTCTACCACAAGGTTTATGGGATTATTCGCATATGGACAATATTATGTAAACCATTCCAAACATTTTTCCCATGTAATAAATGAGATAAATAATCTCTTAACGGCTTGAAAATTTCAAGATTTATGTAACTTACTGGTATTCATAATGGAGTGTTTAGATGCCATTTTGCAACTTTTAATTTCGAATTGGTATAGGATCATTATAAATTAATGTATATTTTTGCCTGGATGCTAACATGGATTCTTGATCCAAGGAACTGGGTTTCTCTTCCTCCTTTTTGGATTGAATCGGAAAGCTTCTAATTCAACAAGCGTTGCATCACAGACATTGGTTTAGTGTTTTCCAATGATTAGCATAAAACAGTTGTAAACAACATCAGTCTTTATTGGCAGACAAATCTTACGAAAAGAATGAATAATTTCTTGGTTTTAGGCTGTGTAGATGCACATATTGTTGGATTCTGCGCAATATTTGGAGACTGCCTCGTCGGGTCGACTTTAAACTCTTAGCACTGACGTGTTTTATTCAAATGAAGCTTTACCTTGATTTTAGGCTCAGTAGTTTTTAAATGCCAATTTCATTAATTAAACTGGTCTCCGTGAAATAACCAGGGAATACCTCTTAAGATCAGAAATAAATGACAGTGTTTGACTTCACTGGGTTATCCCATTTTTAATATATATAATGCTCGTTTATGAAGCTAATTTATTACCTACATATTTAAACCTTAATTAAACCCTGGTATATCTTAGAAAAAGTTTGCTTTCGTTTTGGACTGCTGGTCCCAGTTTACTTTCTTTACGGAATAAACTGTTAAGAATTAATTACTTATTTTTAAAAGAAATATTCTGACTGCTTCTTCTAGTTTCCTTCACCTGTTATTGTTCATAACTTGATAGTGTAAATTCTCAGCGGCTTCAGACTTAATATGGTGTGTATCTTAAGACATTGGTCCATCTGAGATTACAAGATAATCTCTCCTCAGTTTGGGTTCAAAGCAGATGTTTTTTTAAGTGGAAGGTTAAATTAATTTACCGCTGATTGTGTTCTAAGTTGTCAAATTGAAAAACAATGCGATATTAGTGTCACTGTTATGACTTTGAATGCCAGATCAGATTCTCTTCAGATCTTCAGCAACAATGCTAAACTAACTTTGAGACTAATGCTGAACTCCACAGAAATCTTTTCGCTTGCACTGACGTTGAGGGGCTGGAGTCTTGCAATAAAATGGTGCTGGCTATTTATCCGAGAATTTTAAGGAGGAGTAATCATTCCTGACTACAGATGTGACATCGTTGAAGACCCTGGCAATGTGAAGGACAGGATTCATAGCTGGAAATGACATGGATTACTTAGAAATTAATTTCTTAAAACCCTTCAGGAGGCAAGGCAGACCAAAATGCGAATTTGAAAGTGATTTCCTATGAGGGGATAGAGCTGCTAGATGTAAGGTCACTGAGGCCATCTAAATGGAGTTGTAAAAGTTGCGTGTCGAGCAATTGCAGATATGCGAAGGCCGAGTAAACTCGGTCCTGCCCGTTAAGGGTATAACAATTTAAAATGTTGCAAGGTTGCAACTGTTAAAAAAACAAATATTTTTTAAATTTATTATACAAGTAGACAATATAAAAAACATAAATGGAACTTGTTTCTGAACAATTTGTAAGCATTAAAAAATAGAAATAGGAACTACTTATCAACAATGACACATTGCAATGGGATACAACTTACAAATGAAATATTCCTGAGTTCCCTGAGAAAGAACAATCATTTTACATCACTAATTTCTGCAATGAAACTTTATGAAACAATTTCTATCCTTCTTGATGCATAGATTTACTTTGCATGTGGCACAGGAAAATGAGGATGCGACATGATTATTCTTTTTGCTGCAATACTTGCATGTAAGCAAGTATCTTCTTGTTCAATGTCTGCTTTTTGGATGGTGGCATAGCTTCCTCCTTATCTGTTGACACCTCTGCATCTGGTGGCAAGTATTCATCACCACTGTCCACCAATTCCAGGTCATCTGGGTCTTGATCTGAGTCATTTTCGTCCCAAACACAGACAAATTTTGACTTATCCTTGGAGGACTCACCATAGAACAATTTCTGATTGATCTGGAGGGACAATAAAAACGTTCTGTACACACCCAGATCATTACTGAATTCATATATACACTACCAAATTTTATGGAAATATTTATATACCGAAACTTGAAAACATCACCTAAACGGGCAGGGCCGAGTGTACTCGGTCATCTTTTGTTGCACTTTTTTCATTTGCATGGTGTACTCTTATTATGCTTCACAATGCCTTTATATATCAAAATATAGCTAAACTATTTATGCACTAGACACACAAATCTGTACTTACCGACATTGTAGAGGGGTGAAATGCAAGAGTATATGAGGAGCACTCGACGAAAAACACGAGTCCGGGCGACGCCAAGCTAGAAGTGTTTACATTTTGCTCTCTTGACCAATGGGAAGCAAGGAGACGCCATCGCCTTTAGCCGGAGCGACTTAGGGAAGGCTTGTATTTGGTCAGAAATAGAGAATGGGAACCCAGATGTGCTGGGGGAGTAGGAGAATACGCGCAAAACCACGCTCTCAGGACCTAGTAAACTCGGTCCTGCCCAGTAAAGGGTAATGTCTATTTGGCGGACGCTAAAGTGTGAGGTACCCTTATTATTTAAAAGTAGGTTTTATGTAGGGTGAAAAACGTATCATAGCATTTCTTGAAGTGATCATTGATTACTTGCACAGTAGACCAGAAAGCCAGCTGAAGATCTTAATCATATTACCTAAAGCTCCACCGAATTGGCCATAATATTATTAAGACCGTAGCACAACTAAGACATTCTGACTCTTCCAGAAAGCTGGCATGGTGCATAGGATAAATGTCTATGTATGTAAGTAGTTGTGTTGCCAATGTCTTATGTCCAGAGTTAATTCTGACTTCAGATTCAGTTTCAGCATGCTAAAAGAAAATAACCTAAAAGGCTTTCTTTCATGTAAGTAACAAATTTGTTGTTCCACATTGTATCCCTATATCAAATGTTGAAACTTGACATGACAATTAATTACTCTTATTGTTACCATATCAGTCAAAGTTATCCATTTAATTTTTACCTAGTTAAAAACGAAACGTCTTCACAAGAGAGTATGGATTTATCTGTAGTGTGAACTAAGTATGGCAATGTTACGATAAGAAAAGATTCGTTCTAAAAAAGGGCTTTGTGAAGACAACTTGATTCAGCAGTACATAGAACGAAGCCATGGCATAATAAATGATTTTTCTGCACCTGCCTTTTCTTCATTACCCTTGCCATTAATTTTTCTACTACAATACTACTATTTGTGCATGGGAGTCTAATTTTCTTCTAATTGTTAAAGATAATTTCTGAACTAAGGTCAGGTAATACTACCCAAAGTGTGCAGTTGCTTCTGTTTCAGAGATTTAGTGCTCCTTCAAGCGACAGTTGCATTGAAACATTATTTTATCATCCATATAACAGCATTCATATATTCCATTTATTTCCTGTCTGAGCTTCATGTTGTGTGGCATCATTTAGTTTATTTGTTTAGTCTGTCTCTCTGCTTGGTTACATAAATATTATGTCCAGGTATAATATAACTGAAGTGATGAATCATATTGTCATCGGCAGTATTATAATCGTGCGCTTTGTGTGCATGCAGGCGGGGATCACTAAAAAGGTTTCGGAGGCACCTTACTTTATTTGGGTAATTGGTACACAGGCAGTGTGTTTAAGTGCCCTGGGGCGACCCAGAGGACCATGCCCACGAGGGAGAGAGGAGTTGATTCCAGGATTCCTGGTCGCCAAGTGAGAGTGGGGCAGGTCTGGGTATGCCTACCTGTAGGCTTATTGTCTACATTTTGCTTGACCACCTACCCAAGGTCGTCATCGACCAAGCTTGACTGAAAAAAAAAAAAAGAACTCTCTATCTCGCAGGAACAGGGCACAGAACACATAATAAAAACACACACACACGCGCACACGCACACACACACACACACACACACACACTATATATATATATATATATATATATATATATATATATATATATATATATATATATATATATATATATATATATATATATATATGTCGTGCCGATTAGGCAGAACTTGCGATCTTGGCTTAAATAGCAACTCTCATCTTGCCATATAGGACAAGTGAAAATTTGTGTATGCAATAATTTCGCCAAAATCATTCTGAACCTGACGAAAAAAATTTATTTCACTGTGTTTGTTTAGTATTAAATTATTATAAGCAAATCTAAAATATATTTAGTTGGGTTACGCTAAAATAAATTGTTCTTGTTATAATAAGGTTAGGTAAGTTTTCTAAGATACGTTTAGTGCAAAATTATAAATTTTTACATTAACATCAATGAAAAAAAATATATCTTTAAACGTATAAGAGAAAATTTTAGAAAGGACTTAATTTTAAATGAGTTCTTACTAATTGACCAGTTTTACATATTCGGCACGACACACACACACACACATATATATATATATATATATATATATATATATATATATATATATATATATATATATTGTGTGTGTATGTGTGTGTGTGGACATGGACAAAAAACAAAACTTCCTACAGGGAGAGAAGAAAAAAAAGATGGTGGCGGGCTAACATCATGGTCCAAGGCAGTGAGCCTTGGCGGGCATTACTGCACGCCTTCGTGAATCTGGACAGGTACTGCAACACAGGAGACATCGCTGCTGCTGAGCTGTGACGTAATGGGTATCTCCTCTGGAACGGTGAAGCAGTCATCGTGGAGTAGTCGCTGCAGGGTTCACTCAACCTGCACGGCAGTCACTGCCAGCGAGAGTGGAGCGAGTCGTGGCAGGGACAACTCGGGAAAAACATCTGGGAGTCGTAGCAGCATAGCAGCATACACCATAACTGGTGTGAGAAGGCAAGCAGTCAAAGTGACATACTTTGTGCAGGCTGTTCACTGAAGCCGTGACATGAGTCAGACAGCCGCCTGCCAACAGGGTTACTGCCACTTGAGAATGTCATCCTCTTGACAGGGTTCAAGTCATAGTAGAGGTTAGTCTAAGCATCCTCAGATGGGTTTACACATAACTGCGCTCTGATGGTCAGGTAGAGTGAAACGAGACTCATCAAGGAGTCGTGGCAGGAAGAATCAGGCATTGCATCTACGAGTGGCAAGCATAAGAGCTTTCTATACATGGGGATTTAGACGCTCATAAACTGACGCCTGGACAGACTAATGTCAGCAGTCAATCGGTCACAATGAGTGACATGTAACATGAGGGTGTTTCCAATGGTCAGGGCTCAGACCACATTGTGGTCATCACACACATCTGGGCTCAGACCACACATCGAGACACGTAAAACTGCACACACTTGCACTGCACATGCGGTTACAACATGGCTTGTACATTAAATCTTCTAAGAGCATTCGGTAGGATAGATAAATTCTCGTTATATGGGAGGACCAGCACATTTTTGGTCTGAGGTGTTATCCTAGGTTTGTCCTATAATAAGTTTTATTTTTTTTAAGCTACCAGCAAGGCAAATTCCATAAACATCTTAGGATATCGCCTAGGAGTCTGCCTTGCTGGCAGCTAAAAAAAAAAAAATCTTATTATGGGACGAAACCTAGGATAACACCTCAGACCAAGAATGTGCTGGTCCTCCCATATAAAGAGAATTTATCTATCCTACCGAATGCTCATAGATGATTTAATATATAAGTCGTTTTTAAAAATTCACAGACTGTTAGAAGCATCCTGATAGAGAATGCACCCGAACAACGTATTGGTGGTGTCTACAAAATTGGTTGCAACAGTTGCAGCCTCTCCTATTTCGGACAAACTGGAAAGTCATTGGAGGTGAGAATGTCCCGGCACCATTATTCGATAAGTATAGCACAGAAATCGAACGCGATTTTCAACCATATTAGAGCTTGTAATAACCCAGCAAATTGGCTGGAAGCAAGAGTCATCTTTCCTTGTTCCTCCTTGTTTTTTTTTGTTTTTTTTTCGCCGGTATTCTCCCGGCCCGGGTCTTTTCCAAGTAGTGGTGACCCGGCCTTGGCTCCCTATCTGGGGAGTGTCTCGAGACTTAAGTCTCCCATGGGAGGAGGTACAAGTACCTCCTCATCTTTTTGTTCCTCCTTGTTTGCAAGGAATATTGTAGAATCGGCAATTATTAAGCATGATAGGCAGTCATTATACAATATCAGTGATGGACTGTCCACATTACATGCGTTTTTAGTTGAGACAATAGTACACAGTTTAAAGTTTGGCTCTTATACATTAGCATCAGACTGTCTTAAATGTGCCACATCGAGGAATTAGGGCCTTTTTTTCCTGCAGTTTCTGAAGGTTGAACCCGAGTTTGCCTCAGAATTATGTGGGATGAATATCGGAGGCCAGTTATTCATTACAGATGCCTCCCCTCCCTTTAAACGAGTTTGTTAATGAACCCCGTTTCCTTTACACAACTTTTGGAAGTCTCCCCTGTATATGTTACGGTTTTCTCTCATCATTTAAGGGACACGTTGTCCTGTGGAAGGAATAATATAATTACCAGTGACTAAGTCGCAGACAATATTTATATACGTATTTAAAGATATTGTTGTCATAGCATATTATTATTGCTACGTTAATTTCGTTGTGGTTACAATATCAATGCTTTTGGGATTTTCCTAATGCTATAATTTTCATCCTTCTGGCTGTTGTGCCTGAGGGCACTTCCCGTACCTTCTCTCTCCTTCTCTCACACCAGTGAACGCGGTCCTCTGGGAACATATTCGCGGGGAACCCTCCTCTTTTCTGCAATTTATATATATATAATCATTTTTTGTACTTTTATTAACACATCGACCGTTTCCCACCAAGGTAGGGTGGCCCGAAAAGAAAAAAACTTTCACCATCATTCACTCCATCACTGTCTTGCCAGAGGCGTACTACTACTACAGTTATAAAACTGCAACATTAATACCCTTCAGAGTGCAGGTACTGTCCTTACTATGTCATAAGAACATAAGAACATAAGAAAGAAGGAACACTGCAACAGGGCTACTGACCCATGCAGAGCAGGTCCATGTCCCCCCCGGATTAGACCAATGACCCCTCCCCCCGGATTAGACCAATGACCCACCCAGTCTGATCATCTCCACTCAAGGATGGAGCACTGCACCAGATCCAGTAGCACAAGCTAGTCAGGTCCGACTCACACCCACCCACACCCACTCCAGTATTTATCTAACCTATTTTTAAAACTACACAACGTTTTAGCCTGAATAACTGTACTCAGGAGTTTGTTCCACTCATCCACAACTCTATTACCAAACCAGTGCTTTCCTATATCCTTTCTGAGTCTGAATTTTTCCAACTTGAAACCATTGCTGCGAGTCCTGTCTTGGCTGGAAATTTTCAGCACGCTATTTACATTCCCTTTATTTATTCCTGTTTTCCATTTATACACCTCGATCACATCCCCCTTAGTTCTACGCCTTTCGAGAGAGTGCAGATTCAGGGCCCTCAGTCTGTCCTAGGGAAGATTTCTGATACATGGGATCATCTTTGTCATCCTCCTCTGTACGTTTTCCAGAGCATTTATGTCCATTCTGTAATACGGTGACCAGAACTGAGCAGCATAGTCTAAATGAAGCCTAACCAAGGATATACAGAGTTCAAGAACAACCTCAGGACTTCTATTATTTATACTTCTAGATATGAAGCCAAGAATTCTGTTAGCTTTATTGCAAACACTAATGCACTGTTGTCTTGGTTTTAAATTACTGCTAACCAGAACTCCTAAATCCTTTTCGCAATCGGTAGTATTAAGATCTACACTATTTAGTTTATATGTGGCATGGTTATTTACCTGTCCAACATTTAGAACTTTGCATTTGTCAATATTAAACTGCATCTGCCATTTCTCCGACCATTGCATCAGTCTATTCAAATCATCCTGGAGTGCTCTAGTGTCCTCATTAGAATGAATTGGACGACCTATTTTGGTGTCATCAGCAAATTTGCTTATGTCGCTATTTATTCCCTCATCTATGTCGTTTATGTAAATTGTGAACAACAAAGGCCCAGCACTGACCCCTGAGGAACACCGCTTGTGACGTGCCCCCATTCTGATTTCTCCCCATTTATGCAAACTCTCTGCTGTCTATTTGTCAGCCATGCCTCTCATAGACTCAAGTCTGGCATGCCAGACTCGTATAAATAGATAGATGTCTACGTCCACAGTTCTTTACCATGGAACCAGACCCCAAATAAGTATGGGCGCCTAGCCGATCCTACACGATGTTTCTCCATACCCTGGGTCCCCAGGCTTGTTTTCAAAGTTATTTCATGAAATCCCGCCACTTGCAGAGGACAGCGAAAGAGATTTCAAATGTTTAACAATTCGCAAATAGGCAAAATTTTTTTCATACATTGTCTCTACATCCACTTCAGGAGTCGAACCTGCAAACTCTGTATCAGAGTCCACACCACTTTACCATGGAGCAAGACCCCAGATAAGCATGGGTGCCTAATCCTAGCTATACGATGTTTCCCCAAACCCTGGGGCACCAGGCTTGTTTTCAAAGTTATTTCATCAAATCCTGCCATTTGCAGTGGACAACAAAAGAGTTTAGAAATATTTAACAATTCGCAAACAAGTGTTGAGAAATGGTTTAACAGCTAAGTTTAAAGTTTAAATATAAGCTCTCGTCCACACAGCCGCCCCTGCAGACGAGGTCTTGAGTAGCTGTCTTGATCATTTTTCAATGGGCTAAAATGAATTATATTATGTAAACAATAAATTATCCCTAGGGGGTGTTATGTCAGCATATTTCATTCACTGATGATTGACTTATGTACTTGTGTGGACTCAAAAGTCTGCACCTCACTGCCGACTATAGGTTGATTACAAACTCCTTGCGACTCAAGAACTGTGCAGTCCCCTGTACTACAAGAAATCTATAACCCACCTTGCTCTTGTAGCGTGAGCTATGGTGTTCTTCACACCTTCGACAGGTATCGGTGACTTGATAGAAACTGAAGTGTCCTTGGATGTCCACGTCTTCCATAGTCTAGGAACACACACACTGGAACACTATGTTCCACAAGATTTGTCTTTATTGTTCACAATTTTATCACTAAAGAAGCTGATCACACTTCTCTGTAAGTGTTTATTGTGTTTTGTGAGACACTTTGTTCACACTAATGCACAGATCAGTGTTCTTTGTTCGCTTTCCTGGCATCAGTGTGACTCTCAGTACAGTCAAAAGCAATCTAAAGATGCCACAACCTCCTGCGTCACTGTCCCTAGCACATAAAGGAAAAGCTGATCTAGTACTTTTGCTTCCTTGCCACTTCCTCCATGAAGCAAAGCAGAACGTTTGATTCTTGCTGTCTTAAGCATAGACAACAATATACACTATCTTTACCATGGTAATAAAGTGGGTGCAGGTTTTTCCTTAATTGTCCTGCTAAGGTAAGAGATGGACCGTCTTTTATTAAATTACACTTTGCAACACTGGACTGCAAGGAGCGTCGGTCGCTTGACCACGTCGCATACTCGTACTGCATCTGGGATCAATTACTCGCTGTAGCAGTAACAAGATGCTTGCCCCTTCTGAGAGGGCTGGGCCCCTCATGGCTGAAAGGGCTGAAGGGGGCTCATACCGCCCTCCTGGAGAAAATTTCTCCACACTGGGGGGCGGCGGAGGTTCGCTGCAGGTGAACTGTTCATCACTTAACATTAATTTGATTTTCTCACTCGCCCCCAAATGCTGCTTGTTTTTTGAACAGCTTTATTTGGTGTGGTTTCGGGGAGAATCACAAAATTTTATTTTAAAACACTGTGTAATTTTTCACCCTTAGTTTTTTTTCTTGTGTGCTTATTTCACACCTTTGTTAAAACACCCAAACTTTTCCCCTGAGGGAATTCCCTTTTGAAATTAGGAAATATGGTCACAATTTTTAAAAAGGGGCCCTTTGGGGCCCCTCGGACCATCATTGTCAATAATCACTATTTTCCCCAGTTCTTAAGGGATTAGGGATTTTCGGGAAACCCACCAGCTCCATAAAAAAGGGGCCCCTCTCAATGGGGAGATGTCTTTCGCCAAATTTTCCCCCAACGTTAATAACTTTATTAAGGGTTTAAATTTAGCCCTGAGTTGTCAGGTTCGAAGTAAGTAGGATCCTCTATGATTTTTTATCTTTTATGGGAGGAACAGGTTCGAGCTTCTGCCTTTTGAGTAATGAGATTAATTTAAAACACTTCAAAATTTCCAGTCATGGGAATCAAAAGTTAGAGGTTGTTTTTGGGACTTATTTTTATTACAGCCCACAATTTGTAGGGAATTCTTCAAAAGTCGATTCTTTGACGATGAGGTTTCCTTAAAAAAACCCGTTTTAAAATTTGCAATCATTCTTTAAAAAAAAATCCGCCTTTGCCATGGAGTTTTAGGAGGAATGTATTCCAATGACAACGGGCGTTGTTTCAGCATCTGTTTTTCTTTGGTTATTAAAGTTTTGTTTTATATAAGCAGAAACCAGCAACAAAGTTCTTTGCATTGTCTGAAATCACAGTCGGGGGACATGCCCTTTGGCTGAAAACCCGTTGAATAATTTGGAAAAGGGTTTCGCAGACAGGGCGTGGTTTACTTTTTGATGTATTTGCTCTAGTTTTTAGCAAAAAGTGAAGAAACGGGATGTACACCTTGTTTAGGAACTTTGTCCCTTTTTTGGGGTTAAAATTATTGGCCCAGTGAAATTCAAACCCCTTTTCCCCTCAAAGGGAGGGGACAGGGAAAAAACTTTCGAGGGATATGGAGGTGGCCCGGGATACTGAAATCTCGCTTTTATTGTAGTGACGACAAAAAATACAGCCCTTTATTTGTTTTTTCACATTTTGTCGACCTTGGGGAAAATAAAGTAGGTTTGTCGTATAGGGACAAAGTTTTGGCCCAGTACCCACCTTTTAAAACACGTCTGGGGGGCTTTTTTGGCCCCAACCTTTTTTGGTTTGCCTTGATTCTTGATTTTTGGGGGGAAAAATTATTGGATGTTTCCCTTTTCCTTTGGGTTTATAAAGAATTATGAATTTTTCCTCGAAATTTTTTAATCCTTTCTGGGGTTCGGGGATAAAAGGTCCTAAAGAATTAATCAGGGAAAGTTTTTTTTGGGGATTTTTCTTGTTTTTCCCAAAAATTTTTATATTCTGTACGGGAAAAAACTTCTTTCTGATTATTTTCACACGTATTTTTTGGGTTCAAGATTTTTTTTTAATCAGGTTTTTTTTCCTTTAATAAATTTTAAAGACAAGAGTGAAAAATCTTAAGGTTTCCCCAAAAGTTGAGTTTTTGGGGCCCATCAATAAATTTTTTCTGTTGTCGGGGCAGTATTTCACAACTTTTTTCTGCTGTTTTAAAAGAAAGGACTTTTTTTTTCGGGGCATAATGTGGCTTTTTGCTGAGGCCAGTTTTTTTTTTTAAAGAGACCCAGTTCGGCCGTGGGGGCATAATTATTACCAAAATTTTTTGAGTGGGACACCCGGGACAAATGTCCCTGGTTTTTGGGGTAGAGGCGTGGGGGAAAAGGATAATTTTTTTGCATCTTTTTATTTTGCTCCCGGGTTCGGGTTCATAGAAAAAATTACTTTATTTTTTTTCTTAACCCGGAAAACTCCCTTCATTATAACCCCCGGGTCAGGTTTTTTTTCAATAGTGAGATGATCAAGTACTTTGTTGAGATAGACACCCTAATTTTCCCACCTACATAGAGTGCTGCCCGTTCCTTTTGGGGTATGTTCTGCCCCTTCAAGGGTCTCCCCTGGGTTTTAAAGAAATTTTGTGTACTTCCTTTATCATTACCATGTAAACTACGGCCATAACCTTGGTTAAAGCATCACAGAAAATTTTTAATGTGTACTTGTTTTCTCTTGACCTTTTGTCGGGGAAAATTGAATTTTGGGAATTTTTTTAAACTCGCTTGATATTTCACCCCATGCTTGATTTATTTTAGAGGAAAGTTCCATCCCCCAAATTTTTGGTTTTCCCTTTGTTTTTGCATAAGCTTTTTTCCTTTTATGGTAATTGGTTTTGGGGACGGCCCTGGGGAAATCAAAACTTTGTGTTTACCCTGACGTAAACTACGTTTTTTGATTTTTACGCTTTGTTTTATTGTTTATCTTTTTGGGCTCAAAGTATTTCATGTGTGTTTAAAATTAAAAGTCCCAGCATATTGTTGAAATTTCGGGAATTTCAGCTTCGGGGAAATTTCTTTGTAAGTTCCCTAAATTCCCATTGAATTTGTTTTTCTACACCCTTAGAGGCATATTTGCTTCTTTCTTCCCCTTGTTGGGCTTCTTTGTAAAAGGGGATTTTCAAATCCTCTCTTTATTCACAGTCCCTTTGAAGATTGTCCAATAAAATTTTCTTTAAGTTTTTCTTTAAAGGGGAAACTTTAAAGATTTCTTAAAAATGGGGATTTGAGTAGCTGGTTTAAACGCTCTCGCTTCACCCGGTGGGGGCCCTGGGTTCGTTTTCCCCGCCAGGGGTTAGAAACATTGGAGTGTTTCTTTCCCCCGTTGTTTTATGTTCCCCATCATTTAAAAATGGGTATGGGTTTTTAGGGGAATGGTGGGGGGTCGCTCCGGGGGACACGGGCCCAAAGGAGGCCTGGTCACGGGACCGGGCGGGGGGGCTTTGGGCCCCGGAACTCTCTCCAGATCCCATAATATTGATTTGGAACGATAAGTTTTCACAAGGGCTTTGGGAAACATGTGGATTTTCAGGCCCAAGAAACGAGTACAATCTAATCTATTTCTTGTAGTCCCATCTTAAGAAAGCTTTGGAAATATCAGCCGTGAAGGCAAATGGGTTTGTGCGAAAAAATTTTTTAAAACCGTCCCAAGCTTCCAGTTTGTGAGGTTTCCCCCATTTGGGAAAATCTTTTGGGCTTGCTACATCTTTTTTTGAAGTGCGCTTTCAAATTTTTAACAACCGTAGGGAGTGGTTTCAGATTTTTTTCTATTCCATGGGGAAGGAAAATAACGGCGATGTCTTCAACTTATCTTTGACTACTTCCTCAAAGAATTTTTTTTCCAAAAATTCTTGTTGATATTTCTTTAAAAAGTTTAGTAGCTTGGTTTTTCCTGCGTCATGTATTTTTGCTTTCATTTGTCGAAATCCAAGGGGATAATTGCTAGGCAGATGTGGGGGGATTTAATTTCCATGGTAACCTAACCCCAAAACTGTCCATCTTTATTTTTTGAAAGTGTCCAAATATTGGTTTTAAAATCTGGGGACTCTTGTGGGCTTTGGGTTTTTTTACATCAATTCCTTCGCATTAAAAACCCCACAACTTATCCAATGGTTTTATTCATTTCTTACAGTTTAAAGATAATTTTTGCTGTGGGACATGAAAAGCGGTTTTTCTCGTAACTAGTACATTTTTCCCCTGAATCAAATCGCTTCTTTCCCACTTTTTAGGGGAAGGGGGCCACATATCATTTTGGCCCCCTGGGTGTTTTTTAGCAAGTGAAAAAATTATGTTTCCTTACTATTTTTTGCACAAAACAGTGATTTTAAAAAACTTCCAGGGATTAAAAAAAATTTTGGGCTAACAATGTCCGTTGTTTGTTTCAGGAAAAGGGTAGCTTGGGCCTTAGCTGTTTTCAGTGCTGCAACGGGTTTTTTTTAATTTCCCGGTCTGCAAGAACCCAGGGAAAATCTACTACCACAGGGTTTACTGGGCTTTTTTCCCGTTTTCCTTTACCAGCAGTGGTTTTTGGCTGGTCCCCCCCCCCCCCTGGTTTTTTACCCCGAATTGTACCTTTTTTGGCCTAGGGTTCTTTATTTGTTTCTGAAAAACTGTTCTTTTATGAAGGCCTTTGGAAACCTTGATCAAATTTTGTTACACATTTGGGTTTTTTGTATTTTTTTTGAAACTCAACTGAGCAACGGGGAAACAGTTGCTTTAAAAAATTTTCTCTCCATTTTAATGCGGGTTTTTGTTTACTTCCCCATTTGTGGAAGTCTTCTGCTGTTCAGCAAAAGTATTTGGGGTTTAAAGGGTGTAGTTTCTACGATTGCATTTAAACACTTCTTCAGTGAGCTTTTTCCCCCCTTGTGTTCACCTAAACATTGTTTCAAATTTTTGTGATGAACACGTTGGGTTTTCGGGCCTCCCCTTGTTGTGTATTGACTACAATACTGGGCCCCCAAGTGTTCCATCAAAAAGTAAAAATTTTGGGGTTGTTTATCTGTAAATACAACAGCAGTTTAAACAAATGTCTGTTTTTATTTTCCCGCTTTATAAATTTCCTTTTTGGGATTTCCCATTCTGTGGTTTTGTGGGAGTAGGGGATACTCTTTTTTACTGAGTTGAAAGGGTTTTTTATCACGGGATTTGGTTTGGGGTTTTTTTCTTGTCTCGTTGCTTATGCAGAAAAAATTTGTTTGTAAACCACTTTTAATTTTTCAAAAAGGAAATAGCGTTTATTGAACATAATATTTAATCGTTCAATTTTGTTTTTCGGGACAATTATCTTGTACCCAAAACCACTGGGTAAAAACCAAATTTAATTTTCTTAGGGCATATTAGAACCCAGAGATCTGAGGACTATTGTCTGGGGATCCTAAATACCCGTAAGTCTGAAAAACAATGTTTGGGTGGCTTCAAACTCGATATTAAGACTGATGTCTAACTTTGGCCTTTTTAGCATTTAAAAGTTTAATTTTTTGCTAAGGGAAAATAAGGGTTTTTTAAATTGCCTTCAAACCCCGGGAAAAGACTTAGTCAGTTTTATTGGTTCTCCCTTCACAAAAACATTTTAAGAGGATTGGACTTAGCCCCCCTTTTCCCCCTCCCCCCCCCACATCGTTTGTGAGTTTTTTATGGATTGAAAGCATAATGAATTCTTCAAATTTTTGGCCTTGGGGAAAAAAGGTAATGACAAGGTTGGTAAGCTTTGGTAATGGGGCACTTGTTTTTGTTACAGGGTGTTCGGTGTTTGGGCCCCTTGTTACAGTAGGTTTTCTGTGCAGGTTTTTTCCGGAAGTTTGCCTGTATCCTGTCCCCTTAATTGGGTTTGGGTTCTAAAAATATCAAAACATTTTTATTTTTAACCCAGATGGGGTTGATTTAAGAAATTCCCTTTTTATTAAAGTGTATGTCTGAATTTAAATTTTTTTCAGACGTTGTGAAAAAAATTCAAATTTTACTTAAGATCATCAAAATCTTGTTTGTTCTTGAGTTTAAACCTATTCAGACTGAAATTAGATTTTATTTAAATTTCTAATCAAAAGTTTGTAAAGCTGAAACTGAGTTTTTAAAAAAAAGCCTTTTTTAAAGGTTTACTGAAAAAATTTTTTTACCACATTAGAGTGTTTTAAAACACACTGTACGCTATAATCAGCTAAATTTTTGTTTTGTTAATTTAGAAAATTATGAGTCAGACCTACTCCCCCATAACTTAACCTGGGGTCAATGCCCATGAAGGGTAAAAAAAAAATGGGGGTTTTTGGCTTGGGGTTTGCTGTGTCAGCCTGACAAGATGTTTAAATGGTAAATAACACTTTATACATTTCTTTCCCCTATACACTATAAATGTCTTGTAAACTGAAAATCACAAGTGAATATTACTTCCCAAAATATAAATGCCCTGTTAATATGTTTTCCTTTAATTAATATAACGTTTATCTAAAAAAAACAAACAAGTTTTGTTTCAAATTTCCCATTCTATAAACATTATAAACCCCTTATGTGATTTCATCAGACAAACTGAACATCATTTTGGGTTGCTGTGTAGTCAGCTTTTCTCGAGCTTGGGAAATGGGGCCATCCCCCCCTTTTTTTTTTTGGGTTTAGTCACCAGCTCCGTTTCTTTTGGGGGACGCCGTTTTCTTTTTGGGTGCCCCTTCCTTTTTTGAGTTGGGGGGATCATTTAATGATTTTATTTTTAAAAAAATAGTTTTAAGCTTTTTTCGAAGGACCCCTTGGTCGAGGGTTTTTTGTAACGTAGACAACATATTTGGGGCCACAGTGTGGCTTTTTCGGTTAACACGACAAAATTTTGAGAAATGGTTTAACGCTATGTTTTAAAATTTTTAAAATAAAGGGAAAATTAGCTTGAAAGACAGGGCTCGTTTCCCACAGCCCCCCCTGAGAGGGGGTCTTTGGGGCGTCTTATCATTTTTTTTAATGGGCTAAATGAATTATATTTGTAAAAAATAAATTACCTAGGGGGGGTTTGTCAGATATTTCATCACTGAGCTACTTTTTACTTGGTGGCTTAAAAGTCCGCACCTCACTCAGACTAAGTTGATTAAAATCCTTGCGCCTCAGAACGTCAGCCCCTTTTAATACAAAAAATCTATAACTTTGCTTTGAGCATGGCTGGGGTGTTCTTCACACCTTCGAAGGTACGGTGACTTGATAGAAGCAAAGTGCCTTGGATGTCCCGTTTCCATAGTCTAGGAATACGCCATGGTACACTATGCCCACAAGTTTGTCTTTTTTGTTCCAATTTTTCCAAAAGAACTGATCACACTTTCTGTAAGTGTTTACGTGTTTTGTGAACACTTTGTTCACACTATGCACAGATCTTTCTTTTTTCTTTTCCCCCGGCATAAATGGATTCAGTGAGTCAAAAAGCAATCTAAAGGTGCCCCAAACCCTGCATCACTGCCCCAAACATATAAAAGGGAAAAACTGATCTAGTACTTTTGCTTCTTCCACTTCCTCCATGAAGAAAGCAGATGTTTGATTCTTCTGTCTAAACATAGACAAACAATGTCACATCTTACCATGGTATTTAAAACAATTTTCCTAATTTTTCTAAAAGGGGGGCTGTCTTTTTTTAAATTCACTTTCACACGGCTTAAATACGTCGGCGCTTACCACGCGCTACTCGTACTCATCTGGGTCAAATTACCCTGGCAAAACAAGATGCTTGCCCCCCTGAGAGGGTGGGCCCCCCGGGCTGAAAGGGGCTGAAAAGGGGGAAGGGGTGATCCCCCTCCCGGAAAAATTTCCCAACCCAAACATTTTTTTCTTTTTCTTCAGGAGGACTGAACCTGAATCTGTATCAGAAACCCCAGAAATTTTCTGGGCCAACCCAAAAAGTAAGGGAATGCAAAGGTATGAACACTTATTGCGTATTCACCTCCCATATGGGTGTCCCAACCAGGAAACGGGTGTAAGGGGTTTTCTGTCGATAGAGTACCCCACGTTTAAACAGTACCTCGGTTCATTGACCAACCACAGCAAGCCTGCCAAAGTTGAAGCAATGTGGTTCACTTGCAGTAGGCTTTTGCAACTTGCCTAGTCAGTTGAGTATGGTGCACTCTAACTTTTGTTTTTCATCTGTCTCCTGGGTTACACTTATCTAAAATATTGTACCTATGCCCTACTTGAATTTTTGGGGTTGAAGGCAAATATTTTAAATAGTTTAGAGTGACTTTTGTTTTCTAGGATTTTTTTGGGCTATATTATAAATTTTTACATTAACTTTAAATAAAGAAAAATCTTTAAAACGTATAAGAGAAAATTTTTTTTTGTAAGGACTTAATTTTAATGAGTTTGCAAATTGACCAGTTTTCCCTTTTGGGACGAATATATATATATATTATATATTTTATTATTATATATATTTTTTATTTTTATAATTTTTATTTTTAAAATATAATAAATACTGTATATATTCATATTATATATTGTGCAAAATACGATCGCATGTAATGTCGACCCTTTTCTCCATCATTAACCACTTTCACCGTATTTTTCATAATCACGTTTTGTAGAGGTGCTTAGATACGTAGTTTAGATGTCGCTTCGAAAACCAATTCCCAAATCCCCTTTAAAGTGCGTCATGGTTTTTTTCCCCCCCTACTAAAAACCGGTAAACTTTTCCCTTGAATCCCTTCAAAAAAATGTTACCCTTCTCAAAAAACAAAAAAGCTCTTTAGGTCTCAAAATCTATTGTCTGTATTCACTTCTGTCAACACGCCCAATGGCTGCATATCCCAAACCCCCTACGATACCGTTTCCCCCCCCCCCCTCCAACTTTTCCCCGGGCACCCTACCCCCCTCTCCTCCTCTGCGATTTTTAAAACCCCTTCAAACCATTCCCATTTTTTTTCTTCCCCTTTAAATGACCAAACCACCTCAAAAACCCCCCCTTAGCCCTCTTAAAATTATTTTTGTAACTCCATACTTCCCGCTAATTTTCAACTATGAATTCTTGAATAAAATTACATCACAATTGCCTTTTACCGAGATTCTCCACTGCCTCCCGGGGTCTTCTTGCTGCGCATTTACAACCCCAAATTCAACCCATAAAGGGTTGGGGACCAAACTTTCTACTTCCCTTTTTTGCCTCCTGGATAAAATTTTTTGTCTCCCCAGATACCCCAATGCCCCGCTCTCCTTTTTTCCCTTTATCAATTCTATGGTTACCTTGTCGTTCCTAAACCCTTGCACTGCAAGTTCCCCCCAAAAATCTGATCACATTACTTCTTCCAACTGTTAGAATAAAGATGCAGGTGTAGGGGGGTTTTTACCCTATACCTTTTGGTGTCACGGTCATTCCCGTTGTAGTGGCCGTCGCGGTTGGGGGTAGGTGAGTTTAGGTAAATCCGAGAAATCACGCCGCTGAGCACACCAATATTGGCGAATGCTGCCACCCTCGTTCACCCCCCCGGCACCAAATTCGCAGGTAGAAGTGAATTACTAAAATTTAAACTAAATGCTATCTCGTCTTTGACCTAAATGTATTGTGAGTGTAAAAAGAAAGCTAATTACCTAGGAGTTACGAGACTAATTCTTAAAATTAAGTACATACAGAATTGACACCTGTCTCCGGCTGGACATCGTCCCCCTCCCTCTTTACATTCACCCAACTTGGAGGTGTGTAAAACGATTTTGGAAAATTACTATATTTTCCACAGTGCTTCCTTCCTCCAACGTGATATCCAATTTTTCTTTACATGGCTCGTTTGACACCCACATCACCTTAGTTTAATCTATGTTTAATTATTATTATTATTATTATTTTTTTATTATCACACTGGCCGATTCCCACCAAGGCAGGGTGGCCCGAAAAAGGAAAACTTTCACCATCATTCACTCCATCACTGTCTTGCCGATGGAGTGAATGATGGTGAAAGTTTTTCTTTTTCGGGCCACCCTGCCTTGGTGGGAATCGGCCAGTGTGATAATAAAAAAAATAATAATAATTAAACATAGATTAAACTAAGGTGATGTGGGTGTCAAACGAGCCATGTAAAGAAAAATTATTGTTATTATTATTATTATTATTATTATTATTATTATTATTATTATTATTATTGTTTTCTCAGGTAAGAAAGGCTAAGGCATCTTTATAACATTTATTTAACTGTATTTCAACATACTGGTAACAAATCCATTTTTATCATCAGGTTTCATTTCTGTACCAGTTTGAGCCTTTGGCTCACAAACCAAATAACACTTGTATTAATCCAGCTACACCTCTTGATCTAGCGGTAAGAAGATAACGTCAACTGTTATGGGTTCCAGTCTTGGGTCACAATATGAACGACACTTCTTCCCTATCTCTGGCTGTCTTAGGACATTTTTATTGCAACTCCATAGGGTGAAACATCACTTAGGGAAATGGCAGGCTATTAGATTCTTCCCATGGAAAGGCAGGTAAGATCCAGTTCCATGCATCAAGTGATTCTCACCGGCGTCAGTACACCTTACAGGAGTGTTTGTACTGGGATTATTAATCCCTGGAATTTTGTTCTTTAGAAATTCTCCATCTTATTTTACCTATACCAATAACACCTGAGCGTAGTCCATAATCATAATTTTAACCGTTTATTAACATCAGTCAACCAGCTGTTCCAAATTACAGCATCAAATTAATTTCGAGGTAAAACGACTGGTTAGTTAACTGGTTTTTAAGCTTATTTGCAACATGAGGTTAATTTAGATTGCGTGACACCTGTACACAACCAGGAAAAAAATATTTCATACACCTCATGGTGTATATGTGATGTGAGGTCAAATAAAATTCAGAACATGTAGAATTGCTGGTCATGAGAGCAATAACAAGCAGGAGCAGTGTTCAGCATTTAACTTAAAGCACAGGTCTTAAGAAATGCAATTTTCAATATTTCCTCTGCGTTGCCTCTCGCTGCCGAGGAACTTAAATCCCACCGTTCCAGACACTGTTTACAATCTGCACCAAAACGACTCCCCAGGCTCATTTTCACCGCCATATTCTCCATCATTTATATCAGGAGCGTGTAGAGCAACAGTAAGTTTGATATAGGCTACTCTTGTTGTTGGAAAAGAAGAATATAAAACTTTTATTGGGTCATAAGATCACATTTCTGCCAAAGTTTCAAGATAAGATTAAAGCGAGAGTCTTCCAGGAGACCGAGACAGTGTGGCCACCTGCTGTCACGTGCTCAGTAATGTCAGGAACTCACCGCGGCTACGTGCTCAGTACTACAACGTGTTTAATGTAACGTGTGTGGAGAAATTTTCTCCAGGAGGGGGTATCAGCCCCCTTCAGCCCCTTCAGCCCCTTTCAGCCCTGAGGGGCCCAGCCCTCTCAGAAGGGGCAAGCGTCTTGTTTACTGCTACAGTGAGTAATTGATCACAGATGCCGTACGAGTATGCGATGTGGTCAAGTGACCGCTGCTCCTTGCAGTCCTGTGTTGTAAAGTGTAGCTTAATAAGAGACAGTACATCTCTTACTTTAGCAGGACAATTAAGGAAAATCCTGCTCCCACATTATTACCATGGTAAAGAGAGTGTACATTGTTGCTATGCTTAAGACCAGCAAGAATCCAAACATCTGCTTTGCGCATCGAGGAAGTGCCTAAGGAAAGCAAAAGTACTAGTCAGCTTTTTTTTTTTGTGCTAGGGGATTGACGCGTGGGGCGCTGTGGCGCTTCATATTACTTTTGACTTCTACTGAGAGTGACACTGGACGCCAGATACCAACAAAGAACGATCTTGCGTTAGTGTGAACAAAGTATCTCATAAAAAACAATAAACAACTTAAGAAAGTCTGTGATTCACTTCTTTAGTGTATAAGATTGCGAATAATAAAGACAATTCTTGTGGAATGATAGTGGTACACAGTGAGCGTATCTATACTATGGAAAGACGTGAACATCCAAGACATCTTTCGCTTCTATCAAGTCACCGATACCTGTCGAAGGTGTGAAAGAACCACCAATAGCTCACTCTACAAGAGCAAGGTAGTTTACGAATTTCTTGTAGTACGGGGGACTGCACAGTACTTGATCGCAAGGATTTTAATCAACCTATGTCGGCAGTTAGGAGCGGACCTTTAGTCCACACGCGCGAGCGTCGTGAATGGAGCGCGTGCGCATCATGAATGAAATATGCTGCACATAACACCCCCGAGCGGGGTAATTTATAAAATCTTACAAATTATAAATCTTTACTCCCCGTTGAGAAGATGACTTCGACAGCTCTCAAGACATCGTCTGCAAGGGCGCTGTGCAGGCGAATGATTGTCTGTGTTCTAAGTACAAACTCTTTAAACTTAAACTGGTAATGCCATTTCTCAACATAATTGGTCGTGCTCAAAAAAAAAAACCGGATAAAGGCCACACAGTGGTCCAAATATGTAGTACTAACATAGTACCATTAAAACCTACGAGCCAAGGTCCTTCGAGAATAGTAGTCTGTAAAACTAGTGTTTTACAAGGTAAACCATATAATATGAGTCCTCCAGTACTCAATCACAGAGAATGGGCAGCCAAAAGAAAACGGGCGCTCTACCCCGCGTTCACAATAAAAAAACGAGCTGGGATGACTCACCCAACAAGAAACGGGGGATGGCACCCGGACCTCCACTGCTTCCAGCTCGAAGAGTGCTGATTAAGACAACAACCCAATGATGTTCAGATTAATTCACAGTATATACATAGTGTTTATAATGTTTATAGACAGAAATTAAGAGACAAGATTGTGTTAAAGTTTGTTTCTTAAGATATACCTGTTATTTAAAAGGAATTCTTTATATATATGTAAGCTTTCAAATACATATTAACAGTGACATTTATATATGTGTAAGTATTATTCACGTGTGATTTAACAGTTTATACAGTGACATAATGATTGTGATGAAGTGTATAAAACGTTATTACGATTAATCATCGTGGCCAGCTGACACAGCAACTCAAGCCATAAACACCAGCCTCAAGTACTGTGTACCCTTCATGGTCATCTACACGAAGGATAGCTTAGTGGGTCAGTAGTGTCCTGACTCGTATTATTGCTGACTTAAGCATACAAAAAACTCAGCTGTTTATAGCAGTACAGTGTTTTTTAAACACACGTGAGGATAGTAGTTGAGTGGGGGCGGAGGGGGGATCGAAGGCAGTATATCATTAAAATGGCTTGTCTGAAAACCTCAGTTTCAGTCTTTTACTGACTAAAGATTACACAATTATAAAATCTAATTTCATTCCTGATAGGATTAACTCAAGATACAAACATGATTTGATGATCTTAGGTAAAATTTGGAATTATTTACACAACGTCTGTGAGGAACATTTCAGACTTATACACATTATGAAAATAAATGTCTTTGACATCAGATCCATCTGAGGATGAAAATTTAAAAATGTATTGTGGGATACTTTTTTAGTATTTACAATTAAATAAGGTGGACAGGGCTAAAGGCTATCTGCCGCAATACTCTGTCACAGGAAGACCGTACTGTAACTAGTGGTCAAACACCTGTTACAACCCTAAACGAACAGTGTCCCCATTAACCATTTGCTTACCTACCTTGATATTACCTATTTTCCAAGGTCATAATTATGAAGAAATCATTTAGTGGTTTTTCAATCCATAGGTAAATTCACGAACTTGACATAGATGAATTCTAATTCAATACCTTAAAGGTCTTGTGAAGGGAGCACCCTTAGGAACTGATTTATAGGGTCATTTCTTCCGGGGTGGTTAAAGTAAGTTAAGAAATAGCTTTACGTGTCTTAACAGACAATTACTTTGATGCTGAAAGGCCCAGAGTAAGCACATGCAGTCTTAATATCAAGTTTGAAGCCACCCAAACATTGTTTCTCAGACTTACAGGCATTTAGAATCACATTAGACCAATAGTCTCAGATCTCTAGGTGCTAAATATGACCTAAGGCAATGTGATTGGTTTATCAGTGGCATTGTACAAGATAAGTTGTCACCACAAACTATTGAACGATTAAATATTATGTTCAATAAACGCTATTTCAACTTGTGAGGAAATTAGCAATGGTTTACAAACAATAGTTTCTTGCATGCAAGCAACGAGACAAGATGAAAAATCCACAAATCCACTAAACCAGAGAATGGGAAATCCCATATAGGCATTTATCAAGCTGTGAATACAACAGACAGTAAACAGACTATCACACATAAACGTACTCCAAAATGTGTACTTTGTGATGGAGCACATTGGGCACAGTATTGTAGTCAATACACATCAATGGAGGCACGTAAACAACGTGTTCATCAGCTGAAAAGGTGCATCAAGTGTTTAGGTGAACACAAGGGAGGAAAATGCTCACTGAAGAAGTGTTTTAAATGTAAGGGTATGCATCATAACGGCATTATGCCCAAATACTTTTGCTGAACAGCAGAAGACTTCCACAGAATCAGGAAGTCAACAAGCAACAACTAGCAATAGCTCGAGTTGAGTTATCTAATAAATTACACAAAACCAATGTGCTAACATTATTTAGTTCAGGCTCACAAAGGTCCATCATAGAAGATCAGTGTTGCCAGAAACTGAATAAACAACCCTGAATGCAAAATACAGTTAGATATACTGTTTTTTCCACAATTCTGGTAAAACAGACATATGACCTAGCCAGAATCACTGTCTGGGCTATAGGAATCAGGAAAAAGACAGTAGAAGCTGTGGTAGTAGATGATTTCTAAAGTCCCGGCAGATCCAGGGATTTAAAAGAAACAGTTGGGCAGCACTGAAAGCTGCTAAGGTCAAGTTAGCCTGTCCTACATACAGACGGACGAACAATTTAGTCCAATTGATTTAATCATGGAAGTAATTATATCACTGTTTTGCGCAAAATATAGTAAGTAAAAAAAAAAAAACAATGATGTTCACTTGCAGAAAACAGCAGGAGGCCACATGATATTGGTTCCCATTCCCTCTCAAAGTGGGAAAGAAGCTGATATTGATTCAGTGGAACATGTATCTACTTACAAAATAACCGCTGATCAGTACCACAGCAAAATTATCATTACTGGAGAAGAAATGAATAACCAGTTGATAAGTTGTGGGATATTAGATGCGAATAGGTATTGATGTAAATAAACCAACCACAAGAGTCTCAGACTTATAACCACTATTATGGACACTGTTCAAATATAAAGATGGACAGTATTGGGTTAGGTTTATCCATGGAAATTAAATCCACCAATCCTGCCTAGCATTATCGCATGACTTTCGGTCAGATGAAAGCAGAAAATACATGAGGCTCAGGAATGAAATCGCAGAGCTACTGACTGTTTTATCTCATATATAATACATACAAGAACAGTTTGGACAAAAAATTCATTGAGAAAATAGTCGAAGATAATTGACTACAAACGCTCATTATCTCCCCGCACCATGGAGTCAGAAAAGAATTCTGAAACCAACGTCCTACAACGTGAGGATATAATTGCAGCGCACGTGCAAATAAAGATGTAGCAAGTCTTAATTGACTGTCTGATGACCGGACCCTCACTAACTGAGAAGCATGGAGACGTGCCTTTATAAATTTTCCGCACAAACCCAGTATGCCTACACGGCTGATATTTCCAAAGCTTTCTTAAGAGTAGACTACAAGAAATAGATAGAGATCATACCGATTCTAGTGGCCCTCTGAAAATCCACATGATCCTCAATAGTCCTGTGTAAACTTATCGTTTCAAATCAGTATAATTTGAGGTGTCTACATCCTCTCCATTCTTACTAGAAGGTACTCTAAATACACCTTTGAAGAAATCTGGAAGTCCTTCATAGAAATTTAAAAGAAAAGTTTCTATGTGGACAATCTTCAAGGGACTGTGAATGAAGAGGAGGAATTTTGAAATCCTTATACAGAAAGCTAACAAGGAGATGAAGGAAGCAAATATGCCTCTAAAGGTGAGTAATACAATTCAGAGCAATTAGGAACTTATCAAAGAAGATTTCCCTGAAGCTTATATGCCTGATTGCAACAATATGCTGGGAACTTAATTGAAAAACACAGAAGATACTTTTAGCTCAAAAATTTATAAACAATAAATCATGCCAGTACACTCACTAAAACGTAGTTAACTGTCAGAGGTAATCACGAATGTTTTTTTGATCTTCTCTAGACTCGTCTCACCAATTAACATAAAGGTAAAATGCTTATGCAAGATGCATGGAAGCTCAAAATTGGATGGGATGAAACTTGCCTCTAGAAATGAGTCAAGCATGGGATGAAATATCCCAAGGAGTTTAAGCAACTTCATCAAATTAAAAATTTCCCACAAATAGGTGAGCCGCGCTGGAAACAATACACATTACATGTGTTCTGTGATGCTCAACCAGAGGTTATGGAACGGTAAGCTTACATGAGTAATGCTGAAGGAATACACTAATTACTTCAAAGGCCAGAGTAGCACCCTTGAAGGTCAGAACAGTACCAGACAATATTGGGAACTGACAGCACACTCTATGAGGTACAAATTAGCTGTCTATCTCAAAACAAAGTACTTGATCAACTCACTATTGAAAAAACCGTGATCTGGAGTGATAAAAGGCAGTTCTCCAGTGGTTAAGGAAATAATAAGAGGTAAGTTGGTCCTAGTACAGAACAGAGTAGCAGAAATAAACAGAGAATGCAGAGAGATTAGCACTTTCTCCCCGTCTCTACCCAAGATAATCCACTGACATTTGTTCACGTGGGTGTCCCCACTCAAGAAATTTGTGGATACTAAATTATGGCTCCACGACCGAACTGGCTCATTAATGAAAATAACTGCCTCAGCAAAAAGATAACATTATGTCAGAAGAAACATTCTGCCCTGAACACAGCGAGAAATAAGTTGTGTATATACTGCAGACCCAACAGAAAGAGTCATTGATCAGCTAAATACTCATCTTTGGGTAAACTCTTAAGAGTTTTACAGCTCTTGTCCATAAATTCATAAAAGGAATAAAACCAGAAATTGAATGTCTTGAACCATTAAATACTGGATGAGAACTAATAACAGAAAGATGTTTTCTGTACAGAATATAATTTCCTGAACACAAGATAAACCCAAAGATACCGGTCATGATTAATACTTTAGGACTTTATCTCGACTCAGAAAAGATTATAAGATGTCGAGGAAGAATTCAAATTCTTCACTTACATAAAGATACCATACATCCATATAATTGATCCCCAAGAAATCATTGGCTAACAAAACTGATTGTGCAAAATGCCCACAGTAACGTGTTACATGGAGGGGTAGCTGACACACTTTGTCATATACGACAATCCTACTGGATACCCAAGTCGCAAAGTGTGAAACACAAATAAAGGACGTATTACTTGTCGTCACTATGATATGCGAGTATGTCAGTATCCAGGTCACACCTCCACATCCACTGAAAGAGTTTGTCATATCACCCATTTGAGGTGACAGGTGTAGATTAGCACTGACCGAATAATTTTTAACCAAAACATTGACAAAGTTCCCATCAAGGTTACATCTGTTTGTTCACTTGTGCTACAACTAGAGCAGTACATCTAGAACCACACACAAGAAAAAAAAACTAGAAATGGAAAAGTAGCCACTGCCCCCCCTGACATGTCTGCCTGAAACCTTATCAAATTATTCAGAAGTGTTTGCAGGCCAGAAGGGGATGTCCCAGACTGATGATTTTCAGATAATGCAACGGAAACTTTTGTTGCTAGGTGCTGCTTATATAAGCAAGATCTTTTGATCAACCAGAAATAACGATGCTGAAATCAACGCATTTGTCGTTGGAGATACATTCCTCCTAATCCCCATGGCACGGCGCATTTTAATGAAGAATGACTCGGCATTGTTTAAACGGTGTTTAAGGAAGACTCTTCATCGTCAAAGAATCGATTTTAGAAGAAATTCCGTACAAGTTGTGAGTGAAATAGAAAATAGATCAACAACAGACCTTCTAACTAACGAGAAACCGATGATCTGGATAATTTAGAATTGTTAAGTTCATCTCTTTATCTCCATGGCAAAGGCCGAACCTGTACCTTCCCTTGATGATAAAGAAATCAAGAGGATCCTACTTATTCGAACCCTACAACTCAGACGTAAAATTTCAAACACCTTAATAAAGTGATTGAACGTTGTGAAGAAAATTTGGCGAGAAGACTATCTCACCTCATTAGAGAACATTTCTATGGAGCGGGTGTTCCTGAAAATCATAAGTCCCTAAAACAAAAAAAAAAAACACTGGTGACATAGTGATTATCGACACTGATGTCCAAGGTTCCCAATGGCCACTTGGAAAAATGTGACCATATAGAGCGCCTATGCAAATGGAATCATCAGGACAGTTGTCATGTTTTAAGCAAAGGTGTAGTGAATAAGCACAATAAATAAAAACCCTAGTGCCGTTAGAATTACACAGTGTTGAAAACAAAATTAGTAGATTCTCCAAAACCACACACATAAAGCTGTTCGAGAAAAAGACAAGGCAGCAGTGGTGGCGAGTGAAAAATTAAATTAATGTTAAGTGATGAATAGTTCACCTGCAGCGACTACCCGATTGGGGGGGGCCTTGGGCCGACCGGCGCGAGGGAGGTGGTGAGAATTTTGCGGTCTCAGGGAGTGGGGGATGCGATGCCGCGCGCTTACATGCGGCACGGGAAAGCCCTGAGGGCCCACCCTCTTTCAGACGTGGGGCAAGCTTCTTGTTTACTGCTAGATGAGTACTTGACACAGATGCCCTATGATATGCGACCGTGGTCAATGACCGCTGCTCCTTGCATCCTGTGTTGCAAAGTGTAGCTTATTAAGAGACAGATACATCTACTTTAGCAGACAATTAAGAAAATCCTGCTCCCTCTTTATTACCATGGTAAAGATAGTGAACATTGTTGTCTACGGCCTTAAGACAGCAAAATCAAACATTCGCTTTGCTTCATCGAGGAAGTGGCAAGGAAAGCAAAAGTACAGTAAGCTTTTTTTTTGTGTTAGGGGAGTGAAACCGCGTGGGGCACTGTGGTGTCCCTCAGGTGCGAGATTACTTTGACTCTAGCTGAGAGTGACACTGATGCCAGGATAACCAACAAAGAATCGATCTATCATTAGTGTGAACAAGTATCTCATAAAACACAATAAACACTTAGAGAATGTGATCAGCTTCTTTAGTGATAAGATTGTGAATAATAAAGACAAATCTTGTGGACATAGTGTACCATGTGCGTATTCCTAGACTAAGAAACGTGACATCCAAGGACACATCAGCTTCTACAAGTCACCGATAACCCTGTCCGAAGGTGTGAAGAACACATAGCTCACGCTACAAGAGCAAGGTAGGTTACAAATTTCTTGTAGTACGGGGGACTGCCGCAGGCTTTCTTGGGTCCCGCAAGGAGTTTGTAATCAACCTATAGTCCCCGGCAGTTAGGTGCGGACCTTTGAATCCACACAATAAGTTTGTCAGCCATCAGTGAATGAAATATGCTGACATAAAACCCTCTAGGGTAATTATAATCTTACAATTATAAATCTTTACACCCGTTGAGAGATGACTTCGACAGCTTCTCAAGACCACGTCTCCGGGCGGCTGCGTCGCGGCAATGATGTGTCTTCGAATAGTATCAAACTCTTTAAACTTAATCTGGTAATGTCAATTTCTCATCAATGTGCTGTAGCGAATTCCCAGTGCATAATATTGCTTATGCGGGAGACTACATATTGCATGAGTGAATAGATGATTAGAACCAGTTTGTGAGTGTTCGAGGAGAGTTCGTGAGGGCAGTGGGTACATGAAAAGGTGTAAGGCAGCTGGGATTGAGGGGATAAGAATAGGAAATGTTAAAAGCAGTGGGATTAAAGTTTTGGAGTGGTTGGTGTTTTTTTATTTATTAAATGTATGGAAGAGCATATGGTAAATAGGTTGGCAAGTGATTGCATAGTTACTAATTGCGGTGCAATAGTAGTGCAGCAGTGGTGGCAGTAGTAGTGCAAGAAGTGGTGAAGTAGAGGATGAATGGGAGGGTGTTGGGAATAATGGTTTTTTTGTATTTGAATGGGGGTTAAGTGTTATCAAAACTTTAATTTAGTTAATGTTTGGTAAATATTGAATTATTGAAGAATGGTTAGTTATGATATTTGAAGGTTGATAGATTAGGATGAATGGTGGGGATTTTTCGGTTTGATGACACCAGGTCGTGCGCGTAAGCGCGTGTTATCTCCACTTTCTTGGTTTGCGCCCCCCCTCTCACTGCGATCTGCTTGACAAGTAGAAACAGAGCAGAGACGTCTCATCTCTCGCCTGGACCCATCCTGGATAGATCTTGTCACTTTAGCAGAGCCTCAACATAGGCGAGGGATGTGGGTGGCCTTACTGTTATTGTACAAGGCCAATATGTCAAAGTACCAACACTGGATCCACTTCGAGGACAGCTGAAACAAGCTTTTATGCGCGCGCCGCGGAACGGCAGAAGATAGCAGGCAAACTTCACTCTGGATGTGCCCTTCGTCAGAACATCAATCCATCGAGTCATATATACCATAACCCAGGAATGACTCGAGTATGGCACACATTCGTACAGCATACTCAACGACCACACACACACACACACACACACACACAAATGAAAATGCTGGCCCACTGATGGCTCCAAATTCATCCTGTTCCCTACTTGTATGTCTCATAACAATAAAAATGCTTTCAAATGAGCTGATGTAGGTAACAGCTCTTAGCTTGCCAATAAAGTTAGGAATCCTTAACCTGTAAATAGCTTGTCAACAAAGCTAGGGATCCTTAACCTTGTCAAACCCTGTGTAAAAAAGAAAAAATCTGGAGGAATGTCTGTTGAGAATTATTACAAAAAAAGTTATTTTTAAGATGGTAGGTTTACTCATTTTGTAATAAAGAGTTCGGGATACATAAATACACGTTAAAATAAATGAATCTTTAATATTATATAAAAATCACTATCTTTGGTCTAGAGGTACTTAAAATATACATACATGTTACAATAATAAATTATTAGCATCTTAAAATAATAATATATATATCTATGCTAAAATAATAAATTATAAATAACATTTGTATAATAATAAATTATGATCAACTCCGTGTCTCACACGACACTTATAATGACGCTCTGTGTCCCACAGGACACTTATTCGAGTTGTGACACTCCTCCACCGTGTCACTCGACACCCTTTTCGCCGTGTGATGATGCTCCTTCACAACCGTGTCCCTTGACACCCTTTTCTCTGTGTCACCAGACACTCCAGCTCTGTGTCACACGACACCCTTTTCTCTGCGTCATCCACACCCTTTCTCGACTGTGTCACACTTGACACCCTTGTCTCTGCGACACACTCACTATCGACGTAGCGTCTTTCGAGAGGCCAGTCACATGATACTATTCAATGTACACTACAACCAGGCCATCTTCAGTGTCACACGACACCCTTTTCTTCTCAGTGTTCCACTACGCTCCTGTAGCATATCTCAATGTTCCACTCCATCATACTTCCCTAAGTGTCACACTACGGTCCTAGCCCAGTTCAGTGTAACACTCCAACCTTTTCTTCATGTAATGTCCCACTAAAACAGCATCAGATGACTCCGGCCCACAGTTGAACAACGTAAGCGGTGAGTCCGCAGACATCACCGGTAGTCCTGTAAATACTCTCCAAGGCCGGTAGAAGTACACCGTAAGATGGTCTGGTGAGTACTATCTACTGCCTTCAAGACCAATTGACACACCACAAGGTGGTCCGATGAATTACTAGCAGAACACCAAGCTGCAAGATCACTGAGTGCGGCTGTCAAGTAACCGAGGCCATCAGACTCAGTGAGCTGCGGTGAGCGGCTCTTCTAAAATCAGTAGAAGCCAGTAGAATACCAAAAGATGGGCAGGAGAATACTCTCTACTGCCAGTAGATCTATACTGAAAGGTGTTCTGGTAATTACTGCTTAGCTGCATACCGAGAGGTGTTCAGGTACTTACTGCTGCTAAGGCCGGCTCAGCAGTCCCCACATTGGGTTTGATGACGTACCCAGTGGTACTGCCGGCTGGCAGGTGAACCATTTAACCACTAATTTGGTAGGGGCCGCAACACCCCCACCACAAAAGGACCGACACACAAAGATTAATGTAATATTTATCTCGAACTGTCATCCCGGATATGATCATAGAAATTTTCAATGATCACTATCCTCCCAGACAGGCCCCCATATATTACAAAAAATGTTATTTTTAAGATGGTAGGTTTACTCATTTTGTAATATATGAGTGGCCTGTCCGGGAGGATAGTGATCATTGAGAATGATTTCTATGATCATATCCGGGATGACAGTTCGAGATACATATTACATTAATCTTTGTGTGTCGGTCCTTTTGTGGTGCGGGTGCTTACTGCTGCTAAGGCCGGCTCAGCAGTCCCCACATTGGGTTTGATGACGTACCCAGTGGTACTGCCGGCCGGCAGGTGAACCATTTAACCACTAGTTTGGTAGGGGCTGCAACAAGTATACCTGGTAAAGTGTAGAGATAACATTGAAAGAATTAAGAACAAGACGGAGAGTAGTTAGTGTTTACTGTGAAACATATAGGTGAACAGTATTTAGTCAAGGGTAAAGAGGTTTTTGTGGCATTCATGGATATGGAAAAGGAGTATGATTGGGTGGATAGGGGGCTATGTGGCAGATGTCGCAAATGTATGGAATACGAAATAGGTTACTAAAAGCAGTGAAGAGTTTTTACGAGAATAGTGAGGCTCTGGTTAGAGTATGTAGGAGAGAGGGAGATTATTTTCCAGTAAAAGTAGGCCTTACATAAGGATGTGTGATGTCACCATGGTTGTTTAATAAATTTATAGATCGGGTTGTAAGAGAAGAGAATGCACGTGTTGGCAAAAGGTGTGGGGTTAAAAGATAAACAATCTAACACAACGAGGGAGTTGTCACAGTTGCTCTTTGCTGATAACACTGTGCTTTTGGGAGAGTCTGAAGAGACGTTGCAGAGGTTGGTGGATGAATTTGGTAGGAATGTAAAAGTAAGAAATTAATAGTGAATATATCAAAAACGTAAGGTGATAACAAAAAAATAGATAACGAAAGCCTCTATATCAGATTGGAGGGTGAGAGTATGGAGGAGGTGAATGTATTCAGATATTTAGGAGTGGACATGTCGGCGGATGGGTCTATGAAAGAAGAGGTGAATCACAGAACTGTCATGGGTAAAAAGGTGACTGGTGCACTTAGGAGTCTGTGGAGACATAGAACTTTGCGCATAGAAGCAAAGAGGAAAATGTATGAAAGCATTGTTATACCAATGCTCTTATATGGGTGTGAAGCATGGGTGGTGAATCTTTATATATTATATATATATTATATTATATATAATATATTATTTATATATATATATATATATATTTTATATACATATATATAATGTGTGTGTGTGTGTGTGTGTGTGTGTGGTGTGTAGTGCCGAATAGGGGAGAATTTGCGATCTTGGCTTAAATAGCAACGTTCTTCTTGCCATATAGGACAAGTGGAAATTTGTGTATGCAATAATTTCGCCAAAATCATTCTGAACCTAACGAAAAAAAATGTTTCACTGTGTTTGTTTAGTATTAAATTACTGTGAAAAAATCTAAAATATATTTAGTTGGGTTACACTAAAATAAATTGATCTTGTTATAACAAGGTTAGGTAAGTTTTCTAAGTTCCTTTTGGTGCAAAATTAAAATTTTTTACATTAATATCAATGAAAAAATATATCTTTAAACGTATAAGAGAAAATTTTAGAAAGGACTTAATTTTAAATGAGTTCTTGCTAATTGACCAGTTTTACATATTCGGCACGACATATATATATATATATATATATATATATATATATATATATATATTATATATATATATATATATATATATATATTATATATATATATATGTCGTGCCGAATAGGCAGAACTTGCGATCTTGGCTTAAAAAAGCAAACGTCATCTTGCCATACAGGACAAGCGAAAATTTGTGTATGCAATAATTTCGCCAAAATCATTCTGAACCTAACGAAAAAAATATATTTCACTGTGTTTGTTTAGTATTAAATTATTGTAAACAAATCTAAAATATATATAGTTGGGTTAGGCTAAAATAATTATTATTGTTATAATAAGGGTAGGTAAGTTTTCAAAGATTCTTTTGGTTTCAAAATTAAAATTTTTTACATTAACATTAATGAAAAAAATACATCTTTAAAGGTATAAGAGAAAGTTTCAGAAAGGACTTAATTTTAAATGAGTTCTTGCTAATTGACCAGGGTTTTTCATATTCGGCACGACATTATATATATATATATATATATATATATATATAATATATATATATATATATATTATATATATATATATATATATATGTCCAGTTCTGATGCTATATTTATGTTGTTTTAATCTAAGTTCGAGACTTTTACCAGTTTGACCGTAATAAACTTTATCGCAAAATTTTACAAGGAATTTTATAGACACATCCGTCAACATTTTGGGGGGAATTCTTTATCAAAAGTTTTTTTTACTGTATCAAGATTTTTAAATACAACTTTAATATTAAAAGTCTTAAGAAGAGAAGGCATATCAAGCAAGTTTTCATGGTAAGGGGGAACCAATATATTTTTAGTTGAAGAAGGTTGGTTGTCCCTTTTTGGGTTGTAAAAAGTATTTCTAGCAATTTTAAATGATTTGTCAATTACATTTCTCGGGTATTTCAGATCAATGGCTATTTCATAAATTTTGGATATTTCTTCATCCATGAACTCTGGAGAGCATTGCGTATTTGTAGTCCAGAGTTCATAGATGAAGAAATATCCAAAATTTATGAAATAGCCAATGATCTGAAATACCAGAGAAATGTAATTGATGAATCATTTAAAATTGCTAGAAATACTTTTTACAACCCAAAAAGGGACTACCAACCTTCTTCAACTAAAAATATATTGGTTCTCCCTTACCATGAAAACTTTCTTGATATGCCTTCTCTTCTTAAGACTTTTAATATTAAAGTTGTATTTAAAGATCTTGATACAGTAAAAAACTTTTGATAAAGAATTCCCCCCAAAATGCTGACGGATGTGTCTATGAGATTCCTTGTAAAATTTGCGATAAAGTTTATTTCGGTCAAACTGGTAAAAGTCTCTAACTTAGATTAAAACAACATAAATATAGCATTAGAACTGGACAAGATTCCAATGCTCTATTTATTCACGTGAGAGATTTTAACCATCCAATTGATTTTCAAAAAGTCGAGAAAGTTGTATCAAGCATGTCCATGGTTGACAGAAATATAATTGAATATTGTTTCATAAAAAGCAGTTTTGAAAATAATATGAATATTTCCTTAGGTTTATATAAATTAGATTCATTTATAATTAAGAAAATTTGGTTAGAGTTTAATAATACATTGGACAAATAATAAACCTTATTTCTTGGGTAGAATAATTTGTTAGTGGGATGTGATGAATGGTTTGAAAAACCGACATGTTGAAGATTGAGACACTTATGCAGCATATGGGAATCTTTATTCAGGAAACGTTTCGCCACACAGTGGCTTCATCAGTCCAATACAAAGAGAAAGGCGTAAGGAGAGGAGGAGAATGAGGTAATCAGTCCCTCAACCTGTAGCCGATGTGTTCAGTCCATCAATCTTGTAGAATGTACAGCATAGGGCCGTAGACGTGGCTTATATACTGTAGTGAGGTGACGTGAAGCAGGTGGAGGCGGGGTCATAGTGGTACCATCCACTAGTCGAAGTAGGTCTTCGTCCAAAGGTTGAACAAGTGTTGAAGAAGCATCATGGGATCTTGTTACAAAGAATTCTTCAACACTTGTTCAACCTTTGGACGAAGACCTATTTCGACTAGTGGATGGTACCACTATGATCCCGCCTCCACCTGCTTCACGTCACCTCACTACAGTATATAAGCCACGTCTACGGCCCTATGCTGTACATTCTACAAGATTGATGGACTGAACACATCGGCTCCAGGTTGAGGGACTGATTACCTCATTCTCCCCCTCTCCTTACGCCTTCCTCTTTGTATTGGACTGATGAAGCCACTGTGTGGCGAAACGTTTCCTGAATAAAGATTCCCATATGCTGCATAAGTGTCTCAATCTTCAACATGTCGGTTTTTCAAACCATTCATCACAACTGTCAGACACTGCAGCATCATGGGATCTTGTTACAAAGAATTCTTCAACACTTGTTCAACCTTTGGACGAAGACCTACTTCGACTAGTGGATGGTACCACTATGACCCCGCCTCCACCTGCTTCACGTCACCTCACTACAGTATATAAGCCACGTCTACGGCCCTATGCTGTAGAGTACATTCACATTCACGTCGTACAGTCATCAGCTCTCACGATGCATTACTCTAACAGAGTAAAGATCAAACCAGCGAGTGGCACAACCAATGAGTCGTCCAAACTAGCACTTGCAGCTGTCGTTAGTGGCAGGCTGCAAGTTAAATGTAATGCGATTTTATCGCTCAAAGAGGCCTTTGTTGTCGTCTGTACAGACGACACAGAGGCTGAGAAACTACTTACCACCACTGCTACTACCACTCTACGAGACCAGGGATTTCTTGTCTTGACTTCCCCAGCACTGAGGGCCAGGAGAACTGTGTTCCTCAAGCGACTCGACAACCTTATCACTGTACAGGCCACTGAAGAAATCAAGTCATCTATCGAAGCAAAGAACCCTTGGGCCAAGGTGGACTTCATTACTAAAATACCCAATGCTTCATCCATGCTGAAGGTCACCTTCAGTGACGTCAACATGGCAGCCAGAGCTCTCGCTGAGGCCTGGCTATTCACTACTTCCACATCAACCCAGCCTTCATCGAAGCAGAGAAATTCCAACATATCTCACAGTGCTATAATTGTTTACTCATACTTACACCCACAAATGATTGTCCTACCAAGGACAAGAAGTTCTTGCTCCACCTGTGGCCGTGAGGGTCATGACTTCAAGAATTGCACTACTGCTTCACCACCTAAATGCTTGGGAAATGCAAGAATGACCACCATACTCTTGCTGCCAGGTGCCCTACCCGAAGAGACATACTCAAGAAACAACAACAACAAAAAAAACCCAACCCACAAGCAACCACATATTCTGCTATCGCCAAGCTTCAAGCAGACACTACCAAGATACTACATGCCACGCAAGCTGCTCCCACCACTTCCCTGCCAGCACCTACTGCCGACTCCACCAAGATTATTTGTTGCTTTATGTATGCTCATGTACAGAATGCAGCTGAGCCTGGTTCCCTTCACAAAACCACCATCAATGTACTTTTCAAACTAAATAATATGCCTGGCCTCATCATTCCATGCATCACCTCCTTTCCACTGAGGATCCTAAAATCTTACTGCAAAATATTACCAGCACACCGCTGCTCCACCGCTGTCACAACTTTCCACTAGACACAGAGATGGACAATCAGAGACCTTCTGAGACGTCGGCAAAACCCACAATGAGAGTCCACTACCGCTTTCATCCCATGCTAGAAAAACAATGGACCAGTAGGAAATCCTCGCCTTCACCAGTTCAGCCACCAGCAAGAAAGAAAGCAAAAACACAAGGACACTGCGGATGCTCCTCACGGTGCCACTGTCACTGACACTGTCTGCACCACAACGGGTGCGATTCTGAAAGGGTGTTACTTCTACACAACAAGGAGTATAAGAACACATGCTGTCTTAGAAATCCATCATCACTCCAGGACGGAACAGTCAAGTATACTACGACCAAACTGTACATGACACCACTGAAGACTAGACCAGACTACTCACTGCCAACCACCCAACACCTTGTGGAAGTCAAGTACACCTCAAAGAGGAAATTTTCAGGTTGCTTCAGAATAGGGGGACCTGAAGACGGTACCCTCGTCTGAGCACGACTATCCATGGGGGACCATTACCCCGCACTTTGCTGTACGCTAAAGTGGGGGGTGGCTCCAATCAACCCTGTAATGCTGCCTCTGCCCGACTGCGCTTCTTTTTGGGGGAAGTAAAGCGCAAGATAGAAGATGACATCCTCCAACTGGAGGGCCAAGAAGAAGAAAGATGATTATCGTCACCCCCCACCCGGGGGCCACTGCCGGGTCACCATCTGGAAAGACCTGGGCCAGAAGGACCTGCGAATCAACATGAATGAAAATGAACACCAACACACGACACTCCACAACGGGAGAGCACAGCGCTAGCACGATCGACACCATGCATTGCCCTTCTAGGGCATGGTTGGTGCCAGAGCCCGAGTTTGTACCTTACAAGATGAGGGGGGTACTTGTGCCTCCTCCCATGGGAGACTTAGGTCTCAGACACTCCCTAGACAGGGAGCCAGTGCTGGGCCACCACTTGGAAGGGCCCGGGCCGGGAAAATACCGGCGAATCTTTAACAACAACCTATGCTGTACATTCTACAAGATTGATGGACTGAACACATCGGCTCCAGGTTGAGGGACTGATTACCTCATTCTCCTCCTCTCCTTACGCCTTCCTCTTTGTATTGGACTGATGAAGCCACTGTGTGGCGAAACGTTTCCTGAATAAAGATTCCCATATGCTGCATAAGTGTCTCAATCTTCAACTTGTTAGTGGGATGTCGTGAGGACCTGTTTAGTCGGACCAGCGGACCTACTGCAGTGTTCCTCTTTTCTTATGAGTCCGGTATTGTCGCGCGTCAGGTGTTTCTTTGTTGTGGGAGTTGACTGTGAGGTGTGGTCTAAACCCTTTTAATTGCCTTCCTTTGATGTATTACTTTCATAGTTCCTTGACAATGTGAGTAGTCACGAAAGCACTTGGAATTTCACTACTCTTTCACAGTGGTTTTGCATATATATATATATATATATATATTATATATATATATATATATATATATTATATTATAATATATTGGACTCAGATGGAATCCTAACAAATGACTGTAAACGAATAAACATTAAGACGAAATCAATGCATAAACAGAGGTCCCGAGATTAACAGGTCCAACCTTCTGTTTATTCATTTACATTAATCTGAGTTCGTTGATTATATAGCCTTGAAGTAGCTAATGATTGATTTACTACTCATTTTCTGAAGAGGAGAGTCCGTCGGGTTGCAGTCGGTGGCTCTGATAGAATACATGTACAGAAGTACTGTTTCCGAATTTTCCAAATTAGAAATCTAGTAGCTCAGGCTGTAGAGCGGTGAACCTGTTAACCTTGCACATGTATGTTCCCTGTCTAGACTTGCCATCCATCAAACCTCAGGTTAACTGTGAAGGCTTACTCAGCCCTGTAACAACTTCAGACAGTATTACCAAGAGGAAATGGTTTTGTGATACCGACAAGATGTGGAAAAAGTCACTTATGTACAGTTCAGGACATTTATTAAAGGAAACGTTTCGCCACGAGTGGCTTCTTCAGTCCTAATACAGAGAAAATTAAGAAAACGCGTATATATAGTGGCAGGAGTCAGGTGAAGTGACGCGTGGGTAGAGGTGATAGTAGTATTAGAAGTGGAACTAAGGAGGTGAGGTTAGAGAGGGACTGCTGACATCATGTAACAGCAGTTCCCAGGATGGGTAATATCCTCTTGATTAGTAATTTTGAAATACTGTAACTACCGGATTTTTGCTCTTCAACTACTATTAGGAACCTGATACAAAAACCCAAGCATGATTCTGGCACAAGTGCAGGAATTTACACTATACCATGTGGGGGGTGTGACAAAGTATATGTAGGGGAAACAGCCAGATCTCTGGACATTAGGATCGCAGAACACAAAAATGCTTGCAGAAATGATGACCGCAAAAACGCATGTGTTCAACATAGGGACGATGTTGGACACCTCATGAAATTCAGTGAAGCTAAATTAGTGATTAAGGAAAACGACTTACGGAGAAAATGCATTGAACGCACTAATCACTGTCAGAAACACTAAAAGAAAAAAACGGTAGTTAAGTATTTCAAATTACTAATCAGAGATATTACCCATCTTGGGAGTCCTCTTAACCTCACCTCCTTATTTCCACTTTACTACTATCCCACCTCTACCCACATGTATTCCCTGCTCCTCCCACTTATACATGGTTTCTTAGTTTTCTCTGTTTAGGAAGACCCAGAGTCTGTTTACTCCGTGCTTATTTAAAAAGAGTAAAGATAAACCAGCGAGTGGCAAAAAACCAATGAGTGCCCAAACTAACACTTGCGCTGCCGTTAGTGGCGGGCTAAAGCAATGAATGCGATTTTATCGCTCAGGACCTTTGTTGTCTGTACAGATGACACGGGTGAAAATATTACATACTACCCCCTCTACGGACAGGGATTTCTTGATTTGGGCTTCCCCGCAAGGGCCAGGAAACTGTGTTCCTCAGCGCTCGAAAACTTTTCATGTACAGGCCACTGAAGAAATAAGTCATCTACGAAGCAAAAAACCCTTTGAGCCAAGGTGGACTTCATTACTAAACCCCCCCCAAATGCTTCATCCTGCGAAGGTCCCTTCATGACGTCAACTGGCACCCAGAGCTCTCGCTGAGGGCCTGGTTTTCACTTTTTTAACTCAACCCAGCCTTCTTCGAAGCAGAGAAATTCCAACATATCTCCAGTGCTATAATTGTTACTTATTTACACACCACAAATGTTTGTCCTAAAAAGGAAAAAGAAGTTTCCCCTGGGGCCCTGAGGGTCATGCTTGCAAAATTGCACTACTGCTTCCCGCCTAAATGCTTGAAAATGCAAGAATGCCACCGTACTCTTGCTGCCCGGTCCCTACCCGAAGAACATATCAAGAAAAAAACAACAATAAAAACAACAAAAACCCAACCCCCAAGCAAACCCCCATTTTCTGCTTCGCCAGTTCAAGCAGAAAACCAAATACTAAAAGCCACGCAAGCTGCTCCCCCCACTTCCCTGCAGCACTTACTGCCGACTCATGTACAAAATGCGCTGAGCCCGGTTCTTCAACACCCCCACAATGAAAATTTAACTAAAAAATATGCCCGGGCCCCACATTTCCCCGCATCACCCTTCCACTGGATCTTAAACAAATTGTCGCTAATAGGAGTTTACTATAAAGGTATGAGTTTGTGTAACCGGAATAAATGGGATAAAATACCCACACTGGAAATATAAAAACTATGCAATATAATTGTCCTTTTCTACAAAAGTTTTTACTCAACAGGAGCTTTTTCATGTCACAAAAAAAGATAACCTGGGGTGGAAGGTACGCAAGCATTTATGAGTCAGTTCGAATGCTGGCACGGTGGAGAATGCTGCATCTGATGATATACGAGTGGGATTATAGAGTCTAAAATTCTTGGGTAGTTGAAGGGAGATATGGATAAGTATGTGAGCAGACCTTCTGAAAGTTGTTCTCATCCTATGTTTTATGTGGGATAGCGATGAAGAAGTTTCTTGGCAAGTGTTCATCTAAGTTATAGAAGCCATTGTCTGGTTGAAGTTGTTAGATATGGAGAAAGCGAATGATTCCAAGATTCTCGGTACTGAGTGTTGTCATTCTGAGCGATAAGTCTTTTGGCCACTCCCACCTCAGTGGGATAACGAAGGCTGGTGCATTGAAAGAAGATATATATATAATGTTTTTACACATACATACTAGCAATTTATAGCAAATTAAACATGATAAGGATAGTTAACCCTTTCAGGGTCCAAGGCCAAAATCTGAAGTGGTGCCCCAGTGTCTAAGAATTTTAAAATCTACTGAAAATATTACCAGCATCACAGCTGCTCCACCGCTGTCACAACCTCCACTAGACACAGAGATGGACCAATCAGAGACCACTGAGACGTCCGCAAACCCCACCAATGAGAGTCCACTACCGCTTCCATCCACTGCTAGAGCAACTGACCAGTCGGAAACCTCGCCTTCACCAGTTCAGCCACCAGCCAAGAAAGCAAAAACACAAGAAACTGCGGATGCACCTCACAGTGCCACTGACACTGCTGCACCACAACAAGTCCAATACCTGAAGGGTGTATACTTCTACACAACCACGCAGTATAAGAACTCAATGCTGTCTTCAGAAATCCATCAGCACCTCCAGGACGGAACAGTCAAGTATACCTACGACCAAACTGTTACATACACCACTGCAGACATGACCAGACTACTCACTGCCAACACCCAACACCTTGTGGAAGTCGAGTACACCTCATAGAGGAAATTCAGGATGCTTCAGAATGGGGACCTTGAAGACGGTACCCTCCTCTAGCACGACTGTCCATGACCATTCACCATGAAGATAAGTTTCCCCAGCACTTTGCTGTCCACTAAAGCTGGGGTGTGGCTCCAATCGACCCTGTAACTGCTGCCTCTGCCCGACTGCGCTTCTCTTCGGGGAAGTTCGAAAAGATAGAAGACGACGACACCCCCCAAAACCGAAGGGCCAAGAAAAAGAAGAGATCGTCCCCCCACCCGAGGGGCCTGGGGGTCCCCATCGGGAAAAGACCCCCGGAAGTACGGGAATAAAATGATGAATGAATGAAAATGAACACCAACACACGACATCCAACAGACCGCACACCCCCAGCCATCACACCATCCCTTCCCCTTTCTGACAGGTTGGGCCAGAGCCGGTTTGTAGCTCCAAGATAGGGGGGTATTTGTGCCCCTCCCAGGGGGGTTAGGTCTCAGACACTCCCTGACGGGGAGCCTTTTACGGGCCACCATTGGAAGGGCCCCGGGGCCAGGGAAAAAACCTGCCAATTTTTAACAACATTCTCTGTATTAGATGAAAAAGCACTTTTCCCTTTAAAAAATTCCCGTACTTTTTTTTTGAAACCAAAGGGCGGGCCCCTCCTCAGGAAAGTTAATGAATAAAAAAGAAAAAATTCACAAAGAAAACCATTATTTTTAATGCAAAGAAAAAATTTGAAATATAAGGTTACCACTTGAAAGAAAAAGAAAGTGAAAGGGAAAAAAAATACTTTTGAATTCAATGCTGGGGTGTCGGTTTAAAAGGTTGAACAGTCTTGTAGAAATTTTTACCTTTGCTGAGGGGGGGGGTCACAGGTTTTAGTGAAAACCCAATGACATTCTTCACGGTCTATAGCCTTGATTCAGTCCCCGATGACAAATGCAGGTTCTTTCCCAAAAGCGAAGATGGGGGGAGTGTCCTGTGCTTTTAATGGTAGTAGATAATGAAGTGACGCCCCAAAGGGCCTTTTTTCAGTCCTTTTCCCTTAGCACTTCTCTTTGGTTGGCAGGTACCCGAACTGTCTTTCCCAAAGTGGAAAAGAAAGGTTCCCCATGTTAAGAAAAAATTTCCATAAAAAGTGTAAGATATTTAAAAAAAAAAGGTGGTGACTATCTAAAAGTCTCATGTGGAGTTTTTAAAACTGAAAGGACTAATTTTTATTATGGTCAAAAGTGAACTTTAAACCAATTACCCACTAGAATAGGAGAAAGGGCTTTTATTTCAGTGTCGGGAGCTGGTCGAGTGATTACTGTTTCCGGACCCCTAAAACCCGTCCCCTTTTCGGGGGGGGGGGAAAAAAAGGGGAGGGGGGATAGCGGGAGCTGATGACCCTAATTTAAAACAAGCAGCCGGGTCAAACTTTGTTACCTATATTTTTCCCCTTTCCCCTTTTGTTGAATTTTTCCCCTCACAAAACACTAGAAAATTTTTGCCTCTTGGTGCAATTCTCAAAACCACGCGTTGGCTTTAGGAGTGTGGCCATACGATAAAATTTTATATACTTTCCCGGTTTCAAAGTACAACATGCACAAGCAACACTTGCACTATAAATATAGCCAAAAAACCCCGGGGCAGGTTTGGTTTTCCACTATCAATGCATACTGTGTGTGTGTGAAGTTTAGGAAAAATGGGAAAATTAGAGAAAAATATATACTTTGGGTCGCCTGAAGTTTTCACCAAATGAACGATAAAGTAGTCCCCTTTTGAGGTCGTAAATCAATTAATTAACTTGGAATGATTTTCGAAATGTCTTTATCTACCTCGCTTCCCCACAATTAAACCTTGTGAGACTTTCCCTGTTATCTTAATCTTTGTTTTTTGCAAACATAAATCGCCTGACTCACTTTCAAAGCTTTTCATTACTCTCAGTAGGCACCGGAGCAGTCGGACCTGATACCTACATGTTCACCTGCTCAAAAAACTAAAACCTCTTGGACCTGCCTTTCTTTTACACCTTTTTTAAACCCGGTGTGGTTCAAGGGGATTTTTTACCCTTTCAGTGGGAAAAATGTAATTGTTTTCCCAAAGTCTCGGGAAACGGCCCAAGGGAGACTTTCCATTCCATAAAACTCAAAAATAACCGTGTTTTTAAATTGATGAAACATTTTTTAATTAAGTCTTGTTTGGGATTTAAGGGGGTGAAATTGGGCTGTCCAGCACATTTCGATTCCGAAAATGTTGTCTACTTCGACCCCTACTCCAGGGCGTAATACATTTGCGTGTGTTGTAGACAAAAAATTGGTATTACTGTCTTTACGACCACTAAAACTTATGACCCTTTAGTCGTTGGTCTTCGAGGCAAACTTTTGTTTTTTTCCTTTAAAAATTTTCTTCAAAAACCACTTTCGAGTGGTTTAAAAAATAGTCTTAGATAATAAATAACGTGCCTAGTCCTTTCCATTTGTTTCATCATCCTTATAAAAATGATTTTTGATTGCCCGTCACCCCGATTGCGAGCCATGATCACGCTCCCCCAACCTTTTCATGTTTTTTTTTCAGTTAAAAAAAATCGATAACTTTACAGGATCTTATCCTAACCCCACGTTAGTTTTAGACTTAAAAATTCCCCGCTGCACTTGGTTTTTAAATTTTTAGCCTTCTTTGGAGGCAAGAGATTAACCAGGGGTAAAATTAAAAAAATACCCACGATGCACATTACCTGGATTTTGTTTGCTTTCCTGACCCTTTCCCAACCCATTAAATAGGTCATGGGGAGTGTTAGTAAGTTTAAAAAATACATGTTGGCCTTCGAGTTCGGGAATTATAGCACCTGTAAACCTTGCCCAATTTATGTCCCCCGTGTTGTCCTTTTTCCTTTTCCTTGGGAAAAAGGCTACTTGGTTTTGATCCCCCCCATGCCCAACCGTCACTGGCTTCACACTTTTGCTTTTTTATTGAAAAATTTTTTTTTTGGGGTTTTTTTCTGCCACTGCAGTTTTCGTGGTTCCAAGTCTCAGCGGGAATTGTGTTTTTTTCCAAATACGAAAAACAAGGGGTCGTAAAAAGAAAAAGGCTTTACGCCCCAAACTAGGTTTCACACTTAACTCATTCATGCCCACCCCTTTCTTCGAATCGTTTAGACCGAATTTAAAGAATTCCCGGAACACAAACCCCGAGCATCTTCTGCACCGACCAACTGCAGCTTTCAGTGAAAAGGGAATACAATAAACAAAATCGTGAAGGCAAAATAAAATAAATGAAGTTGCTTAATTTTAATGCTCAGGAAATCTTAATAGTAGCTTAACTTGTAAACTAAGCAAGGTCACGTTAGATTTCACTTCCCGGGCTAGGGGACTTATGTTGAGTTTTCCCGGGAAATGACTTTAGCCCCTGTTCTAAACCCCATGTAAAAGCCCAACAGATGGCCTACGGGGCCCGCCAGTCGGGTCAAATATGCTGGAAATCTCAAGAATTCATGAAAAAAAACCCCTTTAAAAATATTAAAATTTTTTTTCTCATACCACGAATGTTACTTTTTACCCGCTATTGCATGTACTATTCCAAGACTCGGCACTTTGGCAACATCGTTGGTCCGACCCAGATAATAAACATTTTTTCCTCAAAATTTCTAAGTAGCCTCTGCCCTCAATTTTGAGTGGGAAATATCCCACATCTACAGTAGATAAAAATTTAATACCCAAAAGGACAAATTCCCACACGTTTCATAGGTATGAAGGAAAGGACTGAAAATAAAAAGGTATAAATACCACGGGGGGTTTGGTAAAACAATTGCAACGTTAGGTATTTTATTTCGAAACGTTTTGCCTACACATAGGCTTCTTCAGTCGATACAGAAAAGTTGATGAAGAGAAGGAATTGAAAACGATGTAACAGTTTCCCTACCCTAAAGTTTTGAGGTGGTCAGTCCCTAATCTGGAAGAGCTTTTTCCCTGTCTAAAAAATGTGAGTTGAGTGACAGGAAGGTGAGGGGCTGATTACTCGTCTTCAAGTCTTTCTGTTTTATCAACTTTTTTGTACTCACTGAAGAAGCCTACTGTGTAGGCGAAACTTTCGAAAAAAAAAGTACCCAATTTGCAATGTGTCTTTCCTAAAAGGAAAAAGGGCTGTGGATTACCTTTTCAGTTACCCCTTTTTTTTGGTGTAATTTTTTAAAGGGGCCCACAGCTTACTTCGACATCTAAACAACACTTTATCTTATTAACCCCCCTTCCCCGAAATCATTTTTTTAATTGGACTTTTCTTTCGCTATTTTTAACGGAAACTGACTTTGTGCCAGTTTGATTTTTTTTTATCCTCACTAACACAAACCAACTAACCCTAAAGCCCGCAACCACTACCCACCTTCACACATCCCCCACTCATACAACTCCTTGAGTGCTTTAACCCTAAGTTTAGTGCTGCTTTAAAAATTTTTATTGTTAAAAACAAACATCTAATTTGTTTTTTATTTTGCATTTTTTTTAAAGGGTTTAGATAAAAGTATGTTATATCAAAAAAACTAAAGAAAATTTCGAAAAAAATTAAAAAGGTGGGGATGAAATGTATTAAAAAACTATTTTAATAAAATTTTTAATTAATAAAACCTTTTTTTTTTTTGTGAGAAGATTTTTTTGAACTCCATATTTTTTTTAACTTTAACCCAAAATTATCCTGAGAAAAAATTTTTCCCCCTTATCCAAAACATAAATTTTTTAAGTATATTTGTACGATTATATTTTTAAATTTTTCACCTATACAGGATATCATCCTTTGCAGTAGTGGTGTGAAGCCAATGAGAAGAGGCACTCTCTGTTTAGTGAACTGAAATCCAAGTCTCAACTTATTCTCGGTAGTAAAACTGACATATTTGTATTTATGGAGCCTAACAACGAGGCGTACAGTGCATTACGAGAAGGTCACCAGTGCTAAAATTTTGAGGTCGATCAGAATAAGCAGAAGCATTCTGTAATTATCGCTTAGATTCCAATATTCACTTACGTAAATTAAACTTATTAGCTAGTACCTCTACACGAGATACATCATTTATCAAAGTTAAATCCACATGATTTATCAGGAAAAAGTTCCACTCTTTTTCCAAATAAACAAACGTGCACCTTCAGTTTCACTCCGCCGTAGTTTAAGGGCCTTTGTTTTTAATTTTTTAGAGTGAAGAAGCGGAGGTCTTTTCAAAAATACTGCCTGGAATCTCAGGAATCCTGCATGAATCTTGTCCTAATTACTGCACATAAACGTATCAAAATTAAAAACAATCAGATGGGGCCTTCTCTAGTTATGAATGAAATAAAAATAAAAGTTCTTGGGAAGAAGGCCGCTACTAATATAACTCCGTCGAAGATACATAACAAGTTTAGTCAAATAGCAGAAGATAGTTTTATGTTAAACTGGGGAAAAATCACTAAAAATGATTTCTCGGCATACCAGGATATAGTTGAAAAAGTGTTAGAGGTTTGTCTTAGGACTTGCAGGAATGTGTTCAACCAGTTTCTGATGACACATATCAGCATAAAATATTATTCATTGGATGTATATTTGGGAGGTATATCTATGTGGTAGAGCGGGTATCAGGCGAGTTCCCCAGTGATAGGTGATGCATTGCTCACTCACAACGTAACCCAATCTACGTGGTAGAGCAGGTATCGGGCGAGTTTCCCCGTGAAAGGTGATGCATTGCTCACTCACAACGTAACCCAATCTATGTGGTAGAGCGGGTATCAGGCGAGTTCTCCCGTGAAAGGTGATGCATTGCTCACTCACAACGTAACCCAATCTATGTGGTAGAGCGGTTATCAGGCGAGTTCCCCCGTGAAAGGTGATGCATTGCTCACTCACAACGTAACCCAATCTATGTGGTAGAGCGGGTATCAGGCGAGTTCCCCTGTGAAAGGTGATGATGCATTGCTCACTCACAACGTAACCCAATCTATGTGGTAGAGCGGGTATCAGGCGAGTTCCCCCGTGAAAGGTGATGCATTGCTCACTCACAACGTAACCCAAATACTGGGTATATGTATGTGGCTCAAGCCAAGGATTTTGCACCTGAGCTATTACTAGTAAAATATATGCCATGGGCTATGTGGACGTAGGATTCTGATGGCCTTACATTTGCTTGGAGGCGGAGGACTTAGGATTGGACGTCATGTTTGACACAAATAACAGGCTGGTGATCTGTCATTCAAAGGAATGACCGACGTTCAGTTTTGTTTACAGTGTTACCGGAAACATGCATATTCTTGCCTACTGAAATATCTTTCATCGAGGGGCAACACAATGCCTATCTGGGTGATGCTTTGAGTCGGAACTTTCATAGTCTTAAGCAGGTATTTTACTTTATTCTTTCATTTCGAGAAAAGGAATACCGATGAATAAGGACTAAACACTAGAAAGAAAGCAAGGAAAAAGAAGCATATTGCCAAAAAAGTGGTTGCTCCTAAAATTATTCGTATAAAAGGACACCTGGTAGCGACAATATTCTTTTTCCTTCTGCTCAGAAATGAGAACGGATATTAGAACAACCTGTCCTTGGATTACAGTATTAATTATTGCAAGTATTTACATTCGTTGTTGTAAGTATTTACATTCGTTGTTGTAAGTATTAACACTCGTAGGATTCCAAACTAAGAATGAATAATAATGCAATATTCTAGGTTTGTCACCATGAATTTAAACGTTATATAGTTCATAATTATGTTTATGATTTATCTACAAAAGCAAGTTAGAATAGGCTTAGTTGGTTAGATAATCGTTACCTTGTTATAAGATTTTTGGAACGTAATGCGAATGGAGCATCAAAGAATATTTAGAAAATGCACGATACTTGTATCTGAATGCAAGCTATAAATGTTGTTTTTTTTTTACATGTCAAGTCGCATGTGTATATATAATTATCAACCCTTAGATCTTGAAAATGCTATTTGTAAGTAAATAATTAATTTTAAGTCTGAGGCTGTTAGAATGTAGAGGTATTATCCGACGCTATAGATGATGGGGGATAAAGCATTCCTCCTCAGGTCACCAACAAGAAAGCACTAGGCGAAGATACTTATCAACACGTATTATGATAACCTCCTGTGGTAGTAGCCACCGACCACACGAAGTCAGTGAGACTGTTCTGTGGTGCTGGTTTTGAACTTTGAATATTCTGGCTTATGGCGAACTCTCTGTTACTGGAATTTACCATAATACATAATTTATAGCGTTAAAGTTTTCTTTGTGTTCGATATTGCTTTTCCCTGTCTGAATTGAGTAACCTGGCGACATCATTACCTAGTTGTTGACAGCAAAGCACAACCCAGTACTGCAAGACTGCTGCTTAAAGGTACTGAGTTTATGAAGTGCAAGGAAGCATTATGTACCTCTTATCCATGAGTATGACAAACTCCTGATGTTCATAAGTAGGTCCTACCTCCCTCTCCCTCTCAGTCCTTCCTTTCCTTCCTCCTTGTTTTTCCCTCTCTGTCTTTCCCTCCCTGTCTTTCCCTTGCTCCCTGTCTTTTTTTTTTTTACACGGTTTGACAAGGTTAGGTTAAGGATCCCTAGCTTTATTGACAAGCTATTTACAGGTTAAGGATTCCTAACTTTATTGACAAGCTAAGAGATGTTACCTACATCAGCTCATTTGAAAGCATTTTTATCGTCATGAGACATACAACTATGGAACAGGATGAAGTTGGAGCCATCTGTGGGCCAGCATTTTCATCTGATCAACTGACTCTCTCTCTCTCTCTCTCTCTCTCTCTCTCTCTCTCTCTCACCCTCTATTAAATCTATTTCAATCTTGATAGATATTCATTTACCTATCTCCATCTTTCTCTCTCTTTCTCTATCCCACCATCTTTGCCTCTGCAAGCGAAATAATAAGACTTTGAGTGCAAGAACCACTTTAGCATTCTTTTCTCCCTTCTGAACAAAACTTATTACAAGAATATTGTTGCACAGAGGCTCCCTTGGTCTGCCGGCCTCCCAGACATACAGAACGTGTCTCTTATATTATGTAAATTGGTATTATTATTTTGTTCATGTTGCAGAGGTGGGGGAGGGAAAGAGAAGGAAAAAAGATGAACAATAAGTAAGGAAGAAGCCAGGAGAGGATCTCGTGATGAATATGTTTATGTATTGTTCTTGAAGAATCAGACTAATTGAGAACAGTGAATCTTTCCTCCACGTCTACTTGAGCTGCGTGAACCACAGGAATTAAGGCTTGGCTATATACAATACAATCTAGAATTTCCAGCAGATTAAATAAGGAATTACTCGGGAATGAGTTAGATATTTTAATTTACCTGTTCTCTCCAAATTTTTTGTGTAGGATAACTTGAAAATTTTGTCCTACGTCTATTTATCTATTTTCAACTCGTATTGTTGGTTCCTGGCCTCTTCAGCATTGTCATATTTTGACTTAAATATATGTATATAGTTTAATTCCACCTAGGTAGTAGGTTGGTAGACAGCAACCGCCCAGGGAGGTACTACCGTCCTGCCAAGTGAGTGTAAAACGAAAGCCTGTAATTGTTTTACATGATGGTAGGATTGCTGGTGTCCTTTTTTCTGTCTCATGAACATGCAAGTTTTCAGGTACGTCTTGCTACTTCTACTTACACTTAGGTCCCACTACACATACATGTACAAGCACATATATACACACCCCTCTGGGTTTTCTTCTATTTTCTTTCTAGTTCTTATTCTTGTTTATTTCCTCTTATCTCCATGGGGAAGTGGAACAGAATTCTTCCTCCGTAAGCCATGCGTGTTGTAAGAGGCGACTAAAATGCCGGGAGCAAGGGGCTAGTAACCTCTTCTCCTGTATATATTACTAAATGTAAAAGGAGAAACTTTCGTTTTTCCTTTTGGGCCACCCCGCCTCGGTGGGATACGGCCGGTGTGTTGAAAGAAAGAAAGTTTAATTCCGCCACTTTTTCTTTCAGGTCGATCTGTTTCACCCACACCGAGGCAACATATAACAATAATGATACTGCGACTCATCCGTGTTTTTAGCTACCATCAAGTTAGGTTACGTAAGGTTTGTCAGGAAACAGAACGTGCTTCTTGGCGAGGGTCTTAGTCACATGAAGACCTGCAACTAGAGCTTTCGCTCTTCTATCATCAATATCCTTTCACTCTGTCCTCACCTACCATGAAAACTTTTCTGTGTATCTTGTACATCATAACCATGTCTATCCTTGCTTTTCCATCCTCTTACGTAGACAGGTAAAGGTCCTTCACGCCTCTCTTCAGGGTTCCGAGTACAGTTCTCACAATTTGTTTACTCTACTGGTTGTAGAGTTTTGTATTTTCTTTAGCTTCTGGGCATGGTTTATTAGGTATGGCTTCACGATAGCGTTGTATACTATTGGAGAGGGCAGACTAATGTCAAGTATAGTGTCCCGAAGGATTCTATATTGACATACCTGTTGGAGCTCCTGATATTTTTTAGTCACACAAATGCTGCTAAATTAACTTGTTTTCTGTAAACCTAAGGTGTTACTTTTAATGAAACAAACATTCATAGTTCCTTTTTCTTTTGCTCAAAAAATATATCTTGACATCCAGACTGTTCAGCGTTTGGGCTTCTCTCCTTCCCTGATTTGCCTGACCTTCTAATTGTTATGAAATCCAGTTATCACATTTAGCCACTCCTGCAAATTAGTAGTCTCCCTGAAATCTGTTTTTCCTCTCATTCTTACTTCTGTCAAAAGGTTTGAATTATTGGTACAAATGATCCTGGTAATACTTTACCTACGTTTATCCTGACACATCCTCCCGTACCGTCGCCATGGCTCATAAGTTAGTTTTTGTCTAATGGAAGACAATTCCTTTAATCCTTGCCTATCCCTTCTGGTTTGATGGTATACTGAGTCAAATGATTTCGTGAAATAAAAAATGTTTTATCTCTGAATGAGTCATAAAATTTTATCTCTCGTGATTATCGTCATTATCATTTGGAATTCTCTGGAGAGAGTTTATGTTAATAATAGTGGTCTGATTCTGATTGCCTCTTCCCAGGCCCCTCCAATTTATATAGCGGGACACTAACTCACCTATATATACTGGTCTGTATGTCTTAGATCCTGGCACTTACTCTCAATCCTTCGTACCATTCTGGGTCCTATCTTACTTAACTATTATATCATGAATAGTAACTAAATTCACCAATTTTTTCTCGAGATAATTATATTTGCTGACTGCTCTCAGCATGAAGACATACTTCTTGATATCCTTGGGTCTTGGCATCACCGTGCAGCTGTGCCCTTGAGTATGTGTTTCCCACCTCTCAAGTAACCCTTTTCTGTCTACACTATTAATTTTTCAGAGTGTTTTGTATATCAAATCTTCATTGGCTCTTAAAATGCTATTTTTTAGATGTAGGCTCCATGCTGGTGCTTCATTTTCCAAGATGGGGCTGATGTATGTTGAATAAAGGCAAATGAATTGAGATTCCCGACGGCTACTCCCAGATATACCAGACGAGAATTGGCTACGAAGGTTGATGTGAGCCCTTGGATAGATTATACGATGTACTAAACTCACCCCTAAGTCTCTCTTTGATTAAGGACTGCAGCCTATGTTCCCCGAGATTGTACTTTGATCTTGCCCCTTTCTCAATCATCACACCATTACATTTTATGGTACTGAACTTAGGCAGCGAATTATCCAATGCATTTTCAGTACTAATAATAAAAGGTCATGAAAAAGTTTCAATTGTACATTTCCAAAATTTTAAAAGCAATCTAGTTTTAGTAAGGAAAAATAAGTTCCTGGATAACGTTAGAAATGACTGAAACATTTGGAAATTCAATATTTTACACTGTGGCTATTTGTTGAGCGTATGTGTATATAGGAGAAATTATTTATAAACATTAACTCTCAGTATACAGGAGGATTCACACCTGCACATTATGTATCAAAATTCACAGAACTTCAGCCACTGGATCTGGCTGAGTGGCTACAGTACGGAGTATTTTGATACAGAGTTAGTAGGTTCTAATCCAGCTGTCGACTGATATATATATATATATATATATATATATATAAAATATATATATATATATATATATATATATATATATATATATATATATATATATGCAGGGAATTCGCAAGAGCAGGCGAAATATACACAAACACTGATCTCTGGCCGAAGGAGACTCGAACCTACGAACCTTAGAACAAGGCACGCAGTGCTATACCAAACTCACCACACTGGACCAATACCTTGGCGTCCCAGCTTGCGCTAGACTTTGATCCAAGGCAGCCAGCTTTCAGGGAGAAGGCTTACAGCTTTTCATCTCATCCCTGCATGCATCAGCCTTACTAGAGATTTTAACAATGCATATATATATAATAAAATATATAATATATATATAATTTATATATATATATATATATATAATATATATATATATATATATATATATATATATATATATATATATATATATAATATGTGTGTGTCTTGACGAATAAGTAAAACTTCAGATTTTGGCTTAAATAGTAAGCACTTCTTGCCGAATAAGGTAAGCGAATATTTGCGTCTGCAATAATTTCGCAAAAATCATTCAGAATCTAACGAAAAAAAATATATTTCACTGTGTTTGTTTTTTATTAAATTACAGGAAACTTATATAAAATATATTTAGTTGGATTAGGCTAAATTAAATTGCGTTGTTATAATAAGGTTAGAAATTTCCTACGGTACTTTTTGTACAAAATCATTACTTTTTAAATTAACATAAATTAAAAAATATATCTTTAAATATTCAAAAGAAAATAAAAAAAAAGAACTTAATTTTTAATGAGTTCTTGCTAATTGACCAGTTTTACCTATTAGCAATACACACACACACACACACATACATAGTGGCGAGGTGTCAGAGTGGGCACCTGTGACCAGCGGGGTCCCGCAGCGGTCGGTCCTAAGATAAGTACTGTTTCTGGTATTTGTGAACGACATGACGGAAGGAATAGACTCCGAAGTGTCCCTGTTTGCAGATGACGTGAAGTTGATGAGAAGAATTCATTCGATCGAAGACCAGGTAGAACTACAATGGGTCTGGACAGGCTGCAGACCTGGTCCAGCAATTGGCTCCTGGACTTCAACCCCACCAAGTGCAAAGTCATGAAGATTGGGTAAGGGCAAAGAAGACCGCAGACGGAGTACAGTCTAGGAAGACAGAGACTACAAAACTCACTCAAGGAAAAGGATCTTGGGGTGAGTATAACACCAGGCACATCTGAAGCGCACATAAACCAAATAACTGCAGCAGCATATGGGCGCCTAGCAAATCTCAGAACAGCATTCCGACATCTTAATAAGGAATCGTTCAGGACCCTGTACACCGTGTACGTTAGGCCCATATTGTAGCATGTGGCACCAGTTTGGAAGCCAAGCACGTATAGAAACTAGAGGAAGTGCAAAGGTTTGCAACAAGACTAGTCCCAGAGTTAAGAGGTATGTCCTACGAGGAGAGCTTAAGGGAAATCAACCTGACGACACTGGAGGACAGGAGAGATAGGGGGGACATGATAACGACATATAAAATACTAAGAGGAATTGACAAGGTGGACAAAGACAGGATGTTCCAAAGACGGGACACAGCAACAAGGGGACACAGTTGGAAGTTGAAGATACAGATGAATCACAGGGATGTTAGGAAGTATTTCTTCAGTCACAGACTAGTCAGGAGGTGGAATAGTTTGGGAAGCGATGTAGTGGAGGCGATCCAATTTAGTTTTAAGCAGAGGTATCGAAGCCCAGGGTTCAGGAGAGTGACCTATAGCGACCTGAAGAGGCGGGGCCGGGCTGGGGTGCAATGCAGCGCACGAAGCTGCACTATGTAGTGCACAAGCTACATACAGCATGCACTTCGCAACTGTAGTGCAGGGGGTTGTACTACAGTAGTGCAGAAGTTGCACTATGTGGGGCACGGGCGCACTTCTGTGTGACGAGCTGCACTCCTGCAGTGCACCTAGTGCACACGTAGTTCCCTGTGCACTACTGAAGTGCACCTAGCGAATGCTGTAGTGCACGACTGCCATTTAGTGGCACATAGTTTGCACTACGTGTGCCATAGCTGACTAATGAAAATGCCGCGCTGCATACTGTAGTGCACCTAGCGCACTACGTAGTGTACCCTAGCTGCACTACAGTAGTCAATGCTCATACTGAAGTGCACGCACTGCACTCGAAGTTGCCGCACCCTTGATTGCTGAATTCACGCGGTTTGCACTACGCAGTGCACGAGCTGCACTACGTAGTGCACATAGCTACACACTGTAGACGCATAGCGCACTACTGCAGTGCACGCACATCACTACAGCTGCACGCACGAAAAACTACTGTAGTGCACCACTTACTACTGCACTGCACCTAGCTGCATACTTAGTGCACGAGCTGCACTCTGAAGTGCACGTAGTGCACACGAGGCAACGTAGTTTCACTACTGAAGTGACAAAACTCACTACTGTATGCCAAGCAGTACACGTATGCCCTACTGCACTACTCTAGTGCACTACCTTCACTACGAAGTGCACCTAGCTGCACACTGTAGTGCACGTAGCTGCATACTGTATGCGGGAACGCACTAGTAGGGCATGTAGCTGCACTACTGAAGTGCACGTGCTGCACTACTGTAAGCACGCATGAAAAACACTTAAGTGTCCTACTGCACACTGAGGCACGTAGCTGCCTACTCAGTACCTAGCGGCACTCTATAGTGCACGCAACTGCACTCTGAGTGTACCTAGTTGCACTACCAAAGTGCACGCAGCGCACTACTCTAGTGCCGAACCCATTTTGTATATTGCCCTAGCTGAACTATTATGTCAGACCTGCACTACTGAAGTGCAACTAGCTGAACTACTGTATGACTTCCTGCGTACTGATTTCACAAGCTGCAACTTAGGGGCACGCAGCCACACAATATTGCAATTGCTGCATTACTGTATCACGCAGCTGCAAACTGTAGAGCCGTACTACAAACTGTAGGCACCTAAAAAATTACTGTGTGCACGTACTGCATACTGTAGTGACCTATTTGAAATTTAAGTGCAGTAGCGCACAAATGAATGCGCATAGCCGCACTACTGTAGTGCACGCGAAAGCCATACAGCATGCAATAGTGCACACTGTAGTGCCGTAGCTGCAATACGTGTGCAGTACTACACTACTGGTGCACGTAGTTTCATGCTGGGGTGCCTTTCTGCACTACGTGGGGAACTAGCTGCACTACTTCAGTGCATTTTCCTGCACTACGTAGTGCACGAACTAAAAATTCTGTAGTGCACTCGAGCGCTACGGTGTGCACCAGTGCATTGTTGTGTGCACTTAGCCGCACTATAAGCACGCAGCTGCTCACAGTAGTGCACCTAGCTGCACACTGAGCTCACCTAGTGTAATACTTTTTGTCACGTACCTACTTCTGAAGTTGCACGAGCTGCATACGTTGTGCCCCTACTGCATTACTGAGTGCGCCTACCACTACTGTATGCACATAGCTGCACTTTTTATATCACGACCTGCACTACTGCATGCGCGTAGCTTCACTACTTAGTGCACCTAGCTGCACTACTGTAGTGCACGAGCTGCACAAATGAGTGCACGTAGCTGCACGCTGTAGTGCTCCCCTGCACTACTTTAGGGCACTAGCTGCACACGTAGTGCACTTAGCTGACTACTGTAGTGCACGTAAATCCTATTTTAAGCACATGCTGCACTACTGTAGCGCACGTCCTGCATACAGTAGTGCACGAACGCACAACATAGTGCACTACTGCCAATTGTAGGCACGTACTGCATTACGTAGTGCACTTAGCTGCACTACTTAGTGCACGAGATCACTACGTAATCCCCATAGCTCACATGTAGCGCACGTACTTGCACACATGTGAGAAACGCAAAACTATGTGCACGTACTGCACTACTGCAGTGCTGTAGCTGCGTTACGCAGTGCTCGTAGCGGCCTACTGCGGTTCACGTAGCTGCACTACTGTAGTGCACGCACCTGCACTTTGAGTGCAAATCCCTGCCCACTGAGGCATAAGTTCACTAGGGGCGAAATAGCTGCACTACTGGAGTGCACGTAGCGAAAACACTGTAGACATATAGCTCACTACTGAAGTGCCCTAGCAACATTTTGCAGTGCACGTCCGCACTATTGAGTGCATGCACTGCACTACTGCGTGCAAAAAGCTGCACTACTGTAGTCACTTAGTTGCACTACAAAGTGACTTACTGCACTAGTCTAGTGCACGTACCCCCACTACTGTGGGCACGTAGCTGCACTACGTAGTCCCTACTCATTACTTAGTGCACCTGCTGCACTATTACGGCATCAGCTACCTCGTAGTACACTCACTGCACTCTGCAGTGCACGTACTGTACTACGTATGCCCTGTGCCAGTGTAGTGCACCTAGCGCATTCTGTATGCACGTATTTTCACTACGTAGGCACAAAAGCTGCACAATGCAGTGCACGCAGCTGCACTACAGAAATTTCACCAGCGGCACTACGCAGTGCACGCACTGAACAGTAGTCACGTAGCTGCCACACTCAGGCCCCCTTTGTGCCTACTGAGTTACCTAGCGCATTTAGTCACGTGCGCAATGCTATACTGCAAGTGATGCACACCGTACTGAACCTAGCTGAAAATTTATGAGTGCACCATCGCAGTACTATAGTGACGCAGCTGCAAAACGTAGTGCAACTCTGCACACTTAGTGCACGCAGCTGCACTACGTAGAGCACATAGCTGCAACGCGTGCACGCAGATGCACACTGAGTGCACCAGCTGTACACTGTACTGCAACTAGCGTATACTGTAGGCAGAGTTTCCAAACTGAGTGCACGACCTGAACATGAAGGGGCACGAAGCAGCACTATGCATGCACCTTGCTGCACAACTGTATTCCTAGCGCAACAAAAGGCACGCACCCGCACACTAAATGCACATAGCTGCACACTGTAGGCAAATAGCTGCACTATTGTCGTGCATGCAGTGCCTAGGGGTAGTCCCTAGCGTATTACTGTACTGCACCTAGCAGCAACTTAGGCACGAGCTCCCCAACTGAAATGCCCTACATAAAATTTTGCAGTGCACGTGCTGCATACTGAAGGGGCAGTTGGGTCCAAAAGTGAGTAGGTGCAGTACATAGGCGTAGGTGCACTACTGTTGCACATCAGCTGCTCTACAGCAGTGCACATAGCGCACTACGAGTTACCTAGCGCACTACTGTACTGCACGTAGCTGAATACTTACTGCCCTAGCTGCATTACTGAAGAGCACCTAGCTGCAGTACTTATGCACGCAGCTGATTACTGTTGTGCAACTAGCTGCCCTACTGTATCACGCAGCTGCGCACGTGTGCACCAGTTGCACTGTGAAGTGCCGCAGCGGGCCTACTGTAGTGCAGTACCCTGCACTATGAAATGCACATAGCTATAACTGTATCACATAGCTACACTACTGTAGTGCCATAGCTGCCTACTGTCTTCACGCAGAGGCCTTCTGTATGGACCTAGCTGTATTCTGAACTGCCCTAGCAGCAATACTGTAGGGGCACGTAGCTGCACTACTGTAAGGCACCTACCTGAACTACGCGTGCACGTGGCCCCGCACACGAGTGCAGTTGGGGAAGCCAAGTGCAGCTAGGTGCAGTACAGTATGCAGCTCTTACTGCAGGCACCAGTGCAACGTATGACCTACTGCATACTGTAGTGACCTAGCTGCAATGCTGTACTGCACGTAGTGAACAGTATGCACCTGCTGCATTATGTAGTGCACCTAGCTGCAGTACCCTAGTGCACCAGCCCCTACTGTTGTGCAACTAGCTGCATACTGTTGTGCACGCAGCTGCACTATTGTAGTGCACGTAGCTCACTACTGAAATGCACATGCTACATACTGAGTGACATAGGCAATTCGTCGTGCACGCAAGCATACTGTAGTGACATAGCGCATAATAAAGTGCTCGTCCCTCACTACTAAAATGACGTAGCTGCACTTCTGTAGGGGCCAAGCGCACTACTGTAGTGCACGTAGTGCATTCTGTAGTGCACGTAGGCATACTGTAATGCACGCAGCTGCACTATATATTGCACCTAGCGCACTACTCGAGCAGTTAGCTGCATACTGTATGCACCAGCTGCATCTGTAGTGCACCTAGCGCCATGTAGTGCACCTAGCTTTTTACGTATTGCCGCAGCTGCACTAACTGCAGTGAAACCAGCGCACTCCCGTAGTGCATGCAGCTGCACTACTGCAGTGCCGTAGCCACACTACTGTAGTGACCTAGCAGAACTACTGTAGTGCACATAGCTTCACCAATGGAGAGCACGTAGCATCATACAGTAGTAAAGTCGGTGCATTATGTAGTGCCTAGTTTTAATTTTGCAGGGCAGGGAAGTTGCTACGTAGTGCCCAGCTCACTAAGTAGTGCACGCTGCTACATACAGAATAAGTAGCTATATACTGTAGTGCATAGTATATACTGTTGCACATAGTGAACTACTGTGTGCACGTAGCAGCACTACTGTAGTGAAAATAGCCGCACTATTATAGTGCACGCAGAAGCATTACTAGTGCAATTCTGCACTGCTGTAGTGAACGTAGCTGCATTACTGTAGTGCCGAGCTCCCTACTGTGTGCACCTGCTGCCTACTGAGTGCACCTAGGCATACTTTATTGCAGTACCTGCCATGTATCACGTAGCTGCCTCGTAATACACGTAGCTGCATACAGCAGTGCACAAATGCAAAACTGCAGCGCACGTAGCTGATACGTAGTGCACCTAAGTGCACTCTGTAGTGCAGCAGCTCAATTTTGAGTGCAGCGCTGCATTACTGTAGTGCACCTATTGCATTCTGTAGTGTACCACTGCCTACTGTATGCACCTAGCTCACTGCCGTAGTGACTTGCTGAAATGCTGTAGTACATATAGCCCCATACTGTAGTGCATGTAGCTGCACTACTTTTGTTCACGTAGTGCACTGCTGTAGGCCCCTGGGCCCCGGGGGGCCGTGTGCATTTTGCTCTACTACTGTAGTGCATGTGCTGCCTACTGTAGTGCACGTAGCTCCTACGCAGTGCAACTAGCCCACTTCAGTAGTGTAGCAGGGACTCCTAGCAAAGCGAGGTGCACTACAGCAGTGCACCTAGCTGCTTACAGTAGTGAAGGTAGGTGCACTACGCATGCAGCTAACAGCACTATAGTAGTAAAGTTGGTAACTACAGTATGCAGCCACGGCCCCAAATAGAGCAGCTGCGTGCACTCAGTAGTGCAGCATTTGCACCACAGAGGAGGTAGGTGCATCGTAGTCACCCCCGTGCACTAAGTAGTGCAGCTGAGCACTGCAGTAGGCAGCTACTGCCACCACAGTAGTGCAGCTACGTGCAACATACAGCTGTGCTACTGTAGGCCCCTAGTGGACTACTTCAGTGCAAAAAGCTGGACTTTGAGTGCCCCTAGCGCATACTGTAGTGCCCTGGCTGCGTACGTATGCACCTAGCTGCATCTGTAGTGCACCTAGCTCCACACTGTAGCGCACCTGCTGCACTCTAAAAGTGCACCTAGCTGCCTACGTGGGCCCTGGTGCACTACTGAATCCCCAACCTGCTTCCCCCTTTCTGAAGTGCACGCAGTACACTACTGATGTACAAATATCTGCACTACTATTGTGCCCTACTGACATCTGTAGTGCGCCTAGCTGCACTGCTGTAGTTCACCTGGGTACCTACATAGTGTTTAGCTGCACTCTGTAGTGCCCTTACCTGCATACTGTATGCAGTAGTGCACTTTAAAAGGCAGTAGGTGCATTACAGTAGTGCGCTAGGTGATCTGCACTAGTGCAGCAAGGGCATCAGTATGCAGCTGGGTGCCTAGTGGCACCTACACCGCTACTGTACGAAAACTAGGTGCACTGTAGTAGGCAGTTTGGGCACTACATTAGTGCAGTTGGGTGCACTGCAGAAAGTGCCTAAGGCACTACACAGAGCCGCTAGGTGCCTTCTGTATGCAGCTAGGTGCACTACTTAATGCACCTCTTCACACTGTGTGCACGAGCGCACTACTGAAGTGCAGTGCTAATACAGAACAGTAGCTGCCTACGTAGCGCACGTACCCAGCATTACTGCAGTGCACGCGCTGCACTACTGTAGTGAGTATCTGCATTACTGCAGTGCACGCACCGCACTACGTTTACACGCAGCTGCACTACTGTAGTGCACGCAGTGCATACTTTGTGCACGTAGCTGCCTAATGTAGTGCAAGCCCCGCACTAATGTAGTGCACCTAGCGCTTTTCATAGTGCACGTAGCTGCACACGCAGGAAACTAGGTGCTCTACCTAGTGCAGCTAGGGACTACGTAGGGGACCAGGAGCATACAGAGTGCAGTTGCGTGCACTCAGTATACAGCTGGTTCACTACGGTGAGCTAGGGAAAAAATTGGCGCAGAGGCATACAGTAGTGGCAGGTGATACTGTAGTGCAGCTATGTGCACTTCATAGTGCAGCTATATGTTCTATGTAGTGCAGTGCGTGCATACAGTAATGCAGCTGCGTGCACTACAGTATTGAGCGGGTTTGCACTGCGTGTGCGCTGCGGCATACATTAGTGCAGTGCTCATACAATGTGCAGCTGCGTGCATTCAGTATGATTTGCGTGCACACAGTAATCATCCGTTCCTACAGTATGCCTGCGTGCAAACTACAGTAGTGCAGATGGTCACTGCGTAGTGCGTAGGTGCACTTCGTAGTGCGTAGGTGCATATGTAGTGCAGTTTAGTCACTATAGAGTTCAGTTAGGTGCACGGGAGTAGGACAGCTACGTGCATACAGTTGTCCGCAGCTGCACTATTATACGCAGCTACTCCGCTGCACCTAATGCACTACTGCAGTGCTCGACTGATGAATCAGCTCGTGCACTATTCTATTGCAACATGCACTACAGGTGCAGGTTTGTGCACTAAAAGAAGTGCAGGTATGTGCTCTACAGTAGGGCAGCTAGGTGCACTACAGTAGTGCAGCTATGTGCACTACAGTATTGCAGCTATGTGCACTATAGTAGCGCAACTAGGTGCACTACATTAGCGCAGCTAGGTGCACTACAGTAGTGCATATACACACACACACACACATATATATATATAAATATTATTTTCAATTCATATATATTTGTATATATGTATAATATGGATATATATAGAGAGCTATATACCATTCCTTTACTAATATTAATTTCATCAGAGGATAAATCAGAAAATTTCTGATGAAATTAATGTTAGTGAAGGTATGGTATATAGCTCTATGTTAAAACCAAACATTCCCAATTGCCCTCAAAGATTCTTTAAGTCTTATGATACACTTAATAACAATAAAAATTTGCACCTTACTAAAGCAGACAAAATAAATGCAATGGTAATTATGAAAGAAAATGAATACCAAGAAAAATGAATAATCTCTTAGATGATACTGAAACCTATTCTAAACTTAGGAAAAATACCCTAGAAACCGTTAACAGCAATTTCAATAAAACAATAAAACTTCTACTGAAAGGCAAAGATGAATTAGTCAAACAATTTACTTCCACTAATCCATCTTTACCTTACATGAATGGACTAATAAAAAAAACACAAACCAGGGAATCCAGTCAGACCAATTATTAGCTCCATAGGGTCAGTTTCATATAAATTATCCAAATGGCTTGATGATATTTTGAGCCCTATTGTTGGCAAAATTTCTAACTTTAATTTTTAAAAACAACATAGACTTGGTTGATAAATTAAGCTCCTTGAAATGACTTAAATGATTTTAACATGGTTAGTTTTGATGTTACTTCCTTGATTACGAAAGTTCCTGTTGATGATTTATTAAGTTTCTTATCTGAAGAACTCGTTAACTATGATTTACAATTGCCAGTTCCTACTATCATTAAACTTATTAAACTTTGCATTTTTGATGCAAAAATTTTTATTTAATGATAAGTTTTACACTCAGAAGTTTGGTATGGCAATGGGAAATCCTCTTTCACCTGTTCTTAGTAACCTTTTCATGGAATTTTTTGAAAAAGGGTTGCTTAACAAAACCCTTTTTAAAGAGCTAAATGGTTAAATATGTTGATGATTTTTGTGTTTTATGCCCAAAAATGTAGATTACCCTTTTCCTTTTGCAAAATTAAATGCTTACCCCAACTATAAACTTTACTTTTTATTTTGAAAAAAAATAACCATTGTTTTTTTCAGATGTTTTAATTATTTAAGGGTAATAATAAATTAATTTAAATTAAAAAACCCTAAAAAAAACTTTTCCTATGTCCACTATTTTCCCGCTCAGATGGGTTCAAACGTCTGTTTTTATCAGTTTTGAGGCTTTACAAATTTTAGTCCTGATTCATAGGAGGAAATATCCAATATTATGAAATAGGTAATGATTAAAAATACCCAAGAATGTAATTTAAAACTTTTAAAATTTCTAGAAAAACTTTTTCAACCAAAAAGGGGAAAACCCCCTTATTCAAAAAAAAATATGTTTGGGTTTTTCTTACCCTGAAAACTTGGTTGTATGCCTTCTCTTCTTAAAACTTTTTAAAATTAATGTTTTATTTAAAAATTGATACGAAAAAAAAATTTTTAAAAAATTTTCCCCCCAAAAATGCTGATGGATGTGTCAAAGGATTCTTGAAAATTTTCGATGAAGTTTACTACGGTCAAATGGTAAAAATCTCGAATAAGATTAAAAAAACATAAACATACATTGAAATGGACAAGATTCCAATGCTTATTTTTTTTATGTAAGAGTTGTAACCATCCAATTGATTTTAAAACGTTTTAGAAAAAATTTTTCAAACAAGTCCCTGGTCGACAGGGAAAATTAAATTTAATCTTGTTTCAAAATAGCGTTTTGACAATAATATGAATATTTTCCCTTTTGGTTTTTATAAATTTTGATCCTTTAAATTAAAAGAATTTTGGGAAAATTTAATAATACACTGGACAAAAAATAATTTTTAAAAATTTTTTTTTTGGGGAGAATATTTGTGGGTGAGTTTCGGAAAGGACCTACCCCGTTGGGTCGGCGCGCGGGGCCCTGTTTAACCGTTGGGGATCTGATGTGAGGTGCTGGCCGGCCCCTTATTACCTTCCTTGGGTGCTTCCTTTCTTTGTTCCTTGATAATGTGAGTAGTCACGAAAGCGTTGGAATTTCTCTATTTTTTCAGGTGGTTGCTTTGAAAATTTAAACACCTGTTCACTGTATCTTATTGATAATTATATATATATTAAAAAATTTTAATTATATATAATATTTATATATTATAATTATATATATATATAATATTATATAATTTATATTATATATAAAAATAATAATAAATAAATTTAAATATATATATACAATTTTTAATATAATACATACATATTTTTTAATATATAATTAATTATATTATTTTATATATATATATATATTTTATATATATATATATTATATTTTAATATTATATATAATATTATATATAAAAATATATAAATTATATATATATATATATTAAAATATATATATATTAATTAAAATATATATATATTATATATATATATATATAAATTATTATTATATATAATTATTTACATTGTATACTTATATAAATTTTTATATATTATATATATATATATATAATTATATATATAATATATAAAAAAAAATTTTTAAAATTTTATTTTTTAAATATATATTATATAAATATATATATATATATAATATATATATATATATTTAATATATATATAATATTTTTATTAAAAAATATAATATATATATATTATTTATATAATATATATTATTTTTTATAATATATATATATATATATATATTTTATATTAAATTTATATATATATATAATATATATATATTAATATATATATATAAAAATTATTATAAATATATATATTTATATTTTAATTTTTATTTATTTTTTTTTTTTATTATCCACGGGCCCGATTCCCCCAAGGGAGGGTGGCCCGAAAAAAAGAAAAATTTCCCATCATTCACTCCATCACTTCTTGCCAGAAGGGTGCTTTTTCACTACAGTTTTTAAAAAATGCAACATTAAACCCCCCCCCTCCCTTGGGAGCATTTTACTTCCCCTTCCGAACTCAAATCCCCCTGCCGGTTTTCCCGTTCCCTTCAAATGTTACTTTGCCCACTCCAAAGCACGTCAAGATAAAAACCATTTGTTTTCCCCTTCACCCTATCAAAAACGCTCACGCATGCCTGCTGGGAATCCCAAACCCCTCGCCCAAAAAAACCTCTTTCCCCCCCCCCTCCAACCCCTTCCAGGCCGACCCCTACCCCCGCCTTCCTTCCCACTACAGATGTAACTCTGAAATATGTTTCGTCCATTTCCTCTCATGTCCCAACCCCCCAACAACCCTTCTCACCTCTGGACAACAGTTTTGGTAAACCCCCTCTTCCTAACTTCCAAAATACGAATTTTTGCTTTATTCACCCACACTTGCCCTCAGACTGAATTTTCCACGCCCCAGCCTCTCCCCGCTGCAACATTCACACCCCCCGCTTTACACCCCTATAGACGTTGGTAAAACTATATCTCATACATTCCCCCTTTTTTAAGGGCAAAATTCTTTGTCTCCACAACCCTAAGTGCACCCCTCCTCTTTTTCCCCCATCAATTTAGATTCACCTCATCTTTCATAACCCATCCCCTGACAGTCCACTCCCAATATCTGAATAGTTCACTCCCCCATATCTCTCCCTCCAAACTGTATTCAATCTTTATCCCAATCTTTTGTTATCCTATAACCCTTTCTCTTTCCTGTATTCACCCTTTTAAATTTTTTTCTTTTGCCACCCACCAAAATTTATCACCCCAAACCGCAGCTTTCTTCAGAATCCCCCAAAAGAAAGTGTCATCAGCAAAGAGCAGCTGTACAACCCCCATTTTGGTGTGATTCTTTATTTTTAACTCCACGCCTTGCCCCGACCCTGCTTTACTTCTCTTTCAAACCATCTATAAAAAATTAAACAACCACGGGACATCCACATTTCCCTTGTCTAAGGCCCACTTTTTTCGGGAAAAAATTTCCCCCCTTTCCCACATACTTAACTTGAGCCCCACTATCCCGTAAAAACTCTTTATCTTTCATACCTACCTCCTAAACCATCACTTGCAACATCTGCCACATTGCCCCCCATCCACCCTGTATCCCCTTTTCCCCAAACCCAAAAAATCCAAAAAGCCCTCTTTAGCCTTATCAAATAGTTCCTTAAGTTTCACTGTAAACACCGGGCCCCAACACCCCCCCCTTTTCCTAAACCCTCCTTGTTCATCTGCTTCTTTTTCCCCCGTCTTTCTCTTAATTCTTTCAATTATACTTACCAACACTTTCAGACTTTCCCCCATAATTTTTTGCACTCTCTTTTTTACCCCCCTTTGCCTTTAAAAAGGAATATGCATGCTCTTCCCAATCACGGTACCTTCCCCTCTTCAAAATTTTTATTAAAAATTGCACCAAACCCACTCCAAAACTATTCCCCCCTCTTTTAACATTTCTTTAAATTTATCCAAAATCCCGGCTGCCTTCCCCCTTTCTTTTTTACCTACTCCCTCAGAATTTCCCCCCACATCACAACGGGGCTCTTCCTCACTCCTACAAGATGTTTTTCCCTCTTGCCTTCCGAAATCACAGCTTCCCTATTTCTAAAACATTTAACATTCCTCAAAAATATTCCCCCCATCTTCCAATACTCTAATCTCCATTTAATCCCTTTCCCTCCCTTTTTTTAACTGACAAATCCATTTGTTCTCTGGCTTTCTTAACTTTTTTAATCTCACTCCAAAATTTTTCTTTTTTTAAAAAAAATTTTGTTGATAAAATTTTCCCCCACTCCTCATTTGTCTCTTTTTACTTGTTTCCCCCACTCTCTTAACTCTTCTTTTCTATAACTTCCCCCCCTTCATCACTTCTACTTTGTAAAAACTTTCATATGCAACTTTTTCTCCCTTACTAATTTTTACTCCTTCCACCAATCGCTCCTTTCCCCCTGCACCCACTTTCCTGTAACCCCAAATTCTGCTGAACACTCTAACACTACATTTTTAAAACCCACCCCATACCCTTCGACCCATTGTTTTTTCTCATTAGCCATCTATCCCCAAAAACTGTTTTATCTTACCCTAACTCCTTTTCTTTTTGTTTTAAACCTTCCTCTCTCTTCCCCGAGTTTATTCCTTGTATCCCCTTACCTTTTACTTCCCTGTAGCACAAAAAAAGTGATCTGTATATCTGTGGCCCTCATAAAAAAGTACATCCTTAAGTCTACTCAACGTCCCTTTTTTTTCCAATACATAATCACAAAATATGTCTTTTTTCCTACTCATTATTGGGGGGTTTTACTTTTTTATCCCCTTTTTTCTTAAAAAATGTATTACCTATAATAAACCTCTTTTTATACAAAGTTCAATCAAAAGGGGTCCCCTTATCATTTACACCTGGCACCCCCAAAATTACCACCACACCTTCTAAAAAATTTCTCCTACTTTACATTCAGGTCCCCCACCACAATTCTTTACTTGGGTTTAAAAGGCTCCTTACATTCACTTAACATCTCCCCAAAAACCTCTCTTCTCCTCTGCATTTTTCTCTTTTCCCAAAGGGAAACCCTTATTTGACCCCTTTCGCATCCAACTTTACTTTTTCCCCCATAAAATTTTTGAATTACAATTCTATTCCTTTTTCCCCTTCCAAATGTCATTTAACATTACTGTACCCTTCCTTTCTCAACTCTCCGAATCCAGTTTTAATCCCATTTTTTTCCCCCCCACTGAAACTCCCCCCCCTTCAGCTTTGTTTGTTTAAAAGGCCAGGACATCCAACTTTTTTTCATTCATAACATCAGCATATTGTTTTTGTCATCCCCATACATCCCCGCAATTTAAGCATCCCGTTTTTTTAAAGTTTTTCTTCTTCTCTTTTTATAAATGTATACAGGGAAGGGGTTACTAGCCCCTTCCCGGCATTTTAGTCGCCTATCGACCCCCCATGGTTACGGAGGGGGAAAGATTTTTTTTCCCCTTCCCATGGACAAAAAGAAGAAATAAAAAAGAACAAGAGTATTTAGAAAAAGGGGAAAAACCTAGATGTATTTATATATATTTCATTCGGTCTGGTAATGTGGACCAAAGTGTAAGTAGGAGTAGCAAGTATCCTGTTTCTAGCGGGTTTTGAGCGAAAAGGAAACCAGAAAACCCTACCATCAGGGAAAAAACCCAGTTACAGGTTTTTGTTTAACAGTCATCGGGGCAGGATTTAGTACTTCCCTGGGGGGTTTGGGCCTTTTAAAAAAATTACCAATTTTTTATATTATATATATTTTTATATATATATATATATATATATATATATTTTTTTTAAATTTTAATATAAAAGATTATATATATATATATATAATATATATATATAATATATATTTTTATTATTTAATATTATATATTTATATATATTTTTTTATTTATATAAAATATATATATATATTTATATTTTATATATTATATATAATATATATATATATATTATATTTTAAAATTTTTGTGTTGTTTTGTATGTATTTTTTATATATTATATATAAAAATTATTTTATATATTATATATTATATATATATTAATATTTAAAAATTATATTTTATATATATACATATATAAAATTTATATTTTTATAAAATTTATATTAAATATTTTTTTTATTTTAATATTATATATATATATATTTATTTATATTTTTATATATATATTTTTAATATATATATATATATATATTAAAAATTTTATTTTAAAAAATTTATATATTATATATTTATTTTATAAATTTATATATTATATATATATATATATATTTTTTTTATATATATTTTATATATATATTTATATATTTAATTAAATATATATATTTTATATATTTATATATATTTTAAAATTATATATATATAATATATATATATATTTATTTTTTTTATATATATTAATTTATATATATATATAAAATATGTTACACACAAAACAAATATATTTACATTTATATATTTATTTATATTTATATATATATATATTTATATATATAATATATATATTTATATTATATTTGTGTATATGTACATTTATATATACATATATTATATATATTTTAATATTTATATATATATATTTTTTAAATATAAATATATTTATTTATATTTATATATTTATAATATATATATTTAATATATATTATTTATATATATTTTATATATATGTCGTCCCTTTTATAGGCGAACTTGCGATCTTGGTTAAATAGCAACGCTCATCTTTCCATATAGGACAAGTGAAAGTTTGTGTATGCAATAATTTCGCAGAAGTCGTTCTGAACCTAACGAAAAAAACATATTTCATTGTATTTGTTTAGTATTAAATTATTGTAAATGTATCTAAAATATATTTAGTTGGGTTAGGCTAAAAGAAATTGCACTTGTTATGATAAGGTTAGGTATGTTTTCTAAGATTCTTTTGGTGCAAAATTAAAATTTTTTAAGTTAATATTAATGAAAAATATATATCTTTAAACGTATAAGGGAAAATTTTAGAAAGGACTTAATTTTAAATGTGTTCTTGCTAATTGACATTTTTTACATATTCGGCACGACATATACATATATATATTATATATATATATATATATATATATATATATTTATATTTATATATATAATATATATATATATATTATATATATATACATATGTATATATATG